>OX393552.1:75526436-75900629 GCA_947650365.1 Chamaelirium japonicum | reverse complement strand
CTTTAATCTGTTTTGGGTTAATGAATATGCCGGCAGTGACCATTATAGTCATGAAGAAACTTCAAGTATGCAAGGCTCTAAACTTTGTAATAGTTCCTTCATATTGTTTGATTCATTTTGATTTCTTAATTTGGTTACTCTTTGGCTATAGCTCAGTAGGTCTGTGAACAACTTTGTTTTGAAATTATTGTTTTAAGTAAGATCAACTCTTTGATTATTTTTACTTTCATGCAACAGTCCGTGCATTGCATGAGGTTTTAAGTAAGCTCTCTCTCTCTCTCTCTCTCTCTCTCTCTCTCTCTCTCTCTCTCTCTCTCTCTCTCTCTCTCTCTCTCTCTCTCTCTCTCTCTCTCTCTCTCTCTCTCTCTCTCTCTCTCTCTCTCTCTCTCTCTCTCTCTCTCTCTCTCTCTCTCTCTCTCTCTCTCTCTCTCTCTCTCTCTCTCCATTGTTTCAAGTTAATATGGTAGTATTAACTATAAGTTGTTGGATGTGGTAGGTTAGCACTGGTACTTTTTTAATCAAATTAGAAGGATTGTGAACTTTTTGATTTTGTTAATAAATACCAATATGAAAGAGATAGAAGCCATTTTTTTCTATCACTTTCTTTTCTCGATGCCCTTTCTTTATGTGGAGCTTAAATAAGACATTTCTTGGCCTTTAGATCTTATCGAGGAGGTGAGAGTGGGGGAAGGTGTTGTAGCATACAGAGGAGAGAGGAAGGCGCTATTGTAAAATGGGTTTCCTTCTCTGTCTTTGTTTTGCAAAATACACATGTAGATGCTTCTTTGCGATTTTGTTTTGTGTCGGGCATGGAAATCTTTGTAGTAAAGAGATCTTTTTTTTTAGTTTTTTTTGTTGTTTCTAAACTTAATAGATTCTTTGCAAAAAAATATATTTCTTCCTCTGTAAAATGTCTGAAGTTAATGGGGTTCTTTGCATTTTTTTGGGGTATTGTATTTTTTTTGGGTATAACATGGTATATCCACGAGCTAGGGAGTATAGGGATTTTATCTCGATCAGTAAGCGATATCGTCTTTGTCTTTATATTTTTTAAGATTACCACACTTTCAAGATTAAAGGTATCTTCTGAGAATAGATGATTGTGTTTTTACTGGCAGGTTTTCGAAACGGTTGATGTTGGTCTAGGGCAATCAACTTGCATATCATAGCCCCAAGATTAGCACGAGAGCAGCACAAGATCATCATGACCAAAGTAAAAAAAATGGTTCTGCTAACAACTTGTGAGCCCTAAAGAGCCCGGGAGCTATTAGCTTCTAATCTGCTTGATTTTTCATGGATTTTGAATTGCAGGAGTTGAGATCACTGATTGTTATCGATTGATGCAACGAGTCATGATTGATGATACGGGATGAAAGCCTTCGAAGATCATTTTGCAGCTTAGAGTTACAGTTATTGAACTTTATGTTCTTAGATGGGAATGTGCATGTAGATTTGGTGTTTCTTATTGGGTCCTCTACTCTGGGTGTCATACCATGTTATAGCAGATGTTTACAGTTGTTTTATGCAAGGATTGAGCCTTATATTTGACATAAGCCACAAATTTTCCTTTGTTATACAGCTCATCAATGATGCTATAAATGTGAGCAAGTCATTGAGAAGAATTATCAAGTTTAGATTAGATGCCGATTTCTTGATCCTAGATCTGGGATGTTGATTTATCACATCTTTGAAGAATTTGAAATCATTTTTAAGAGATGTTCCTGCCCAACATTAATTACTCTCTAAAATAGTTGCACACGACACTAGATATGTCGGCCCGAAGATCTCTAAAATAGTTGCACACGACATTGGATATGTCAGCCCGAAGATCTGAGCTCAAAAGTCATATCCATGGGCCTAAAATCTAATTCTTGGACTAAAATCAATATTGAGTTGGATAATACCACTTGGAATTGGATTTATTCTACATTTGTTCCCTACATGCAGCGTGTCTGTTGCCCCCATGTGCCATGTTCGTGCAACACAAGTCATCACCATATTGTCTCGTGTGCCGGCAGAGCATCCGCTATGGTTCGGGATTGATAACTGATGGGTGTGAGTTGAGTGAAAAAGTAAAACTTTATTGAGTATTTGGATTAAGATATGAAATCTATTTTATAGTGGTGAGTTGTCCCAACAGTAAGAGACTGGCTTGGTGGATCCCTATTGGTGATGGCACATTTCTATTTGAACATACTAAGGAACATTGCGGCGGTATGGGATCATTGGCCCAGGGTTGGTGTGAATGTCGATGCTCTGTGCGTGAGTCGATTACCCTACACCACCGCAGTATGTGGTTGTTCAAACATAGCTCATCAAAGAACAATACTTTGCGGCTACCCTTGTGCCCCTAGACCCAGCAGAATACGAGGAGGTTCGGTGGTCGATGGTATAGTCGCTACTGTGGAAAGTGGGCGCTGCGACCAAATGTGCACCCCCCCCCCCCCCCCCCGCGCCAAATTTGGGTGCCGGCGAACGAATTTTTGACAGCCCCGTCAAATGTGGGTGCCCCTGTCGAAAGTGTAGGCCACCGAAGGCGGATGTCCGAGTGTCGAAAGGCACGGGCATTACTAGTGTGTGTACATATATATATATATATATATATATATATATATATATATATATATATATATATATATATATATAGGGTAGCGATCCAGTGAGATAACTCTTATATGAGATACTTGTGAGAAACCTATCTAGAGGTTTCAGAATTTGATGAAAATTAGTGGGTGTGCTATGTATGACAAGTTGATCATCCTCACCAAAATTCATTAAATTCTAAAACCTCTAGGCGTAAAAAATTTGTGATGCGGGCATCTACCTTGAGTCGGACCCGTGGCACGTGTACCAACGCAGGAGGAGCCAGCCTAGTTTGTGGATGTGATCATTTGTTTCGTCTCATTTCTATGTTGTTTTTGTGTCTTTATCTTTTGCACTTGTGTTTAGTCCCACCTCGCCTGTTGGCCATGTGGACCTGTCGTTGTACGCCTTTATAAAGGCCCTTGTCTCTTCATTTGAGGTACTGAATAATGAAATAAAATTTTGTTTTCCTCTACATGCGTGTTGAGAGAAACCAGGGTGAGGTGTGTGAAGCCCCAATCCCAAGCCCTAGGCGTGTGAAACCCTAGGTGGGTACTAGGCGTGTGAAACCCTAGCCCAACCCTTACCTCATCCCCTCCTCTCCCCGCGCCTAGCCCGCCGCCTCCCTGCGACCAGCCACCCGTCCCTTCTCCGCTCCCCCCCCCCTTCACAGCCGACCCAACTGACCCCCCTGCCTCTTCCCTTTCTTTCCTTCACAGCCACCCAACCCGACCCCTTTGCCCTTCCCCTCTCTTCCCTTCGCAGCCAACTCGACCCGACCTGACCCGACCCGATCTCCATAACTCCGAATCCGTATTCTCGATACCCTCCGCTATTTGTGTATAGCTGACCCCGATGGGGATCACGGCCTGATCCCAGACGGCGACGGATACCTCGACAGCAACTCCCCCTTCCTTGGACGAAGGAGAGAGTGTGGAGGAGCGTGTGGCTTGTGACGTTGGCGTCCCCGCACCGCCATCACTTCCCCAGTAAGGACTTCCCTACCGGCAAGGTACCTTTATGTTCCATCAGTCAAATCTCCAGTATATTATCTGTGCCGACTGCTGTCCATCTTCGTGAGGTTGTGAGTCCCTACCTGCCTGTTAAGTTCATTAGCATTTGATATTGCGGGACGGACTCTTGCCGTTTAATTTAAGCATTATTCATTGTAATTCTTAGAACTGAGATTGAACTGCTTGATGCGGGTAGTTTCTTTTAAAACTCATTATTCCCTGCTGACGGCTTGAATAAAACTTCCTACCTGAAACTTTTAATTCATAGCGTAACACTGCTAGTACAATTAAACTACTGATTTCCTGTCCACCTGCATTGTTTCGCATCATTTTGGTATCAGAGCATGGTTGTAGGTAGGAACTATCAGTTGTATTGTTTGCATCTAGGAAAATTTTCTTACATTTGATTACCATATTTAACAAAAAAAAAAAAAATCAGCATGCATCATGTTGTGAGTTTGTCTTTGCATGCCAACCCGTAGAGGTAGGTCCTATCTATTAGGAAAGTCGAGTGAGTCGGACAATATGGATCCCGAGGTCTTAACTAGGGCACTTGCCGAGTTAGCCCAAGGAATAGCAACTATGAACCAGAACCTCACCGCTTGTCAGCGTGACACCAATGCCCATTTTCACCGTCTGGACCAAGCTCCACCTCAAGCCCCACCACCCCTGGACCCTCAAGATTTTCGGCTACCTTGGCAGAACAATCAAGACCCGGATGAACGGTATATCCAGAGCATCAGGTTAGAGGTGCCCTCTTTCGATGGCAGGCACGATCCTCAAGTCTTTTTGGACTGGCTCCAGTCCATGGACCGATACTTTGCCTGGTGCCCTTTAACCGAACCGCGAAAAGTGCAATTCGTTGCCATGAAGCTTAATGAACCTGCCAGCTAATACTGGACTAATATAGAAGCCTTGAGAGCCGCCAAAACTCAAGACCCCATTGATACTTGGGTCACCATGAAGAATGAGCTAAAGGGCAAGTATGTGCCCCTATCGTATCGGGCCCACCTATTGGACCAATGGCACCAATTCACCCAGGGCAACAAATCAGCCAGGGACTATGTCACCAAATTCGACGAGTTCCTAACTCGCTGCAATGTCCTCGGAACAGAAACCCCTGTCCAGATCCTGGCACGTTTTCGATCAGGTTTAAGAGAAGACCTGAGGAGTGAGCTTCTTGCCGAAGATGTTACAGAGTTGGACAGAGCCTATGCCTTAGTTCAGAACCTCGATAGCATTAGGTCCAGCCATTCCCATCATGGTCAAGATTCCCGAAGCAATGTCTCTCGGCCTTTCTCGAACAACTACCTAAGTCGGCCCTACCCCAACCAATCCCAACCAAGAGCCGACTCCACCAGTCGAAGCAATGAGAAAGACTTCTCCAAAGTAAGTCCCCTCATCATGTGTTGTAAATGCCAATGCTACGGACATGTGGCCGCAAACTGTGCAAGACATATCAAAGTCAACATTATTGATGGCAATCTCATTGAAGTGATAGAGTCCAGAGAGGTAGAATTCGTCTATCAAGCTGAAGAAGAAGATGGAGACTTTGATGACGATGACGAAGCCATCTTGACTTCCCTTAGACCAATGTCATCTTGCTCCATGTCAGTTGTTAGGTGCGCCCTGTCCCAACCCAAGGATCAAGATAACTGGAGGCGTACTGTCATTTCCCACACGTTCACAAAGATTGGGGATAAGAACTGTAAGATCATCGTTGATAGCAGTAGTTGCATCAATGCCATGTCATCAACCGTGATCTCTAAGACTGGCCTCAAGGCCGTCCCCCACCCTCGACCCTATCAGGTTCCCCGGATCAATGTTTACCCAGACAAAACATGGTGCGATATTCTGACCATGGATGCGGGTCAAGTCATTCTGGGACGACCTTGTTTGTTTGACAATAATGTTCTTATTTATGGCCGTTCAAACATGTGCCTATTTGAGCATGAGGACAAGAACGTCAAACTGGGTCCCTCCCAACCAAAGAGTAATCCGGCCGAACAATAATCAACCCTAGCTAAGAAAATTTTCAAGGAGCATGATTCGATCCTAATCTTCGTAGACCGATTCTCTGAGGTGACCCATTTCCTCCCTTGTTTCCAGGACGTCCGATGGCGTCATGAAGTTACACGGATTACCTGAAATCATTATATGCCCAACAAGGATGTCAAGATCACCAGTTTATGTTGGAAAATCCCATGGCACAAGCTGGGCACCAGGCTCCAGTTCTCCACGCTCTTCCATTCCCAGACCGATGACCAGACTGAAGTTGTCAATAGGAGTCCGGGAAACCTTGTACGTACCTTGATGGGTGAACACGTTAAGACTTAGGATCTGAAACTGTCAGTAACCGAGTTTGCATATAATACATCTGTCAATAGGTCCACCGGTATGAGTCCTCATGAAGTTGTGCATGGGTTCAAACCTAGGCAACCAGTCGATCTTATCCCATGTCTGAGCATCATAGAATTTCCGAGTCGGCATCTGCTTTTGCATCTCATGTGCATGAACTACATAAGGAAATCAGTAAAAAAATTGAACAGAGCAATACGAGCTATAAATTAAGGGTCGATGCCCGAAAGCGAGTTCAGACTTTCAGTATGGGAGATTATGTGATGGTCCGGATTCGTCCGGAACGACTTCCTTCGGGAGCCGTTAAGAAACTACATACGCGCAGTGCGGGTCCTTTTCGGGTTCTAAAAGAAATAAATGATAATGCTTATTTTATTGAATTACCCGAGGGTTTTGGCATCAGTCCCACCTTCAATATTAAAGATCTAGTGGCTTATAATGGCCCATATTTTAACCCTGGAAATCCGCTGATAGTTGAGCCTACCCTGGACCCTGCCCCTGAGTGCCCCCCCTACCCCCACTCCCAGAAATATCCCCACCATATACAACAAAAGGCATTGATAACATTCTAGATGACGAGATTGTCTCTGGTAGACGACGGTGGAATCCGGCGGTACCTGGTTTGTTGGAAAGGAAGGCCCCATTCTGAGGACGCTTGGATTGAGCATCATGGACCCTAGCAGATGGACCCAGGCCTGCTGGAGCTGTACGAGAGCCGTATCGAGCCTTACTCGACAGGGTCGAGTTCTCTCACCCCGGGAGAATGATGCGGATATCTACCTCGAGTCGGACCCGTGGCACGTGTACCAACGCAGGAGGAGCCAGCCTAGTTTGTGGATGTGATCATTTGTTTCGTCTCATTTCTATGTTGTTTTTGTGTCTTTATCTTTTGCACTTGTGTTTAGTCCCACCTCGCCTGTTGGCCGTGTGGACATGTCGTTGTACGCCTTTATAAAGGCCCTTGTCTCTTCATTTAAGGAACTGAATAATGAAATAAATTTTGTTTTCCTCTACATGCGTGTTGAGAGAAACCAGGATGAGGTGTGTTAAGCCCCAATCCCAAGCCCTAGGCGTGTGAAACCCTAGGTGGGTACTAGGCGTGTGAAACCCTAGCCCAACCCTTACCCCATCCCCTCCTCTCCCCGCGCCCAGCCCGCCGCCTCCCTGCGACCAGCCACCCGTCCCTTCTCCCTGTGTTGCCACCCCGACCCGGCCCCGCCCCGCCCCCGTCTCCCTGCGCTCTGCCCCGACCCAACCCACCCCGACCCCTCCTCTCCCCTGCGCCCAGACCCGCCTCCCCTTCCTCCCCCTCCGCCGGCCACCAGCCTGTGCCCCTTCCCCCTCTCCTCTCCTCCTCTCTTTGCGTCGGCCCGAGCCCCGCTGCCACCCTGCGGTCGGCCCCCAGCCCCCTCTCTGCCCGCCGACCCAATCCCAGCCCGCATCCCCTGCGACCGGCCCCCGCCTCCTCTCCGACCGCCGACCCGTGCCCAGCCCCTCTGCCCTTCCCCGCTCCCCCCCCCCCCTTTCACAGTCGACCCAACTGACCCCCCCTGCCTCTTCCCTTTCTTCCCTTCACAGCCACCCGACCCGACCCCTTTGCCCTTCCCCTCTCTTCCCTTCGCAGCCAACCCGACCCGACCTGACCCGACCCGATCTCCATAACTCCGAACCCGTATTCTCGATACCCTCCGCTATGTGTGTATGGCTGACCCCGATGGGGATCACGGCCTGATCCCAGACGGCGACGGATACCTCGACAGCAACTCCCCCTTCCTTGGACGAAGGAGAGAGCGTGGAGGAGCGCGTGGCTTGTGACGTTGGCGTCCCCGCACCGCCATCACTTCCCCAGTAAGGACTTCCCTACCGGCAAGGTACCTTTATGTTCTATCAGTCAAATCTTCAGTATATTATCTGTGCCGACTGCTGTCCATCTTCGTGAGGTTGTGTGTCCCTACCTGCCTGTTAAGTTCATTAGTATTTGATATTGCGGGACGGACTCTTGCCGTTTAATTTAAGCATTATTCATTGTAATTCTTAGAACTGAGATTGAACTGCCTGATGCGGGTAGTTTCTTTTAAAACCCATTATTCCCTGCTGACGGCTTGAATAAAACTTCCTACCTGAAACTTTTAATTCATAGCGAAACACTGCTAGTACAATTAAACTACTGATTTCCTGTCCACCTGCATTGTTTCGCATCAATTTGCTATTCAAATTTATGGTTTTTATGGACGGTCGATAAATCTTCTAACATTTGATGCCCCTAGAAGTTTTCAAATTTGATGAATTTTGGTGAGGATGATAACTTGTCATACATAGCACACCCACCAATTTTCATCAAATTCTGAAACCTCTAGATAGGTTTCTCACAAGTATCTCATATAAGAATTATCTCACTGTATCGCTACCCTATATATATATATATATATATATATATATATATATATATATATATATATATATATATATATATATATATATATATATATATATAGGGCAAAGATACTCTTACTAATGGAATCTTACTAATGACAGTTACAAATTGCCTTTTACCTAACCTAGAGGTTTCAAAATTTGATGAAACTTGGTGGGGATGCTCTCTATGGCAAGTTGATCATCCTCACCAAAAATCATCAAATTCTATAACCTCTAGGGGCATCAAATGTTAGAAGCTTTATCGACCGTTCATTTTAACCGTTAATTTGAATAACATATTTGATGCCCCTAGAGGTTATAGAATTTGATGATTTTTGGTGAGGATGATCAACTTGCCATAGAGAGTATCCCCACCAAGTTTCATCAAATTCTGAAACCTCTAGGTTAGGTAAATGGCGATTTGTAACTTTCATTAGTAAGATTCCATTAGTAAGAGTATCCCTCCCCATATATATATATATATATATATATATATATATATATATATATATATATATATAGAGAGAGAGAGAGAGAGAGAGAGAGAGAGAGAGAGGATACGGGGTATAGGCTGGCGGCCTATTTCGACGAAATGGGCAGCCGCCCATTTGATGCCCCTAGGAGTCTTAAAATTTGCTGATTTTTTGTGAGCATAAGGATCTTATCTTAGATAGAACACCCACAAAAAATCAGCACATTCTAAAACTTTTAGGGGCATCAAATGTTAAATTCAGATCAATGGTTATAACGGACGTTCGATAAAACTTGTAACATTTGATGCCCCTAGGAGTTTTAGAATGTGCTGATTTTTTGTGGGTGTTCTATCTAAAGATAAGGCGCTTATGCTCACAAAAAATTAGCACATTCTAAAACTCCTAAAGCCTTCAAATGGGTGGATGCCCATTTCGCCGAAATAGGCTGACAGCTCATTTCCCGTTTCCTCTCTCTCTCTCTCTCTCTCTCTCTCTCTCTCTCTCTCTCTCTCTCTCTCTATCTATCTATATATCTATATATCTATATATATATATATATATATATATAAAATACCAAGCATAAATATAATCAACTATGATACGAGCATCTCTTTAGTTAATCGAAGGACGTATTTAATGCAATCAAAATAAACTCTAAAATAATACATCTTGACTATGATACGAGCATCTCTTTAGTTAATGATGGATGTGCATGTAATGTTACTGGTTGTCCTAAAGAGAAAAAAAAAACAAATTCTCATCAATAACACAACATATTAATGTTGCTTATGCACGTATATATAGAAACAAACAAATTATAGTCAATAATGCAAAATAGATAACGTGTTTACTACGAAACTACATGCGACAAGGCACGACAAATATATGGTACCCTGGGATGATAACACGACACATTTAATGCTTTTATACTACCGCACTATTGTTCCCAATGATGCACAAAAATTCTAATTTCATGTGTCCACACAAGTGGACACGACACTAGGGCTAAGTGGAACTGTCTCACAAATCATAGGTTTTGATAGTTAAGTGCAAAGCAGGCAGAGCCGTCTCATAGTAAATAGCAACAAAGTTCATGTGACATAAGTGAGAAATACATAGATTGATGGGTATTAATATTGGAAAGAAATGAAGAAACGTACCTGAAAAAACATATCTTTAGCAATGACTACAAAGAGGGTCTTCCATTGATAATTGAGCTTAAAAACCCTGATTTGGTAGCATCCCTTCACCATTGCTTCTTTGCCAGAAACAGCCAATGAGCTAGTGAAAGGATAAATTCAACCAGTAACCTGCAAGAATGACGTCCATTAACATTGCAAATAGCTCCCCAATCATTACAACTATATCATTGCTATCACTAAATGCATGAACTACAAGTAACTCAAGGACCAAAAGATGGTGATTTAGTCCATGGGATTGCTATTTAGATGAAATTTTAGTCAGCCCCTACTACACACAACAGCTTTGATGATGTAGTACCAATAAAGAACAAATGCCTATGCAGAAGAAATGGAAGAAGGTGGTGATAAATGTAGAATAAAAAAATATGCTCGTTATCTTCTTTCGTATAGATTTCAAAAAGACAGATTTTTAATATAATATAAAATCTAACATGTCACTTGTCATAGCTCAGATTTTGTTTTTTTTTCTTTCAAAATAACAGCCTCATACTGACCATTGGTAAAACAGTCAGAGAGAGGCATCTGCAGTTAGAGAGGCATCTGTGAGTGCTCGACCTTTCTCCTCCCACAATCGTCCAACCCTAATGCTGAACAAGCCATAGTATCGGGTGAAATGCCCTGCTGCAACATCATCCTATACATCTTATAAGCTTTGTTCCAGTCACCCATCTTGCGGTATCCTTTGATGAGAGCAGTATAAGTGATTACATTGGGAACGAGACCATTTTTTATCATTTCATCTGTCAGTCGCACCGCAACATCCATCATAAGTAACTTCCCAAACCCATCTATAAGACAAGTATACGTAAAAATATCTGGCGATAAACCACTCTGGTCCATTTTATTAAAAAGTTCCAAAGCCTTCTTCATATCTTTGCATCTACAGCATCCAGCGATTAGTGACGTATACACGATCCTGTCGGGTATCAACCCCCTCCCAGTCATCTCTGCAAACAAAATCAAAGCTTCATGCAGCCAACCACGATTGATAAGCGCGTGTATAAGGCTTGTATATGTACAGATGTTGGGCGCAATACCTTCCTTTAACATTCGATCATACCACACAAAAGCTTCCTCGATGCTCGATGTTCTCGCAAAACCATTGATAAGGATGCTATAAACAACAACATCAGGACGAAGGCCTCTCTTTACCATAGCTCCAAGAACTTCCCATACCCTGTCTGACATTTTCTCTCTGCATAGGGCATTGATGATGACATTGAACATATACAAATTGGGAATGATACCCAAACCACATATTTCACTCAGAAACTTATAAGCTTCGACTATGAAATTTTCCTTGCAAAGCCCATCAATGATCGCAGTGCAAGCAACAACGTTGGGCATCACATCATTATCAAGCATGAGTTTAAAAATTTCAAAGGCTTCCTTCCGGCATCCAAGTCTGCAATAACCATGAATCAGACTAGTATAATTATAAACATCTGGAACGAAATTCTTCCGAATCATGTCCTTCCAGAGGATACAAGCACCATCCATGTCCCCATGCTGGCAGTACCCATCAATGAGGATGCTATAAGCAATTTGGTCGTGCTCGTACCCACAATCCCTCATCTCGTGAAACAAATCCAATGCACTTTCCACTTCTCCTTTCATACACAGACCACGCAAGAGCGAGCTATAGCTGACCACAGTAGGCATTATTCCCCTACTCACCATTTCAACAAGCAGGTTGTAGCCTTTCGAAACATCTCCCTTCTTGCAAAACCCATCAATCAGAATGCTGTAGCTATGCACATCAGGCGGGAATCCGCATCCCTTCATTTCATCGAAAACAATCAGCGACTTGCACATCTCACCTTGACAGCAGAAACCATGAATAACAGCATTGTAGCTGTAGTTATTGTATGGAAGGCCTCTACGCCGAAGATTCCGAAGAAAGTCCCAAGCAGCCTCCACGTCTCCGCACCCACAAAGTCCCCGAATATACGTGCTATAAGTCACTGCGTTCGGCCTGACATTGTTCCGTTTCATTTCGAAAAGAATGGAACCGGCTTCATCCATATCAAACATATCCCCTCTAGTGTAAACATTCATCATGATTGTGTAGGTGTATACATCCGGCGATGGGCCGAAGCACTTCATGTCATGAAACAAGCTTCTAGCATGCTCTGCCTTGTTCCTCTCGACCAAGCGCTTAATCAAGAAATTGCACAAGGGAGCGCCGAGCGCCAGTCCGATCCGTTTAGCCTCCGAATACATCTCTAGTGCGTCTCCAAACATCGAGCTCTCCGCAAAGATCCGGATCACAACCCCATAGGCTTCGGAGAGGCTCATTGCGCCATTTGAAAGCTCGACCAGTTCAGAGAGCAGATCGAACAGGCTGGAGTGTGCATTATTGCGGTAATCCACGATTCTTCCGAGTAAACATTCGACCTCATCGTGCATTCCCACCACTGAAAAGGCCCCGATGATCACTGCGAATGACTCCAGCGAGTGAGAGAGGCCATACCTAGCCACCGCATCCGAAAACCCCATTTTCTTCACGAAGGTCCAATTCAGAGTCCGCACGGCATGCGCGGCGTAGGGGAGAAGCGTCGGGTCTCTGTCGATTTCACCGGCTGGATTTGAGTTGAAGTGTTGGGCATCCACCAATGGCAGGGAGGAAGCAGAAGAGTACGGCCTCAAAGATCGAATCTTTCGGATGACAGCTCGACGGAGTGATCCCTTTTGCCGCCTGATCATAGATTAGGGTCTCTCATCGAAAAGGCGGCCCTGTCCGGATGCGGCGGCCCCGACAGCTGCGCCTGCTCCTGATCCTAGCCGGTGTGGGCTGATCTCCTGGCGGATCGTCGCTCGGCTTCGGGTACCACTGGTGCAGAGCTGGTGACGGCGCGTGATCTTCCGATCGCCACTTGTTGCCCCCCAAATCGTGATGGAAAGTGGAGAGGAGTCGAACCATGAGAGAGACTCAGAGTCTGGAGTCTTTGACTCTTTGGTCTGGATTCCAGTGCCCGCCTCCGCCCTTCTATGCGATCTGGTGCCCGCCTCCGCCCTTCTCTGAGACCCAGTGCCCGCCTCCAATCCACTGCGATTCCAGCGACTCCATCGAGAGGGAGAGACGATAGAGAGAGCGAGAGCGAAAGAGAGACTCAGATTTCCCCGCGAGAGGGAGAGACGATAGAGAGAGAGCGAAACCCAAACCCCTTGCGATTCTCGATCTATTGGCCATTGGCCCAAGCGGTCATTTTCACAAATAACATACAAATTGAAAGTAGCATATTAACTAAAATAATAAGTCCAATATATGATTAAGAAGACAGGCATCACGACGGAATCGTATGGACATCGTGATCGATGCCGAACAGGCGTTGAGATCGGAGCCGGACAAGCATCACGATTGGAGCAAGACGGGCGTCGCGATCAGAACCGGACGAAGCTGGAGGGCATAGCAATAGCAACCGGATGAGCGTCGTGATCGGAACCAGACGGAGCCAGAGGGCGTCTCTCTCTCTCTACTGTACTTTGTTCCGACGGGAGGGGGGGGCAAGGGAGAGGGCAGCCGAGAGGGGCTCGGTGTACCCAAAGAAAAGGAAGGAGGAAGAAAGAGAGATACCTGGAAGAGGTGAATGAGGGTTGCTGGGGATCCAATGTTGCCTTCCACGATCACGAGCACGGGCGTTAGGATTTCGGAAGATGCCGATGATACCTTTCAAAGAGAGTCTCACGTAGGGGATTTAAAATTCCACCTTTTAGGTGGAACTTTTGATGGGCAAAAAGTATATATATTAGGGTTTATAAATCTCTTTTGTTATGAAGTCATGGACTTGTACCATGATTATTGACTAACGCCTAACTTAGGAGTCCAAGGTCATATAAAATATTGACTAACGCCTCGATCAGGAGTTCACGTTGTGGACTCCGCAACCACTAACGCTTAAATCTACATTACCACAAAGAAGTTCAAAACCACTACTTATGTAATCCTAAATACAAGGAACTCTTCAGCAAATCCTAATTGACTAACACCCCCTAAGTATATTCGGATCGGTTCGATGTCAGCGGGTTTTTTTTTACCAAACCGAAACCGGAACCGAACCCGATTTTCCTACATATCAAGAACCAAACCCGACCTGTTACATAAAAGACCGACTGTTAATTGGGTTTTCAGTCCTATCGGTTTTCTGAACACCCCTACTGCATACAATCGTTTCTACCAATCTCTGAAACGATCCAACCCGACTTTCACATAAACCTGATGCCGACTAACCTGGGCTAAAGTCGAGTTGGTCGATTTGGATCTGGAGTTAGCACATACATAACGAATAATTGGAAGTAGAACCTAGAGCAGGGGGAAGAGTTAGTTAAACATTAATGAGGCACCACAATTTCTTATAGAAAAAAAAATCCAAGTTTTATTGATAAAAAAAAAGTTATTGTGAAGAAAATGAAACACAAAAAATAAATGGGCTAACGTGTTTAGGGTCCCGGACATGAACAGGGTCGGTAAGAGATAGCTTTAGTCTAAGGTTCCTGTTCAACAAATCCATTCAGTGTAAAGGATTGACATTTTTGTCTAAATCCCCAAAATGTCCTCACCTTATAGTTGGTATCAGATAAAGAATCTGATACCGGCAGCAGGCGACAACCACCGCAACCTCGAGTCTCATCTGCTCGCTGCCGCCGCCCCGGTGGTGGCGAGCAACGAAGACGAACAACTGCGGGTTATAATTCAATTTAGGCTTCCTAGGTTTAAGGTTTATCACATGGCTTATAGATTATAGGTTTTATGATTCGGTTTAGGATTCCTAGGTCTAGGGTTTATCCCATAGCCTACAGATCTTAGGTTTTATGGTTCGGGATTAGGTTCTGTCGGTTTTAGAGGAGGGCATGAAATAAAAATTTAAAGTGCAATGAGGGGTATTTTTGTCCACCGGGTTGTCTATCCTTTAAGCTAAACCGATCTCTTGTCAAGGACGTTCACTTAATCCCCCTAAATAAATTGTGAAAAAGTAATGCTTCCTTGTTACAATAATGAATATGGATTCAATATAAAAAAGAACATGTCAATGGCTAATAGAATCAAATTTGATCGAGTCTGTAATTTACAAAGTCAGTTCCTACTCGAACAGGCTAAAAAACGAACCTAACCAACTTACAAAGATTGGGTTAGTTCGGTTCTCGATTTTATCCGAACCAAATTGCACCAAAGAGGACGGTGGAGGAGAGGGTGCCTCAATTAGATTGCACATATTTTATATGAATGACTTAAAATAGTCACCCGAACTACGGTATAACTGTGGTTCGGGATCCACTGACGAACACATGTCTCGTCGTGTAGGTCAATCGGCCCGTATGATGGGAGCCCCAAGAGCTCATCTGGTGGCATGTAGATCACAATATTTCAAAACCGTTCTTAGTGGACACAAACGACAAGTTTCTACCAATGGACCCCTAACCACTGTGATAGTGTTGTTCGGAAGACTAGTTAAGGGCTTTATATTTTGTATGGGTAAATTGCACTTCATCCTCTAAGTTTAGCCCAATATAGCCTTTTGGCAACATCTAAATTTTCGATTTTCATAATTTCCATCTAATCAAATCTTCTTTTTTTTTTTTTTGGCAGGAATCAAAGCTGAATTGAAGGGAGCAAAATGTTGTTCCGTAACTACAAGGGGGTTAAAGTGATTTTGGTCTAAACTTCAGATGGGTAAAGTATAATTTTACCCCAAAAATCTGTAATTAGCCCCCATTTCCAACAATGAATACACCCCGATTTTTTTAATCATACCCCATTCCTATCCCAAAAATACATTTTTTCCTTGCACCCAACCTTGAATACACCCCAGTTAAATGATCTACCATACCTTGATCATACCCCATTCCTTTCAGATGTTGAATCCCCATGAGAGAGAGAGAGAGAGAGAGAGAGAGAGAGAGAGAGACAGAGAGATGTTCTTCTTTACCCATTGCTGGAGGGGTTTGATTTCCTATGGAGAAATCCGATGGGGGGAAGTGGGTCTTCGAGCCTCGTTGCCGCCTATGGAGGAATCGGATCGGGAGGAAGTAGGATCTTCGAGACCCGTTGTCGATGTTGATGCCACTGGCGCCACCATACCATCGCCATTGGTCAATTCCTTTCCAATTGTAGTCGATGACTCTTTATTTAAAATGTTTTGTTTTAAGTTTTAGTGTATGTGGGGGTATAAGTTAAGGATGTAAATGATATTTAAAAAATTATGAGTATATTGTGAAAATGATGGGAGCGGAGGCTAGTTACAGGATTTTGGGGTGTGCATAAAATTTTTCATTTTATATTTCGAATTAACATTGTTGCCCCGATCCGAGGGGTGCAACAACTGGCTTCCCCACCCCCGCCCTCCCCCGCCCTTTTGTAGAACTGACCCGCAAAAAGATCTAATTTCACCTAGATACACCCGCCCCATAGCCCAGCCTGGCCCTTCAACCCCGCGGCCGCTGCCTCCACCCCAACCCCACAACACTCCTGTTAAAATGCGCCGCGGAGCTCAGCATGCGGCAGATCCTCCAGGTCCACGCCCTCCTCCTCACCGACCCCCCTCCTCCCACCCTCGACCCCAACCGCGTCGCCGTCAAGCTCATCTCCGCCTCCGCCGCCCTCTCCAACCCCCGCCACGCCGCCCTCATCTTCTCCCTTCTCCCCGTCCCCAACCTCGTCGCCTGGAACTCCCTCCTGCAGGCCCTCGCCTGCAATCGCCTCTGGCCCCTCACACTCCGCTACTTCAACCTCCTCCTCCGCGCTGGCTCCCCTCTCCCCGACGAGTTCACCTTCACTTCCGTCCTCAAGGCCTGCACCGGCCTCCTAGCTGCCCCCGACGGCGACAAGGCCCACGCTTTCCTTCTCAAGCGCGGCATCGATTCCAACCTCTTCGTATGCAACTCCCTAGTCGACATGTATTTCAAGTTCGGCCGCCCCGCTGACGCACGCCGGCTGTTCGGTAAGATGCCCATGAGGGACATTGTCTCCTGGAACACACTGGTCTCTGGCTATTCCTCTTGCGGCGAGGTGGGCATCGCGAGGGAGGTGTTCGATCAAATGCCTGAGAGGAACCTGGTCTCATGGTCCGCCATGATTGTGGGTCATGCCCGGTCGGGTGATGTGGTCTCCGCCCGTGAGCTCTTCGATCAAATGCCACAGAGGAATGTAGTCTGTTGGAATGCCATGATCGCCGGGTACACCCAGAACGAAAAATTCTCTGAGTCGATCGAGCTTTTTCGCAGGATGCTGGAGTTCGGTGGCGTGCCACCCAATGATGTCACCCTTTTGAGCGTACTCTCATCCTGCGCCCACCTGGGTGCTCTGGATTTAGGAAGATGGATCGATCAGTTCATCAAGAGGAGGGCTATGGAGTTGAGCCTCTTCCTGGGGAATGCTCTCTCGGACATGTATGCGAAGTGCGGGTGCATCGATGAGTCCAGAAGGGTGTTTGACATGATGCTCGAGAAAGATGTCATCTCATGGAGTATAATTATCTCCGGTTCAGCCATGCATGGCCACGTCGACGAAGCAATCGCCGGCTTCCATGAAATGCTAGAACATGGAGTCAAACCGAATGATATCACTTTTATGGGCATCTTATCAGCTTGCACCCATGCTGGTCTTGTGGATGCAGGGCTAGAATATTTTGATTTGATGAGTGAAGAGTTTGAGATCCTTCCAAAGGTTGAACACTATGGATGCATGGTAGATCTTCTTAGCCGTGCTGGGCGACTTGGTGAAGCTGAGGACTTGATCAATTCGATGCGAGTACCTCCCAATGTTATTGTCTGGGGTGCTCTACTAGGTGGTTGTCGGATCTATGGAGACGTCAGTCGAGGGGAACGTGTAGTCCAACACATCCTGGAGTTGGATCCCAATCACTCAGGCAGCTACGTTTATCTGGCAAATGTGTATGCTTCAATTGGCAGGTTGGAGGACGCAGCAAAGTGCCGGTTAAGGATGCGTGAGAAACGTGTGGTGAAGATGCCTGGTTGCAGTTGGATCGAGGTAGACAATATGGTCTATGAATTCTTTGTTGGGGACCAATTGCATCCACGATCGGATGAGATTTACTCGATGATCAGTGCCTTGCGGCTAAAAATGAGGCTGGCTGGGTATTTCCCTAACACAAGCCTGGTAACTCAAAATATAGACGAGGAAGAGAAGGAGGATGCTCTATCTATGCACAGTGAGAAGTTGGCTGTTGCATTTGGGCTCATCAGCACTAAGGAGGGCACCACAATCCGCGTTGTGAAGAACCTTCGAGTTTGTAGTGATTGTCATGATGCCATGAAGATTATCTCGAAAATTGTTGGCCGTGAGATAATGTTACGGGACCGTAGTCGGTTCCATCAGTTCAAGGAGGGGCATTGTTCTTGTAAAGATTACTGGTAATGAAAGATCACCTACATTATTTTCAGATGGCTGCAAAGGAAACACAGAAAGCTGATCATCATAAACTAGCACATACATAGAAACATTGCATATGATGATTTTCCATGGATGTGGCTGTAGACACACGAATTTCGTATGACCCGGACCCGACTCGAAGGCCCCTACGTGGATGCAAACCCGACGACTCGGACCCGATTCGCACCCAGCCAAAGAGGAGCGGACCCCCACACTTAAGGGGGGCCGGCCCCTACTAAGGTCCGAACCTCATGGGGCCGGCCCCCACTAGGGTCCGAACCACATGAGGGGCCGGCCGGCCCTGCAAGGAAGGAAAAGAAAAGGAAAGAAAAGAAAAGAAAGGAAAGAAAAGAAAGGAAAGAAAAGAAAAGGAAAGAAAAGGAAGAAAATGAAGGAAATACCGCCATGCGCGGGGGGAGATTGCGTATGACGCCTGCACACACGCGGATCTGCGCCGATCCCTCGATCCGACGCACAAGAAAAAGCGCCCGATCGCCATCGATTTCGTGTGCGAAATCCAGCCATAATTGCCTCGCCAGAAAAGGAAAACAAATAAACGTTATTCCCCTCATCAATGGATGAATAAATCTCGGGTAATTATGAGAGAGATACAAAAGAGATTTAAAATTAAAAAGTTCACATATCTCTCTCCCCACCCCTTTGCCTATAAATAGAGGGGGTGGGGGAAGATTCAAGGGGTCGATGGTTGAAGACTGAAGACGAAGCGCGGGAGCTCTGCAGAAGAGGAGACGCGTCTTCATCGACCCAAGGCTTCACGAGGCACGGTCAAGCCTGTCCCGTCGGGATCGGCTTACCGAAAGCTCTCATCAACGTGAAGACCCTTGCACACGAAGATCAAGACGTCGACTCCGTGCACGCTTCTTCATCGACCCAAGGCTTCACGAGGCACGGTCAAGCCTGTCCCTTCGGGATTGGCTTACCGAAAGCTCTCATCAACGTGAAGACCCTTGCACACGAAGATCAAGACTTCGACTCCATGCACGAAGAAGAAAGCTCGGAGAAGAAGACCCTTCGACTCCGAAGACGCCAGAAGCAAAGGCCGGAGAAGAAGCTCGGAGCGGCACTACCCCGTCGGCTCCAACAAATCCTCGATCCCAATCAAGCTCCAAAGCCCGGAGGAGAGAAACGAAGCGTCATCACCTCGTCGTCTTCAACAAACGTCTGCGCCATCCACAAAGAAGAAAGCCTGGAGCAGACCGTCTGAAGCGTCGTTACCCCCGCCGTCTTCATCAACAAAAGCCGACGCTACAACCGTCGCACGGAGACCGTCGCTACCCTCGTCGTCTTCATCAACAAAAGCCGACGCCACAACCGTCGCACGGAGAGCGGTGCTACCCCCACTATCTTCGAAAGCATTCTTCGACTCCGATCACGCCAAAGAAGCCCGGAGAAGAAGAGAAGTCCAGTCAGCACGCAAACCGTCGAAGCACCGGAGAAGTAGTCCACGTCGTTCGAAGAAGAAGATCGAGTTGACGCTGAAGCTAAAGCCAACGCAAGAAGCCAAAGCAAAGCCCCAGTAAAGCCCGCGCCAAAGCAACGCAAGTGCCAAAGCCAAGCGACTACGCCGGTCACGAGCAAAAGCACCGCACGTTCTAGCCGATACGACACGGAGTCCGGAAGAACGAAAGCATCGCAAGTCTCTCCCGGCTACGTCCAAGTGCAAGCGCCGAAGCAAAGCAAAAGCTAGAGCCACGTCGGAGCCAAGCCAAAGCCAAAAAGCCGACGCCAAAAGCACGATCGACGCCGCGAACCGACGATCAAGGACGCCGAGGTCAAGCAAGGAGCGAGGAAGACACGAAGACCGAGGAATGAAGCCGGAAAACCCCCTAGCCGAGAAAGCGCGAAGCACGGAAGGGACAAAGCGACGGTGGACATTCCTTAGCCTCTTCAAAACCCTCACCCTGTAAAGACCCCTGTCCTGGGCAGCCCCTTCAGAGCTCTCGCACGAACACCACATGGAGACGCGGATCAAAGGGATCCTCCAGAAGATCTTTCCCACAATCCCCTGATCAAAACTCGCCGCAACCCGGACTCGCTACACCCGAGCCACCCGGGTCCCGGCCACACTTGTAATCTGGTTTTGCGCAATAAAGACGACCCGTGCTTTTTCCCGCGCCACAGATTTCTGGCACGCCCGGTGGGACCTCTTCTCCTTTCATCCGTACGGCTGAAGAAGCTGCTTGAAGTTTGCAATGGCCGGAACAAACAACGATGTGTTTGCTCCAAGCCTCTCACCAATCGCCGAGTCTCCTCTACTCCGACACGGTGATCCAGTAAATCCAGAGGGTGATGCTCCTCCAATGGTGCGCGTCTACACTCGGCGTACTCGGACTCTTGCGGACGTCTTCGTGCCAGAAGCTACTACCGAAGATGCTCGCCAAAGCGCCGACGAGGCCCTGGTGCATGAAGAAACGAGCCTCGATCCTGGAGTCCATATCCAGAAGTTTGGGGAGGACCAGCCCTAGCCCCGAGCCCGTTCGGGTTCCCCAGCGGACGTTGCACCTCCTCTGCAGGGGGCAAACACCAGTCATCAACCAGAAGCAAGCCGGCGTAACTACGTCTCCGATGATGACGGCGAGGATGCGAACATGCAACGCCGAGGCGTTCTCCGTCACCATCCTCCGTCCGCTCTTCAGCTCCAAGTCATGCAGATGAGCGAGCATATGGCGCAAATTACTCGGCTGATGGAGGAGAAGGATCGTCACATCAACACTCTGCTCCAAAAGCTAAGCGCAAAGGATGCTGCAGCAGTCGGCCAACCCGTCGCTTCTCCAGTTGCCGCTCCAGTTCCGTCTTCAACTCCCGCTCCTGCAGGAGTTGTTCCGACGATTCAAGCAGTTACTCCAGTGCTCTCCTCGGCTCCCGTCCCAGTGGAAGTCGTCTCCCCAACACCAGCCTCGGTGGCCACACAACCTCCAGCAACGGCAACGATGAATGCTCAGCAAGTCCAAGCGTTGATAGCCGACATGATGCGCTCCCACGGCAGTGGCCTTCCTCCGATCACGGCGGCGTACTCGAAGCCCTACACTGTGAGGATCCAGCAGCTACGCTTCCCAGTCGGATTCCAGCCACCAAAGTTCCAGCACTTCGACGAAAAGAAAAATCCAAGACAGCACGTCGCCCACTTCATCGAGACCTGCAATAATGCCGGCACATATGGCGACGAGATGGTGAAGCAATTCGTCCGCACCCTCAAAGGCAACGCGTTCGACTGGTACGTTGATCTTCCTCCAGGGACCATCGACAGCTGGGATCAGATGGAGAGGGAGTTCCTCAATCGCTTCTACAGCACCAGACGAACCGTCAGCATGACCGAGCTTACTGCAGTCAAGCAAAGGAAGGACGAGCCGGTGATCGACTACATCGACAGGTGGAGGAACCTCGTGCTGAATTCACGAGACCGCTTGTCTGAAGACTCGGCCATCGAGATGTGCACCCAAGGTATGCACTGGGTCTGCTCTACATCCTCAAAGGTATCAAGCCTCGGTCTTTCGAAGAACTCGCGACTCGGGCTCACGATATGGAACTCAGCCTAACAAGCCGCGGGGACTCGAAGAACAAAGACTTCTTGAAGGTGGAGAAGAAGGACAAGCCACCGGTACCGAAACCGAAACAAGTCAATATTGCGGACGTCGCTTCAACCTCCAAACCGCTCAAGATCGGTGGCAAGCCGGATCAGAAGAAGGGAGTCGCCATACCATCGCCTCCGCCGCCAAGACAAAGGATGACTCTCGAGGAGCTCGAAGCCAAGGAGTACCCCTTCCCAGACTCGGAAGTCTCCTCCATGTTTGACCAACTGCTGCAAGAGAAAATGATAGAGCTCCCTCCTTCGAAGAGGCCCGAGCAGATGCATCGCGTCGACGACTCTCTCTTCTGCAAATACCATCGGGTGGTAAGTCATCCCATCGAAAGATGCTTCGTTTTCAAGGAAAGAATCATGGCGCTCGCAAAGCAAAGGAAGATAGAGACTGACTCCGGAGAGGTTGCCACGGCCAACATGACGTCCATCACCTTCGGCTCCTTCTCGCCAGTACTCGTTGATGCTCGGCGAAGCATGCCCAAATTGTGCATCAACCGTCAAGCTCCAATCGCTAAGTCAACTTTCCAGCCGAAAGTCTCGAAGCGACGTCAACGTATTCCTGCGCTCACCGAGGATGAAACGCCGCTGCCCTGGGGGCAACCATCGCTCACACCAGCACCTCTTCCAAGCAATGCCACATCCCAACGTGCTCTTCGGGAAAGATACGAGCAAGGAGATCCAGAAGTCGGTCTACTGGGCCAGCCTTCGGGGAAGTTCGACTATTACGTCCTCTACTCAAGGCCTCCGTCCGTTTCAATCGACGAAATCAAGCCCACCGGCTGGGAATCGGAAGACGAGCCAGTAGAGCCTCAAGAGGAGCAAGTCCCTTCCAGTCAAGCTACGTCCCAACGCGCTCTTCGGGAAAGATACGAGCAAGGAGACCCAGAAGTCGGTCTGCTGGGCCAGCCTTCAGGGAAGTTCGACTATTACGTTCTCTATTCAAAGCCTCCATCGGTTTCAGCTGAAGAAATCAAGCCTACCGGCTGGGGATCGGAAGACGAGCCAGTAGAGCCTCCGGAAGAACAAACGCCTTCGAGGGAACCAGTTGTTGCTGTCGACCATCATCCTAGCGGAGGGGAATCCACCGACGAAGAAGCATGGGTCATGCTACTGCGGCGGCGAAAGCCGTGGCAAGAAAAGAAGCTCAAACAAGACCGTGTGATGAGAGAGTTCACCAAGCGGAAGACCTACAAGAAGAAAACCAAGACTCCAGGGAGAAAGGCGTTCAAAGTACCGCCAGCAAGCCAAGACGATCTCCTTCAGCAGAGCCTTCCAGAGCCGACAACCCTGCAGGAGTTCTTCCCGGATCACTTCCTCCCAGTGGACCAACACGTCAAGGTGTCTTGTTGCATGGTCGAAGTTCATGAGGCGTCGGAAGGAAAGAACGAAAGCGAAACTTCTGAAGAAGGCGACTCCACCGATGAGGGAGACGACTCCAACAAAGGGGGCACCGCCTCTCACGACGAAGCAATCCTGCACATGCCTCTCGTAGAAGCTTTGCATCTCCCGAAGAAGGCTCGCCTGGCGATGGCTGCGGCCTTAGCCGATCCAGATAGCTACAAAAGGAAGAGGAAGAACGACCAGAAGGGCAGAGCTGTGGCCTCGTGTGATGCAACGATTACCTTTTCGGATGAGGACCTGCAACTTGGGACGCGATTGCACAACCGGACTCTTTACGTTTCGGGATACATCAAGGAGAAGCCAGTGAACCGAATCATGTTGGACTGTGGCTCCGCCGTCAACATCATGCCTATCCAGACAATGCGGCAACTCGGCATTACCAACGACCAGCTCTCGCCGAGTCAGTTGCTCATTCAAGGGTTCAACCAGGGCGGGCAGTCCACTATCGGAATCATCCGCCTGAAGCTGTCAATTGGCCCGCTGGACACAACGGTCCTCTTCCACATCATCGATTGCCAGACATCATATCGTCTCCTGTTAGGAAGACCATGGCTGCACGAGAACGGCATCGTGGTATCCACCTGGCACCAGTGCCTCAAGTACTACGAAGAAGGCGTGGAGAGGTGCATAGTTGCGGACGACAAGCCATTCAACGAGGCCGAGGCACACTTGGCCGATGCTAAGTTCTACCAAGCAAAGGGTCTAGTCGCGGAAGTTCTTCCAGCTAAAGCCCCTCGAGCCCAAAAGATTGAAGAAGTGAAGCAGGACGAGACGCCACTTCCCGCGAATCCGGTGCCACCTTCTGACGAGGCGAGACTCAAGGTCCAAGGAACGCCGAAACCAAGGCAATGGATGCGCATCAGTCCCGAGCCAAGAGCAATGCAACATACCCCGTTGCCAATCCAAACGGCGCCTGTCCTGCGTCTCGCGCCTCAGTGGCTCCGCAAATCCGAGCGATCGCCTTCTACTCCGACAAGGAAGCTGGCCCCGTCGTTATCTCAGGCAAATGTCATCACTCTGCAAGAAATGACGGTGCCATTACCCAGTCTGACGCAAGCTCCGAACCCAAGTAGACATGTCGAATTGGCAGACCTCGAGCAACTCGGATTCAAGCCGAAAGGGAGTTGGGGGCAAAACGCTGCCAAGTTGTTGTTCAGAGCCGATTACAACGAAGAAAGCGCCATGGGCACACTTCCACCAGCAGCAACTCCACATGGGATGACGAGAACTCAAGCTCGGCTATTTCAAAGCGGAGAACAAATTCTCCCGAACCGCCGAGGCATCGGCTCCAGTCAAGCTCTGTTGGTCATCAGAACCCGCGGCGAAGAAGACCTTCACCTCCAACTACATCGGGGCGAAGATAGTAGACGAAGCAGCTGAAGGATCGATAATTTCCGATGCACGCTCTTCCTATGCAAGCCGTCCCGACAGCAAAAGAAGACGGCGAAGAGCTCGATGCCAAGCCTTGCTCCAGAAGCAAATCAGAGGTGGTAGAAACCAGTTGAATCTAAAGCGTACATCCGTGTTCGAAAGGCTCAGGCCAGTTAAGCACTCAAAGAAGAAGTCAGTGTTCGATCGTCTGGAAATGCCAATCGAGGACTTCGTCTCGACACCCACCCACCCACCCATGGCGGCCGTCCATCATATCTCCATTACGGATCCCGCCAACGGTGATACTTCTACTTCGGACGACGAGTTGCCCGACACCCCGCCAGTCCTCGAAGAATGGGGGCAGTCCACCGTTGATGACTTGAAGGAAATCAACTTGGGCACAGAGACGGAACCTCGGCCTACATTCATCAGCACACTCTTGACCCCTGAGGAAGAAGCCGCATACATCAAACTGCTTAAAGAATACAGAGACATCTTCGCATGGTCCTACAAGGAGATGCCAGGCCTCGATCCCAAAATCGCAGTGCACCAGCTCAGCGTCAAACACGGAGCCAGCGCCATAAAGCAAGGACAAAGACGCTACCGGCCAGAACTAGTGCCCCAAATAGAAGGCGAAATCAATAAGTTGATCGAAGCCGGCTTCATTCGAGAGGTCAAGTACCCGACATGGATCTCTAGTGTCGTCCCAGTTAAAAAGAAGAACGGCCAAATCCGAGTGTGCATGGACTTCAGAGACTTGAACAACGCATGTCCAAAGGATGACTACCCCTTGCCAATCACGGAGCTAATGGTCGACGCGACGACAGGTCACGAGGTGCTCACTTTCATGGACGGATCATCGGGCTACAATCAGATTCGAATGGCACCTAAGGACGAGGAGCTCACGGCATTCCGCACACCGAAAGGAATCTACTGCTATAAGGTAATGCCGTTCGGCCTGAAGAATACGGGAGCCACCTACCAGCGAGCTATGCAGAAAATCTTCGATGACATGCTTCATCAAAACGTGGAGTGTTATGTCGACGACCTCGTGGTGAAATCCAAGAAGAAGTCGGCACATCTACAAGATCTCGAGCTAATCTTCAAACGGCTTCGAAGGTACCAACTCCGCATGAATCCACTCAAGTGCGCGTTCGGAGTCTCCTCAGGCAAGTTCCTCGGCTTCGTCGTCCGACATCGTGGCATTGAGATAGATCAATCCAAGATTGATGCTATCGTCAATATGCCCGCACCAAAGACAGTGCGAGACCTCAGAGGCCTCCAAGGGCACTTGGCCTATATCCGAAGATTCATCGCCAACCTGGCCGGAAAGTGCCACCCTTTTAGTCGCCTCATGAAGAAAGGAGCGTCATTCAAATGGGATGAAGCTTGCCAAGAGGCACTCCAAAACATCAAAGCATATCTACTGAAGCTGCCAGTCCTATCAGCACCGGTTCAAGGGAGGTCGCTCATCCTCTACATTGCTGCCCAGGAGCAGTCCTTGGGGGCACTCCTGGCTCAGAACAATGAACTTGGTATGGAGACAGCTTGCTACTACCTCAGTCGCACTCTCGTCGGCGCAGAGCTGAATTACTCCCCAATCGAGAAGGTCTGTTTAGCGCTTATCTTCGCCACAAAAAGGCTGCGACACTACATGCTCGCTCACACCATCAAACTCGTCTCAAAGGCCGACCCCCTCAAATACATCATGTCGAGACCAGTGCTTTCCGGACGTCTGGCCAAGTGGGCCCTGCTGCTGCTTGAATTCGACATCACCTTCGTGCCACAGAAAGCGGTTAAAGGGCAGGCCCTCGTGAACTTCCTCGCAGAATACCCTCTCCCAGCGGAATGGGAATTATCAGAAGATCTTCCAGATGAAGAAGTGTTCTCCGTCGATGTCGCCCCATCTTGGAAAATGTTCTTCGACGGCGTAGCTAGGCAAGACATAGCGGGAGCTGGAGTCATCTTCGTCACTCCGGACAACAAAATACTCCCCTTCTCATTCCTGCTGTCGGAATCATGTTCCAACAACGTGGCAGAATATCAAGCCCTGCTCATCGGTCTCGAGCTGGCCGACGAAATGAAGCTTCAAGGACTAGAGATTTTTAGAGACTCCCAACTCGTGATCCAGCAAGTCCTGGGGGCATACGAAGTCAACAAAGAAGACCTGGTGCCGTTGCATGCGCGGGCTGTGTAGCTCCTCGACAAACTCAAGACTGCTTCCATTCAGCATGTCTCCAGGAACCTCAACCAGCAAGCTGACGCACTCGCAAATCTGGCGGCTACACTCCCGTTTCCAGATGAACGTTCGCTCGTCGTCCCCGTCTGCAGGAGATTCGTGATCACCGAAGAAGAAGGTCCGCCCGAAGTACCAGTTCAAACCAACGCGGTGCATGTCCTCGAGATTAAACAACAAGACTGGAGGCAACCGTTTGTGGAGTATCTCGTTCATGGTAAACTCCCCGAAGATCCGAAGTGCAAAAGTGACATCCGTCGACGATCTCTAAGGTTCTACCACTTCAATGGCGAGCTGTACCGACGAAGCTACGATGGCACACTCCTGAGGTGCCTCGCAAAAGAAGAAGCAGAAGCCGCACTAGAAGAAGTACACGCGGGATTCTGCGGATCGCACCAGTCCGGTCCGAAACTTCACTTCCGCGTCAGGAGGATAGGATACTACTGGCCTACCATGATCAAAGACAGCTTGGAGTATGCGAGAAGATGTCAAGCTTGCCAGATGCACGGGGACTACATCTGTCAACCTCCGGAGCCTTTGCACCCGACAATCGCGTCTTGGTCCTTTGACGGGTGGGGACTCGATATCGTCGGTCCCCTGCCCAAGTCATTCAAGCAACATCTCTACATTTTGGCAGCAACGGACTACTTCTCCAAGTGGGCTGAAGCAACGCCTCTGCGGGAAGTTACAAAGCACTCCGTCATCAGCTTTATCCAGAATGACATCATCTTTCGCTATGGGATCCCCCGCTACATCGTAACAGATAACGGGAAGCAGTTCAAGAATGCTGCCGTCAGCCAGTTCTGCGCATTGTACAATATTAAGAAGAATTGTTCGATGATGTACAATGCTCCGGCTAACGGTCTAGCAGAAGCCTTCAACAAGACTCTGTGCAAGCTGCTGGAGAAAACGATATCGAAGACAAAAAAAGACTGGCACGAACGCATGGGCGAAGCATTATAGGCTTACCGGACGTCCTTCCGCACGCCGACACAAAGCAACACTGTATTCCCTCGGCTACGGTGTGGAAGCCGTTCTTCCGCTCGAGCTCCAGATCCCGTCGCTCAGGATAGCAATCCAGGAAGGCCTCACCAGCGATGACAACGCCCAGCTCCGTCTAGCAGAATTGGAAGCACTGGATGAAAGACGCCTCGAAGCTCAACAGTGTCTGGAGTATTATCAGGCCAGGCTCTCTCGCGCCTTCAACAAGAAGATTCGTCCTCGATCATTCCAGATAGGGGAACTGGTGCTGGCGGTCAAACGCCCCATCATTCTCTCGCATCGAGGAGGGAAGAAATTTGATGCCAAGTGGGATGACCCGCATTCCGTCAAGGAAGTCTACTCCAACGGCGCCTATCTCCTTACCACGCCAGAAGGGCTGACACTCGGCCCCATCAACGGCAAGTACCTCAAAAGGTACTATGCCTAAAGCAAGGCCACCCCCTTGCGTATCAAAAAAAAAAATGAACTACGTGCGACTTGATCCCCCTTAGGGGGGGGTACGTAGGCAGCCTGAGAAGTTACTTCAGGTTCAGTCCAACCAAAAGAAAAAGTCAACAATGGTCCATGCAAAAGATGTGGCAAAACGAGGCGATATTATTATATAAATGAAAAAAAGGCGATACATGGCATGAGTCCCGAAAAGAAAGTTACAACGAAACAAGGAACAACTAGAAGAAGGTGTCCATAGCTCGAAGACGGCGTAGTAACTCCTCTCTATTCGCCTCCACTCGTTGAAGTTCCACGGGGCGAGTGGCCAGAAGCTCACGAGGGGTCGCCAAGTCCGACTGCTGCTTCGAGCAACTCGCCTTCAAAGCACTCTCCGCGGCCTCGGCTCGCTCCAGACGAGACTCCGCCTTTCGAAGCGAGGCGCGCACAGAATCTATCTTCCTCTGAGCCTTCGACAGGCTGGAAGTCGCCTCCGCAAGTTGGAGCTCTGACTGACTTAGACTCGCCTCAGCAGCCTCCAACTCAGAAGGGGAGCTCCCCTTTAGCAAAGCTTGTCGGGATCGGTAAACCTCGCCATCGGTCACAAGCAAGGTCATCTGAGCGACGAAAGAAGAACTATCATTGAACTCCTCCAGGCTTGCGCAAAACTCCGCACCGTCCGTCGACCACCAGTCCTGGAGAGCGCCAAAGCCGGCATTTTGGAAAGGCTCCAACGTCGACTTGATATACTGCCAACAGCTCGCAAGAAGGAACTCTGAGACTCTGCTCCTCGGCCTTAAATCCGGGCGAGGTGCCTCAGAGTAGGTAGGCAAGACCTTCCCTCCCACTGCAGCCGCGATAGGAGCCACCCGCGCCAGCGAGGGTGGCAGAACCGGAGAAACCACCGCTACCGCTGCAACAACCGTCTCCCCCAACGGGCACGAGGGTACAGCCACTGGGGAGTGCCGCTTGTCGACGCTCGAAACCTCAGCCTCCTCGTGGAAAGACAAAGCGTCAACGTCGATGTCGTCCAGGTCAATGTCGCCACTAGGGAAATTCTCCCCGCAAAGTCCAAGGAGATCCAAATCATCCGGAGGGATGTCTAGCCCACAGGCTTCGGGCACTTCCTGCGCAGCGTCAGTAGACGAATGCCCGAGAAACGCCTTTGGAGAGTTCGCCCTGCGCTCTACCACTATAACGGAGTCTGGTCAAAAGGAAGATCCGATACTCAGCGTGATGAAACTTCCTGAACATATAGGGCAAATAAAATAAAGAGAACTCCATACCTGTGTGGTCAGATGAGGCAGCCCTAGACGGGGGAATCACTTCATCTTTCAGAAGTCCAGGCTCCTCGGCATCCTCCACCAGACAAGGAACCCTTGGGACCATCCCGCGAGGAATGCAAACTTTTCTTCATTTAGGAGGGACACCCTCAATTTCGGCCTTCGGGAAACAAGATGCCCCAGGGGCACTAGTAAGCTCGGCGTCCAACGCCGGAACGGAAGAAGGGACACGACGAGCACTGGAAAGACGGCTACAGCTCCTCTGCACTCTTTGAAGCCCCAGTCGGAGGCGGCGGTCCTCCACCCCTGCAGAATAATTGAAGCAGAAATTCCTGAACCCGCTGCTCGCCAAGACGTCGACCGGGAAACTCGCAAGCAAAGGGGAAACTCGCCCTTCAATCCACTTGCAGTACTCCGGAGTGGCAGCGTCCCGAAACCCGGATTTGGTCCCAGGAAAGAAGGTGCTGCCGGTCGATCGAGCGTAGAGAGAAGCCCAGAGGCGGTAACCCTCCTGCGGACTGAAGCGCCCCTGCAACTGCTGAGGCATGCCAGAAACTTCCTGTCAAAATCCCTGTTGGCGGGCGAAGCGATGAGGGGAGTACTGCTCCATCTCTACCACGTCCCCCTTTCGCCAAACCAAGTAGCCAGGGCGGCAACTGACCATGTTCCAGTATAGGTGGTCCGGGAGCTCCTCGTTGTCGAAAACAATCGACCTCTCCAAAGGCAGTACCGAATGCTCCGCCAGAAATTCAAAGTCGGCGTTACTCATCTTCCTCAAAAGGGTGCGAGCACACTCTCTCGGACGCTCCCAGCTGATAATGGCATTTAAAATCCCCCCTATCCCGGGCAGGAACGGCAATTCAGCTGGATGCCCGCGTCTAGCGAAAATCCCCTTTGGAAAATGCAGAGCTATCCAGCCGTACAAGTAGTGAAAGGGTCCGAACGCAGCCGACCGGCCAAGCTCCTCCTTGGCCTTATCCGAGCCGGATAAGTCCCAGTAAGTCCCACTGAGAGCCCGGTACAAGGCGCATAATATGGCCGGGGCTAGATTGAAAAGCTCGCCCCTCTCCATCCTGGAAGCTGCAAGGAAGGTCCCCGGACGGATAACCTCACCAGAGCACGGAAGCACGAACCGACAGAGGAAGATGACCAGCCTGGCAGCTCGGTAAACCGCTCGCCACTCCTCGCTGTCACGACTCAAGCCAAGGATTTCCCTGGGACACTGCTTCCCCTCCATTGAATGCTTCTCTCGAGCCAAAGAGTCGATAGGTCTCACGAAGGAGCAAAGCAGAGGTCTCTGCATCTGAGCGACCTTCCACATGGGGTGAGCCGAAGGCACCGGAGACCTATACTCGCCTCTGAACCAAAAGTTGACCCAAGAAGAAGGATGCACTCGATCCGACTGATCCCGCGCTGCAATGATAGCATATGCCTTGAACAAAAGGAGGCAAGAACTCGGAGCGTAGCTGCTGTCCAACAGATCCTTCAAGGCTGGCACCTCTTCTTGGTAGTAGTTCCGTACTTCGGGACACCCGAAAACGATGTGGACGTCGCGAAGCGAGATTCCTATCTCCCCCGCTCCAGTAAGGAAGGTATTGGTGTCCGGACACCAAAGCTCACAAAGGGCGCGATACATCCCCTCAGGACGGCTGTACTCTCGACGGGCCGGAGCCAGAAACTTGGCTAATAAGTTTATCTCGGGTTCCGCGCCAAAGACCTCACAAAGCTCACCCATCCATTCGCGAAAGCCGCAAAGGTATTGGACGTCTCCCCGAGGCCAAGAATCGGGACCCCATCGCGTCAGTCGGGCACAGATCTTCGAGGCAATAACCGGCGTAGGCACGAAGTCTTCATCATAATGGTGGAACGAAATACTTAAACTCGGCCGGAGAAGCTTCATAGAGATCCCTTCGTCAATATGGATCTTCTCGCTCAATTTCGGCATCCCACAAGTCGCATCCGCGACTCCATCTTCTGTGATGCGCTCGTGGACAAAGACACGGAGCAACGACAGAAGGTCTTCCCGCCTTGAGTTGCGGTAACGGTGCACACGAGTGTGGGGAAAGCGAAGGCACCTCTTCCCATCGGATAAGTCCTCGGCCATCCACCCTGGAGAAGTCAAACTCTCAAAGGCGCGAGCCCTGGAAGACCATGAAGGGAAGCAAGTCAAGACAAGTGCGTATCAAAAAAAAAAAAAAAGGGGCCTGCACCCCCTGTCAGGAGCACCACCCAGCCAGAGCTGCAGCCACCTGCCAGCTCGGCCCCCGCCGTACGACTCCGCGTCACTCGCTGCTACTATCCTTAGCGCAAAAAAAAAAAAAAAAGTCAGCGGGGGGTGGGGCCACGGGCCCCCCTCCCCCAATCAATGCCCAACAGCTAAAGAAAGGGGGGGGACCACAACGCTTCCCTCCTCCGTTCCTATCGGGGCCGGGCCCGACCCCGTCGCCGATACAACCGGCCGCCGAACCCCCTTCTCTGACCCGTTCGGGGCCGAGCCCGACCCGGCCGCCGCCGCCGGCGCGACACCGCACCGCAGCCCCGTCGGCGCGCACCCCAACCCGGCCGCCGCGACCTCCGGCCCCGCGTCGCCCGTGCCGCCTCCGTCTGCGCGCAGCACCGCGCCGCCCGCGCCGCCTCCGGCCCCGTGCTGGCCACGTGTAGCCCCGTCGCGCCTCGCGCCGGCGCTGCTGCCGCTGCTGCCCACGCAGCCTAGGACCAACGGAGAAGAAGAAAAAAAAAAAAAAGGGAAAGAAAGAAAGAAAAAGAAAAAGAAAAAGAAAAGGAAAAAGAAAAGAAAAGAAAAGAAAAAGAGAAGAAGAAGAAGAAGAAGGAGGAGGAAGAGAGAGGCGGCGAAGGCAACCCGCACCTCAGCCGCGCTCCTCCATCCTCCCCGCCTCGGTCCTCGCCGCATCGTCGCTTCAAGCCCGCCTTCGCAACGATCGCCAAATCGCGCACCATCGCCGCCGACGAAAGAGGCGACACCGGGAAGACGGAGCAAGTCGCGTGCAACCCCAGACAGCTCTCTTCCGACGGCGGTCTCCAGAAGCCGGCAGAACCTTCGCAAAAAAGAGCACAATAGCGGATGAAGGGGGTAGGGGTCCTTAAATAGACTCCCAACCCCGCCCACAAAAGGAATCAAGGACAAGCGCTCTACGATTCCTACGTGTCCAAACCCTACACGTTCTCACCGACGCACTCGTCCTTGAGGGGGCATTTGTAGACACACGAATTTCGTATGACCCGGACTCGACTCGAAGGCCCCTACGTGGATGCAAACCCGACGACTCGGACCCGATTCGCACCCAGCCAAAGAGGAGCGGACCCCCACACTTAAGGGGAGCCGACCCCTACTAAGGTCCGAACCTCATGGGGCCGGCCCCCACTAGGGTCCGAACCTCATGAGGGGCCGGCCGGCCCTGCAAGGAAGGAAAAGAAAAGGAAAGAAAAGAAAAGAAAGAAAAGAAAAGGAAAGAAAAGAAAGGAAAGAAAAGAAAAGGAAAGAAAAGGAAGGAAAGGAAGGAAATACCGCCATGCGCGGGGGGAGGTTGCGTATGACGTCTGCACACACGCGGATCTGCGCCGATCCCTCGATCCGACGCACAAGAAGAAGCGCCTGATCGCCATCGATTTCGTGTGCGAAATCCAGCCATAATTGCCTCGCCAGAAAAGGAAAACAAATAAACGTTATTCCCCTCATCAATGGATGAATAAATCCCGGGTAATTATGAGAGAGATACAAAAGGGATTTAAAATTAAAAAGTTCCCATATCTCTCTCCCCACCCCTTTGCCTATAAATAGAGGGGGTGGGGGAAGATTCAAGGGGTCGATGGTTGAAGACTGAAGACGAAGCGCGGGAGCTCTGCAGAAGAGGAGACGCGTCTTCATCGACCCAAGGCTTCACGAGGCACGGTCAAGCCTGTCCCGTCGGGATCGGCATACCGAAAGCTCTCATCAACGTGAAGACCCTTGCACACGAAGATCAAGACGTCGACTCCGTGCACGCTTCTTCATCGACCCAAGGCTTCACGATGCACGGTCAAGCCTGTCCCTTCGGGATCGGCTTACCGAAAGCTCTCATCAACGTGAAGACCCTTGCACACGAAGATCAAGACTTCGACTCCGTGCACGAAGAAGAAAGCTCGGAGAAGAAGACCCTTCGACTCCGAAGACGCCAGAAGCAAAGGCCGGAGAAGAAGCTCGGAGCGGCACTACCCCGTCGGCTCCAACAAATCTTCGATCCCGATCAAGCTCCAAAGCCCGGAGGAGAGAAACTAAGCGTCATCACCCCGTCGTCTTCAACAAACGCCTGCGCCATCCACGAAGAAGAAAGCCTGGAGCAGACCGTCTGAAGCGTCGTTACCCCCGCCGTCTTCATCAACAAAAGCCGACGCTATAACCGTCGCACGGAGACCGTCGCTACCCTCGTCGTCTTCATCAACAAAAGCCGACGCCACAACCGTCGCACGGAGAGCGGTGCTACCCCCACTATCTTCGAAAGCATTCTTCGACTCCGATCACGCCAAAGAAGCCCGAAGAAGAAAAGAAGTCCAGTCGGCACGCAAACCGTCGAAGCACCGGAGAAGTAGCCCACGTCGTTCGAAGAAGAAGATCGAGTTGACGCTGAAGCTAAAGCCAACGCAAGAAGCCAAAGCAAAGCCCCAGTAAAGCCCGCGCCAAAGCAACGCAAGTGCCAAAGCCAAGCGACTACGCCGGTCACGAGCAAAAGCACCGCACGTTCTAGCCGATACGACGCGAAGTCCGGAAGAACGAAAGCATCGCAAGTCTCTCCCGGCTACGTCCAAGTGCAAGCGCCGAAGCAAAGCAAAAGCCAGAGCCACGCCGGAGCCAAGCCAAAGCCAAAAAGCCGAAGCCAAAGCCGACGCCAAAAGCACGATCGACGTCGCGAACCGACGATTAAGGACGCCGAGGTCAAGCAAGGAGCGAGGAAGACACGAAGACCGAGGAACGAAGCCGGAAAACCCCCTAGCCGAGAAAGCGCGAAGCACGGAAGGGACAAAGCGACGGTGGACATTCCTTAGCCTCTCCAAAACCCTCACCCTGTAAAGACCCCTATCCTGGGCAGCCCCTTCAGAGCTCTCGCACGAACACCACGTGGAGACGCGGATCAAAGGGATCCTCCAGAAGATCTTTCCCACAATCCCCTGATCAAAACTCGCCGCAACCCGGACTCGCTACACCCGAGCCACCCGGGTCCCGGCCACACTTGTAATCTGGTTTTGCGCAATAAAGACGACCCGTGTTTTTTCCCGCGCCACAGTGGCATTGATGGATGGTGGTTATTGGTTCATTTAGATGAGCAACCCATCACGCTTACCTAAATTCAAGAAGCTAGTGGTTTTTCTTCTTCAGGAACCAAAGGTCCTGTAAATTATGATTTTTTCTATAGTTGAAGTTTTTCTGCTCCACCTCCGGTGAGCCTTTCTCCCCTCCTCTTTCTTCCCGTACTTTGTAATTCTTAAGTTTAAAGTCTTTATTATAGTTGTTTTGATTTTCATTGTATTTTTTGGGTTATTATTTGTCAATTTAGATGTGAGTTCTTGAGCATTATGTTAGAAAAGAAAAAAGTCTAGAGATCCCATTTTGTATCATTTTAGGATAGGCAAATTTTTAGTGTATTAGGATAGGCAAAGTCTAGAGTTCACACTTTTTGTTTAACTTTGAGGCCTATATAAAATCGTGTAAGTGGCGTAACAAATTTAACATGATATGGTGAATAATTTTGAAGTCTCTCTTTTGCCATTGTAGTTCCAACATAGATTTTATCGTAGATTTACCACTACCATTTCAGGAGTTGAAATTTCTCTACTAAAGTTATATTCTCCTATAAATTCGACGGTACGAAACCTTGGAGCCGGTTAAAATTGCCATTTCTCGCTAATGTAGACGGGAAGTTTTTGCTACCTTTAAACTTTTATGGATGCCTATTCTTTAGGGAACCGAGTCCAATCGGTTCCATGCCTAGTTTTGAAACCTCGATATTCTCTTCGTTTCTCCATAAAAAGTGTACTTCGTGTGTAAAAGTTTTACCGGTTTTGAAAAAATATAAATAAGAAAATTCAAATTTTAATTTTTCTAAGTTAAATTGGATCAAAAAGTAGAATTGTCTTACGCTAGATTTATCTTTCGGCTATAAACAGAATACCATCGAGAGAAGTTGTCAATAGAATGCTATGGAAAGAGAATATATTGTAAAAAGAAAATATACAAAGAGAATGTTGTAGAGGGAGTGGCCGATAGAAATGTTGAGAAAGAAAATCGTAGAGAGCAAAAAATTATAGAGAGAATTTTCTAGCGATTAGTTGTACAATGAGAATATTGGACAAAGAGAAGTGGAGTGAGAACATTATATAAGGAGAATATTGTAGCAAAGCGAAGTTATAAAGGACTATTGTATAGAGAGAAAAGTTGTAGAGGGCATCGTAGAGAGAAAATGTTGTAGAGAGAACGGTATAAAGATAGAAAAAGTTATAATGAGCACATTGTTAAGAGAATATCTGAGAGGGAAATATTGTAGATATAGAAAGTTGTGAAGAAAATGTTGGATAGAGAGAATTTTGTAGAGAGAATGCCATAGTAGTTGAAAAGTTATAGAAAAAATATCGTAAAGATAGAAAGTTTAGATTGAATGTTATATAGAGAAAATATTATAAAAAAAGAGAAAATTTGTAATAGAGCATGCGACAGAGAGAATATTATACATAGAATTTCGTAGAAAAAAATATGGGGACTTAGTGAGCCATCCTTGACAAAGAGATCGGTTTAGCCTAAGGACTTTGAAATAATGTGGACGAAAATTCCCTCCATAGCATTTCAAATTTTCTTTTGCTTGCCATCTAACCAGTGAACCCGTCGGAGTTGCTCGCCGTCACCGAACACCGAACACCTAACATCGTCGCCGAAGCCACTCGCTGCCGCCACCGAACCAAACCTAAACCTAATCCTAAACTTAAGGGCATGTTTGTTTTTCGGACCCGCAAAGTAAAGGCTAGTAAATCGGATGTGGGCTAGTAAATCTCCCAAAGCGACTAGTAAATCTGATTTCCTTCTTGTTGTTTGTATTGACCAGTATAGTAAACCATTACTTCTGGACATCTGTTTGGATTGATTAGTAAAATAAACCAGAATGTAAAATGTAAATCTATCGGTTGCTTATCGGTCGTCGCCGTCCACCCCCCCCCCCCCCCCCAATCACCGCTCGCATGTCACCGCCTTGTCGGCCACTACATGTTGATGGCCGGTGGTGGGTGGTGGACGGCGAAGTGGTGATCAACGGGGGTGGTGGCTAGCTATGGCGGTGCACGATGACCGGTGGTGGCCGATGGTGGATGACGGGGCGGCGGCTATCGTGGGTGGTGGTCGACAACAACGATACACGATTGGTGGTGGTGGGCGACAAGTGTGACGGGCAGTGAGGGATGGTAGCTGGTGGCGAGTCGTGTATGGCGGGACGATTGCCGACAGGGGTGGTGGCCGGTGATAGCGGTGCACAACGGCCGGTGGTGCAGCGAGGCGGCGGTGACAAGTTGTGAGTGGCGACCGATAGTGGCGGCCGCCCCTCATGGCCCATCGTTCTTGGTTGTTGAAACCGGGATCATTAGTGGAGAAGAGTTGAATCCATCGGGGGATGCTCTCTCAATTGTGCAATTGCTGAATGTGGCATGGGTCAACGGAGCCTATTACTACTAAATCAAAAGTTTTACTTGGCTTTTCCAGATTACAACTTTTTGGCTACTAGTAAATCTCATACCATTTACTTTACTACAACTTTTTGAATCCAAACAGCTCCAAGGTAATACTTTTCTCTATTTATTTTACTAGTTAGCCTGTTGACTAAATACAAACATGCCCTAAAATCTACATGCTATGGGATGAACCTTAGACATAGGCTATAGCTGCTCGCCGCCTTGAACGTAACGCCATTGTTGCTGGAGCTACTCGCCGCCGCTGCCGGAGCTGCTCGGGAGAGATGGGAGGCTAAACCGGGGGTAGTTTCAAGTTTACCAAAAAAAGGCAGGGACCTTTAAGGTGTCATGTTCATGGGATGGATTTGTTGTTAGGGACTTTTCACATGTTAACCCAAAAAATATTGTACAACAAGAAAGTTGGAGAGAATATTATATAGAAAGAATTTGATTAAGAAAAAAAATGTCATGAAATATTATAGAGAGAGAATGTGGTAAAGAAAAAATTATCATTTATATATAGAGAAAATGTCGTAGGATTGAATACATTATCGTGAGAAAATATTGCAAAAAGAGAATGTTCTCTTTCTACTCTATATTATTTCCCTATGGTAACATGGAAAATGTGGGCAACAAATCAATCATAGTCGGTTTGGATTTGAATATTATGATATCTGAATTCGGACATTTATGGTGTGACGTTTTGATTCTTTACTGGTAGATTAATATTCATGTTAATCCAACAATTTTGTGGTTGAAACTATCAATTATATAGGTTTTTAATTTTCTTTAGTTTGTTAATAATCTTGATATAAATTTTTATAAATTGTTATGTAGTTATCAAACACGTTTTTTGAAAAAAAAAAATTTGCTTCTGTTTTTAAAAACAAGCAACGGATCGTAATTACCAAACTTGTTTTCTAATTTTTAAAATCTAAAAACGCAATAGATAAAAAAAATATATTCAGATTTAATAAATAAAAAAAGTGATAGTAAACGTATAATCTTGATCGAAATAATCTGCTCTGACGTCCAATGTCATTGTTTCGAGTATATTTGAGTTATTATAATTCGTTTAAGTTGATTAGATGGTTAAAACATAATTTTTATTGAACTACTAAAAAAATAGGGGGCTTAGCCATAAGTTCTTTTAAGAAAGCTCTTTTGAGCTAAATGACATGCAAGATATTAGTTTTGCACAAAATCCCTCCCCGAAATACACTATTAAAGTAAGTCCCCCAACAACCGGTTTGACTTTTCAAAATTCAAACCACTCAAATGACAAAACTATCTCTAATCAGCGGCGGACTCAGGATTTTTTCTCAGGGGGGGCATAATTATTAAAAAGTTACAGTCATTGCCTCATAGTCGAAGGCTTAGGCAAGCGGCGTGACGTCCCTACCCTTCCTTCAATCGCGCAGGAAAATGCATATTAGGATTTTGCATCGAGTGTAGGAGAATTTTGATCCTCGGAGTCCTTCGAAAATTTGAAGCTATAATTGGTCGACTCGATCAAGGCGCACAGGTTGTAAACAATTGACCATATTTTTTTTTTTTTTTTTTGTGTGTGTGGGTTGGGGGGGGGGGATTTCATACATACCCCCAAAAACCTATAAATAGGCTCCGCCCTGATTCCGACTCGATTCTCATTCACTAAGGGCCATGTGATGAACTCTACGGGAATGCCACGTGCACGGATGGTGGAAGACGGCGATGGATGTCGGCCGGACAGTAGTGGGCGTTGGTGGCCAGCAACGGGTGGTGGTCGGCCGTGAGTCGCCAATACTAGCGGCGACGACGGGTTGTGGCCGGCGGCAACGGGTGGCCCATGTGACGGTGGGGTGGTGGTCGACGGCATGGTGGTGGACATTGACTGGCGGGGGGTGGTAGCTGGTGGGGTGGTGGCTGCTGGTGGTGGCCACCTCCATGTAAAGTTGGCAACCAAAATTTGACAAACAAGCTGGCTAGAATTTTTTTTTATTTATAAATTACACTTTGCTCCCACCCCCCTCCTGAAGTTTAGCTCTAAAACATTTAAATCCCTCTATAGTTAAAAAACTACATTTTGCCCTTCTTCAATTCAGCTTTGATCATATAAAAATTACTAAATGAGGAATTCAAGCAGTTGACAAAAGGGGTATTGTGCTAATTTTTTCAATTTTAGAGAGTGATTTGGAACAAAATAAACTATAAGGGGGTTAAGTGTTTTTGAGCTAAACTTTAAGGGGGTAAGTGTAACTTACCTTTGTAATTTTCCCAAAGTGAGGGGGGACTTGAGCCCCCCCTGGGCCCAATGTAGGTCCGCCCCTGTCTCTAATCCTATTTGCTATGGTATTTTATAATTTTTTATTATAGTGATTCATTGTAGCATTTTTTTAAAGTGAAATTTTTTATAAAAAAAAAATTCAGATTTGCTACAGTGATTTCACTATAGCAAAGAGTAACAATCTGCAACACAAAGAGTAACAATCTTTGCAGATTGTTACTTTTTGCTATAACAATTTTACTGTAGCATTTTTTTTTACAGCGAGATTTCTTTTAAAAAATACTACAATAATTTCACTGTAGTAGAGACTAATAATCTTTGCATATTGTTACTTAATTGAAATTGCTACAGTGATTTGTGCCAATCATCTAAATTCTACATGCTTTCTCTGTGCCGCATGTAGGGGTAAAAATGATACTTAAAATAAATTTGTTACAGTGAGGATTTTTACTAAACCTAAATGATGTTTGTCCTTTAGCTAGCAGTGCATCTGCTGCAAGGACCTAACACACAAAAACCTAAAAAATCAGGTTTGCGTTATTATACCACCTATAATGCATGGTCAATACCGAACCGCACCGCAACACCGAAACCGCACCGCACCGCGACGGTGTACCATATGTAAAACCGAAACCGTGCCATGCAATGCGGTGCACCGCAGTTTAAATAATGGTTAAGCGAGCGCTTTAACGGGTTGATGCCAGGGGCGGACCTACATTGGGCCCGGGGGGGCTCAAGTCCCCCCCTCACTTTGGGAAAATTACAAAGGTAAGTTACACTTACCCCCTTAAAGTTTAGCTCAAAAACACTTAACCCCTTTATAGTTTATTTTGTTCCAAATCACTCTCTAAAATTGAAAAAATTAGCACAATACCCCTTTTGTCAACTGCTTGATTTCCTCATTTAGTAATTTTTATATGATCAAAACTGAATTGAAGAAGGGCAAAATGTAGTTTTTTAACTATAGAGGGATTTAAATGTTTTAGAGCTAAACTTCAGGAGGGGGGTGGGAGCAAAGTGTAATTTATAAATAAAAAAAATTCTAGCCAGCTTGTTTGTCAAATTTTGGTTGCCAACTTTACATGGAGGTGGCCACCACCAGCAGCCACCGCCCCACCAGCTACCACCCCCCGCCAGTCAATGTCCACCACCATGCCGTCGACCACCACCCCACCGTCACATGGGCCACCCGTTGCCGCCGGCCACAACCCGTCGTCGCCGCTAGTATTGGCGACTCACGGCCGGCCACCATCCGTTGCTGGCCACCAACACCCACTACTGTCCGGCCGACATCCATCGCCGTCTTCCACCATCCGTCCACGTGGCATCCCCGTAGAGTTCATTACATGGCCCTTAGTGAATGAGAATCGAGTCGGAATCAGGGCGGAGCCTATTTATAGGTTTTTGGGGGTATGTATGAAATCCCCCCTCCCCCCTCCAACCCACACACACAAAAAAAAAAAAAAAAAATCTGGTCAATTGTTTACAACCCGTGCGCCTTGATCGAGTCGACCAATTATAGCTTCAAATTTTCGAAGGACTCCGAGGATCAAAATTCTCCTACACTCGATGCAAAATCCTAATAGGCATTTTCCTGCACGATTGAAGGAAGGGTAGGGACGTCACGCCGCTTGCCTAAACCTTCGACTATGAGGCAATGACTGTAACTTTTTAATAATTATACCCCCCCTGAGAAAAAATCCTGAGTCCGCCGCTGGTTGATGCGTCTGATTTTAATGTGGAGGGGGATAATTTTACCCTCTTTCACCTCCTGTCGGATTGAGACCTGCCTTCACCACGGTGGATACGCACACAGTGTAGTATCTGATTGCATGTTTGGGAAACACTCTCAAAAATGGCAGATCTTTCTCCTCTTTCTCTGTCTCTCACTCTTTCTCTTCCTTGGTTGCAGCAAAGATGGCGTCTACTAATAATTATATTAATGATTCCAATTTTAGGGCTGGGGTGCCATGAATTTCTTGGTAGTTCCTACCAAAAATAAAAATAAAAAAATGAGAAGCCTCTTCATGATAAGCGTAAAATTCTTCTCATTTTCTTTTATTTTTGGTGGTAAAAGTCTTTTCATTTCTTGCTGGGTTATTTTGACTTTGCCCCCCAAGTTTTGCCTTGAATTAGACTTTACCCCCCATATTTTCATTAATTAGACTTTACCCCCCAAAACTAACTGTTCCGTCAGCTCACCATCTAAGAGAAAGGGTGAGCTGACGGAAAAGAAATAAAGTTTTGGGGGGTGAGTTGACGGAACAGTTAATTTTGGGGGGTAAAGTCTAATTAATGAAAATATGGGGGGTAAAGTCTAATTCAAGGCAAAACTTGGGGAGCAAAGTCAAAATAACCCTTTCTTGCTTACTTAACAGTAGTCCTGTCATTTTGGATTTTAGTGGTGGTTGAGAGATCGAATCCTGTGGAGTGTACTTTCTCGAAGTGTTTGGAGAGGGTTCTGATGCACATCACACACAATATATGTTTTGGTGTCAAATGTGCTTATCGATCTTCCAATTTTTTTATCTGAGTTCCATCACCCATGTGTGGAGTTCGATCGGGCCGTTGATCCAAAATGTCGTGCATCGGAACTAGGGCTGGCAATTTCGGACCCGACACGAAGTTAGCGGGTCTGGGTCAGGGCTAAACGGGTTCGGGTTGTAAACGGGTCGACACAATAGACCCGTTTAATAAACGTGTCGGGTCTGGGTTTAGGGTCTGGATACGATAGACCTGTTTAAAATTCAACGGGTCATGTCGGGTTTACCTGCAATCCGATACTGTATTATATAGTACTAGAGGGCCTATCGGGTCAGGTTGGGTCAAGCCGGATCCGGTCAACTGAATAGACCCGTGTGGTAAACGGGTCTTACTGGGTCTACCCGTTTATTAGCGGGTCGGGTACGGGTTTAGGATTTAGACACAATTAGTTAAACGGGTCGGGTCCGGGTCTAGGGGCTTTGGACACAACGCGAGATTGGACATGACACGAACCCTACACGACCCGACCCGTTGACACCCCTAATCGGAACTCTCAACCTCGAATATTTCGGTTGGGACTCCATTCACGCCCCAATCTTAGGGTTTTCATATATGGCTCAAGATTGTAAAATTCTTGCCAATCTTTCTTTCGCCTGTCCATTCCATCTTGATTGCATGAGAGTTGAATGATTATTATTAGGGCTGGCAATTTTGGACCCGACACAAAGTTAGCGGGTCTGAGTCAAGGCTTAACGGGTTCGGGTCGTAAACGGATCGACACGATAGACCCGTTTAATAAAAGGGTCGGGTCCGGGTTTAGGGTCTAGACACGATAAACCCGGGAAGACCTGTTTAAAACTCAACGGTCGTGTCGGGTCGGATCAACCCGCAATCCGATACTGTAATATATAGTACTAGCGGGTCTATCGGGTCAGGTCGGGTCGAGTCGAACTGGGTCGGATTGGGTCAACTGAATAGACCCATGTGGTAAACGGGTCTAGCGAGTCTTATCGGGTCTACATGTTTATAAACAGGTCAGGTATAGATTTATGATCTAGATACGAGTAGTTAAACGGGTCAGATCCGGATCTAGGAGTTTTAGACATGACACGAACCAACCCGACATGACCCATTGCCAACCCGAATAATTATGAACGTAAATGTAATATCAATCCCATTATTGTTGTATTATATCAACCATCACCACCTAGGCCCTATTTGGACCCGATTTTTATTCTGGGATTCTTGGAACTCATAATAATATTTAAAAAATTGGCACTTAGCCCTAAGTTCTTTTTAAAAAATTATTTAAAGTCAATTTCCATCACGTCCCTCCCATCACTAATTCTATTTTTTCAAACCATTCAAATTGATAAAAATATCCATATCCTATTTGCTATAGTATTATGCAGATTTGCTGCTGTGATTCATTATAGCAAAAAGTAAAAATATTTTACAAATAATTACCTTTTGCTATACTAAATTTGCTGTAGCAAAATTTTTTAAAAGTAAGATTTATCGAGTAAATGCTATTGTGATTTCAATGTAGCAAAGAGTATTGGCAGATATTGTTATTTTTTTGCACAAATTTTTTTAATAGCGATATTTATAAAAAAAAAAGAGAAAAATGCTATATTAATTTTACTGTAGAAATGAGTAACAAACTGCAACACAAACAATAACAATTGCTACAATGATTTATGTCAAACATCCAGTTTCTATATGCTTTCCCTATACAGCCGCATGTAGGGGTAAAACATGTATTTAAAATAAATTAGTTATGGTGGGGTTTTTATTAGAGGTTGGACTTGGGTGGGTTGAAGGGTCTGCCCATGGCCAACCCGACCCACACACATCTCAACCCATTTTGACCGTGGAACCCGGGAAACCTATGGAAGCTCAAATCGTGCTTGTATATGTCAGGTTGCTCTGGTTGCCCAATTTGCCAAAAAAATGGGCAAGTTGGTCAGGTTTAATTTGATCACAATAAATAGAAATATTTGATCTCTTAAAACCAAAACTAAAAAAAAGGAGAGTAAATTATTCTATTAACCAACAATTGTCATCACTACAAAAAATAAAATCAGCCAACACCTCTCTCTCTCTCTCTCTCTCTCTCTCTCTCTCTCTCTCTCTCTCTCTCTCTCCATCAAATGGGTGTGATGATGGATCAACAACAGTAGTCCTACAAGTTTGTATGCCATTGTACTCGCCTACTTGGGTTCTTTAAGTTCCTCGAGTTGAAAAAGATGATGCCCAAATCCGTCCAAATTGAAATCGAGTTGATCTTTTTTTCTCCAAACTCGTCCAAGTTTTTAACCAACTTTGCTCATGTTTGTCCATTGTTCGGGTTGGGTGGGTCGGGTTCGGGTCAGACCCGCCCAAGTCCCACCCCTACTTTTTACTAAACCAAAATGTTATCTGTTTTTTAGCTAGCACATCATCCGCTGCAAGGACCTAAGACACATTAACAAAGAAGAAAAAATCCCCAGAGCTTCGATTTTGGAACAACAAGGACCTAAGACACATCATTCGCTGCAACGACCTAAGTCACATAAACCAAACAATATGAGTTGCAACTACATGGCAGTTACAAATCATATATTTCAAAGTGCATGAATTGCAACTCATGCTTTTCATATCCATGGGTTTTATGTACACTAAGTAGTCGCTGATTGCCACTCCACTCAACAAAACAGGCCTTAAACATGCACGCAAGGTCCAGTCCATTTGAACCAACCTAATTCCCGGATAAACCTAGCCCAGCCCAGCCCAGCCCGTTTGGTCGTCTCCAGTTGGATCCAGTCTGGCCGTGAATCCATGATGCACGGTATTTACCCAATACGAGGGCAGTTATGTCATTTGAGTTGAGATCTAGGGCTTCTCATCTCCTTCCGATTTTCTCTATATATAGAAGTCCCTATTCGCCATCTCCGTCTCCTCCATCCAACCCAGCGCGGTGGCGGCCAGACTTCTCGATCCTGAATTCCTGATTGGGTGAGAGTGAATTTTGCTAGGACACCTCGTTATGAATTTTATTTTCAAAGTCATCCTCCCTCCTTATAAATCTGTGCTGTGTGGCCTAAGATGTTAATATTGTCCGTACCATCTGAGATTCGGTATCCACCCAATCTCTGAAGAACTCTTTCACATGTAATTTCTGAGGCTTTCTTCTTTTTTTTTGGGATTTTCGTTGATTTTCAATTTTCTTTTTTCTCCAATGAATAATTGTCATATTTTGGCTGTGATGACCATCGAAAGATACCATCAAACTCTGAATCAAAGATTGAATGTTGAAATCTTCGAATCAGTATCTGAGCCTTTTTTTTATTTCTTTCCTTTCGTATTTTTTTCCTAACTTTGATTGATTTTGACTCTTCCAGAGAGAGAGAGAGAGAGAGAGAGAGAGAGGCAACAAATTAGAGTCTCTGATGCGCTTGATTCGATAGCGTCTTCAGTGCTGTACGTTGCCGAGATCGACTACGAGCTGAGATTATGGCATTTTCCATCGATTTATATGGCAAATTCATTCAGATGCTCGGACACCCCTGGCTGAAGAAATTGTCTCCAACTGGTCCTTTTAACTTTAGTTCAAAATTAAATTCATCGGGTTTCTATTTTGTCCCAAAACAAATAATATGAGATCGTTTTTTTATTATTTAATTTTAATTGTTTTTCGAGGGTAGGGCTCTCTAGGTTTGAAAAAATTGAGAGGGGAATTAATAACATGAGAATATTTCGCAATTTATTCTAGATTTTTTTGTACCTTACCCCTCAAGACAAGATAGGATGGCAGGAGCTGAGCTGATAGAGAAGCAGAACAAGAAGCCCTCCTCCCCATTAGAGCATCTCTAACCGTCTGTCATTTTGCCATAAATAGCAGACGGGCTCCTCCAACCGCATGTAATAAGAGCATCTCTAACCATGGTTCCTATTTTGCAATTGTGAAATGAGAATATCACAATTTATAGCCCACCGGATAAATACCCCTAGATTCATGGGATAGGATAAATACCCCTATATCCGGTGGAATATCACAATTTTTTTGTACCTTACCCCTCAAGACAAGATAGGATGGCAGGAGCTGAGCCGGTAGAGAAGCAAGGAGCTGAGCTGGTAGAGAAGCAGAACAAGAAGCCCTCCTCCCCATTAGAGCATCTCTAACCGTCTGCCATTTTGCCATAAATAGCAGACGGGCTCCTCCAACCGCATGTAATAAGAGCATCTCTAACCATGGTTCCTATTTTGCAATTGTGAAATGAGAATATTCTAAGGATATTCTTATTTTGGAGGCCCTCTTAGTCTCCAACCATGGCCTCCATTTTGATGGGTCCTTTATTTTTTGGATATGTTGGTCATTATATTTAATATATATAAATTTTACAGGGCTTTTCAGAATTAATGAAAAAAAAGTCAAATAGCAGTCTTGCCATTTTGACTTGAATCTCGACAAATATGTCGGCCCCTCCTTGCATTTATGCAGGGGGTTATATCATGCGGTTGGCGGAGCCCGTCCGCCATTTGTAGCAAAATGGCAAACGGTTGGAGATGCTCTAACCCCCTGCATAAATGCAGAGGGGGTTTGACCGGCATATTTACCGAGATTCAAGTCAAAATGACAAGGCTGCTATTTAATTATTCATTTTCATTAATTTTAAAAATACTTTTTAAAATTTGTATACAACAAATGTAATAACCAACATATCAAAACAAATAAAAAATGAAGGGTTGATCAAAATGGAGGTTTGGAGACTAATCAAAATAGAGCAAAATGGAGGGCCTCCAAATAGTAATATTCTTATTTGGCAATGGCAAAATAGGGGCCATGGTTGGATATCCTCTTAGGAGGCTCGAGATCTCAAATAAGGTTAAGGGATTCGTTGAGCTCTCTCTCCCAGCTCAGCTCCTGCCCTTCAATCTCAGACAATGATTTCCGGCACCGCTTTGCCCATCTCACCTTCTTTGGTGATAACCACATCATATGCCTCATCGAGGACGGCCGATCTGGTCAGATCGATCGTCGCCACAGGGAGCGTCTTTGTGGAATGGAAGTTCCTGTGAGGGTGCGGTAAGGTGGGCCACATTGAGGATGTTGTGGTGGACGCCGGTGCCTGGGGTCGGCAACACGGCCAGAAGGTGGTTCAATACCTCTCTAAGCACGCCTGGGCTGTTGGCTGCTACAAGGTGATTCTCGACTGCGTGCACGATCGAAGGGGATTCTACGAGTCGAGAAGAACGTCCAGATGGTAATGTACTTTCACGATTGAGATCAGATTTGATCTGAAAATTCTATGGTATGGTGCTTCTCTCTACATAAATTATGTTTTTTTGGCTATACTGAATGTTTTTTTTATCCAAATTTTGTTTTATTCAATTTCCATTGCATTTTTCTATTAGTGGTACTTTTGCACACTGATTATTATTTTGGCCAACATTATGTGGGTAAATCAGTGAACAAAAGTGTACATTAGTCGAGAAGGAAATTTAAGAAATGATAATTTTATTTGCCAATTAGCAGTACTAGATATCTTGATTTAAATACCAAATTTGTTATCAAAGCTATGGCTAAAAGTATGGAGGGCTAATTTGGCTGTAACTTTGATAATAAATTTGGAACTGTCACAGACCATTACAAGAATATATAATATTGGCCAAATAAAGTTATTATTTATGTATTGTTTTTCTTGATAAACAACAATAAGGTGGAGAGAAGCAGCATATGATGAAGAAACCCTAGAATTTCTAGATCAGTTTGATCTCAATAATGGAATTACATTGCCCATCTGGACGATCTTCGTGATAATTTCTCATAGATGATGCTTTGAGTGCTATCGAACCACCATCTGGTCGAGTCGTTGGCCCCGGGCGTTGGCGCCCCACCTAGCCGCACTCTCGTAGGAACTTCTGCTCCACGAAGATGTTCCGATGGCAACAATCTGGTTGGATCAGTATGAGATTGTCGTCCAGTTTAGAGTCTGATGAACTTTATTGAATGATCTTCGAATCAGTATCTGAGTCTTTTTTTTTCTTTCATATTATTTTCCAAACCTTTATTTATTTTGGCTATTCCAAGAAAGTAGATAGATATAGAGAGAGAGAGAGAGAGAGGGAGGCAGCAAATTAGAGTCTCTGATGCGCTTGTTTCGATAGCGTCTTCAGTGCTATAGCGTCTTCAGTGCTATACGTTGCCGAGATTGACAACGAGCTGAGATTCTGGCATTTTCCATTGATTTATGTGGCAATTGCATTTAGATGCTCGGACACCCCATCTTAAAAAAGATGTAAACTTTGGCTGAATAAATTGTCTTCAACCGGGGGTCCTTAAAATGTGAGATCATTTTTCTTTAATTGTCGTTGGAGGTTTGCGCAAGCTAGATTTGGAAAAATTGAGGGGGAATGAATAAAATTAGAAAATTTGTAATTTATTTTAATAGTCTAATTTATTTCTAGAAATCATTCAAAAGCATTTCTAATAGGGGTGGGAGTTGGGCGGGTTGAAGGGTCTGCCCATACCCAACCCGACTTGCACAAACATTTGCCCGTTTTGCCCATGGAACCCGAGGAATCCGTGGAAGCCCGTCCCGTGCTTGCCCATTCTAGTTCCTCGGGTTGCCCAATTTGCAAAATAATAAGCGGGTTGGCTAGGTTGCCCAATTAGAAATGCTTGTGGTGCTTAAATAGATGAAAACAAATTCAAACAAAATTTTGAATTGGATAAAAAAAATCTTTGATTTGCATAACGAAAACATAAAGTCCAACCCATATCCTCACATATTTCAAACAAATTTTTACCAACTTACGAGCGAGACACGTGGAATGCGCCTGAGCGGGATGAAATGAAGCTTAATTTTGACGGTGCAGTCTACGTTGGAGGAAGAGGACAGGCAGGGCAGGGTACATTTTGCGAGACTCTAGTGGCTCCAATCTTACTGTTGGCTGCTGTCATGTTCCTGCTTTGTCGGTGTTGAAGGATGAGGGCTAAAAATGGCGACAAGCCGCTGGCTGGCGAGAGTCATACTGTGCAAGGACCTCTCATATCGCTAGGGAAGGGGATCGGGCTGCATACTGGCTAGCCGGGCGAGGAGCGTTTATCGAAACAAGTCGTCAGTGTTGTACAGACGACCCAAGGATTGCTGCATTAGCAGAAGCTAGCCACAACAGTCCAGCTAGGCTACTCATCGTTAAAACCACCAGGGATTGCTACATTAGCAGAAGCCTCCAACTAGTTAGGGAATCTCCAACCGGACTCCTGTGGCGATCCGAGTGTGAATCGATCCCTCCCTTGGGCAAAGATCAGAGCAGCTTCAGAGCTCCCAACGAGTGCCCCCCCACCCCTCTTCTATAAAACATTACACCAAGGTTTATTTAAATTGATGTCCACCTTATCTGCAACTTATGAGGGGTTAAGGTTGAAATTTGCTAGGAGCTCCTAGTTGAGAGTCGGTTGGAGAGTAGCTCCTAGCTAGGAACAAGTTTGGATGAAGTATAGCTACCCAAGTGGGGGACCGCAATCCTTAGGAGCTCCGAATCTTCAGTTTCTACGAGTAAACAACCCACACCCTAATTTTGTAAGATTACTTCTCTTCAGCCTAATAATTTTTTCGACAAACCATCATCCTCCGTAACCACATGAGAGCACAAGGCCATAACAAATCTTCATATAGTCGAGCTTGTGATATGAGCTGCAACCTGATTCTTCAGCTAAACAGCAATACCTGATGTTCCTTGTACCTGATATGATCAAAGTTTAGTCTGAAGCTGGAGCTTATAATTACTCCTCTCCAAAAAATTGTAACGAGCTTTGCCTCTTTGTAAAGTGTAGATCCTCTCCCCTGGTAACTCCCATCCACCAATACCCCTATTTTCATTTCCTTCCGAATGCTCCAAGCCATCACTCCCAATATCAACCCTAGGTCTCACCCAACACAACAAAGCAAACTAATTAACAAATGAAAAAGATAAATAAATCATAGTTGTAACCTAAGATCATCTCTTCACCTACAACATTCTTTGACATTCATAGCACAATCACATCTTGTTAAGAATAGTCCCACATTGGTAATGGGGTGGGAGTTCCACGTCTTTATATATTGTTGCCCCCTCCCTCTCATCACTGGTTTTGAGGGCATGGGAATAGCAACACATCTAAATCGATTTTCGTGACTACATCCTATACCGTACGATTACCAAGCAAACTCTAACTTACCCTTTCAAACCACATGACCTCAAGTTAACAATAAACACGAGCATTGAATCTAATAGTATAATACTAAAACGGAAGCCTCACAAGGATATTTCGCCATGTGGCACAGCATTAATTTAGTTAAAAAGGAAGCCTCATAAAGAGTTTTTGCCATGTGGAAGCCTCATAAAGAGTTTTTGCCATGTGGCACAGAGTTAAAAAGGAAGCCTCATAAAGAGTTTTTGCCATGTGGCACAGCATTTAAAATTTTTATATCAATTGAAAGAGGTTTGTTGTGTCCCCAATTTTTTTTTTTTTCCGGAAAGTGTCCCCAACATTCGTCTATGTCCCCAACGTTCTTATAGATAGGAAAGAGGTGAGCTGTGTCCCATTAGCAAAGAGGAATAACAGCAATTCCAACGGTTGTATGTGTCTATGTCCCCAACGTTATTATAGAATTTTTTTTTTCCGGAAAGTGTCCCCAACATTCGTCTATGTCCCCAACGTTATTATAGATAGAAAAGAGATGAGCTGTCTCCCATTAGCATAGAGAAATAACAGCAATTCCAAAGAGGTTTGTTGTGTCCCCAAAAATTTTTTTTTTCCGGAAAGTGTCCCCAACATTCCGGAAAGAGTTCGGTGTGTCCCCAACGTTATAGGTTGTATGTGTCCCCAATTATAGGTAGGAAAGAGTACGGTGTGTCCCCAAGGTTAGTCTATGCCCCCAACATTATTATAGATGGGAAAGAGGTGAGCTGTGTCCCATTGCAAAGAGGAATAACAGCAATTCATGGTGTTTTTGCCATGTGGAAGCCTCATAAAGAGTTTTTGCCATGTGGCACAGAGTTAAAAAGGATATTACTAAAACGGATATATACTATAATCTAATCTATACTATATACTAAAACGGAGCCCTTCCTCCCGTGTGGTGACACGTGGAGCCTCTTTTAAGGCCGCAATACTCCTTCATCGGTGTGTGAACACACCTCTACCATAAAACTGCTCCTTCATTCACGCGTGAATGTGGCTCTTCGAGGTGTGAGCATACCTTATTTAATAACGTTTTGCTATCGATATTAATTTTTAATGCACAAACTCTCTCTCTCTCTCTCTCTCTCTCTCTCTCTCTCTCTCTCTCTCTCTCTCTCTCTCTTTGGTGTGAACACATATTATTTAATAGCTGGTTTGGTATGTGCATGATTCATCACATCCGTCCATGGCATGCAACTCAATAGGTGAATAACACTCAATCCATTAGTGACGGCTGTAGATGCATCTATCCCGGGTAGTAGCTACCATGAATTCTATATTCCACTGATGACTACACTATAGATTTTTCATATTGTGCTCTTTACTCACCCAAAAACAAATGGCTCTCAAATATTCTAATTCATTAAATGTGTACAACTATAGAGATCGCCGGATTTCAATGATTTTTGAACAATATATTTGAGATTTAGCTTAAAGTTCTAAGGCCTTAAATAGAAGGGATTTTAACAGTCGGGATTTGAATGGTTGTAGGCAGGCTCTCTCTCTCTCTCTCTCTCTCTCTCTCTCTCTCTCTCTCTCTCTCTCTCTCTCTCTCTCTCATAAATGATTTGAACGGTCGATTGATCCCACCTAATATTCCATATTTAATCACCATCTAATGTCCTATGAAAGGACACCCCTCTCCCATCCGGTGCAATAATATTGCAAATTAAAACACTTGATGACATATTTAATCACCATCTATTCACCTAATTCTATATCAAACGAGCTCTCGCATTGGGTTCTATAGTATTGCAGCATGAGGAGAATGGGGTCCCGTTCTTCTCCCTTCACATTAGAGAAGCATAATACGAGAGGCTAAAGTCCACTATCACCTCGATTCGTCGCCGTCCTCGACACATGCCGCCACTGTGCAACACGTTGGAAGCATCGAGACCTGGCCACTGCCACTGGGATCTTTTGCAACTCTCAGCATGATGGGAGCCAGAGAACCCCCCTAGAATTAGGTCTCCTTCCCTACCTTGCCGAACATGTATTTTTTTTCTTCTTTATGTTATTTACATTTCTCTTTTTCATCATATGTGATGTTTTACTGGTGATTTCTAGGTAATTCTTATGTAGCTTCTTAAAAGTTTCATACCGTATGGAATCCAAGACAAATAAAAAAGAAAGGATGCAATCATAACACAAGATGGTAAGCATGTCTTACTCAGTTATCTACCATATTATGCCTGCCATTATTCTTATTTGGCTCCTATATTCTATAGAACACATTCCAAGATCCAAGATCAACCGTATTTTATTATCCAAGGTAGCTCTTACAACATTTATTTTAATGGAATCAATAATGATTTAAACAACCATTTATATTTCTAATACCTGATTAGCTTATGAATGAGCATTTCCAATTAATGGTGATTTGGTTACGGTTTGTTTGCAATATTATCATACTTTTAGTTCCTTGATATCCAATGCAGGTACAACAAATTAAATGGTGTGGTGTGCTTTGTCGAATTAGATCACTGGTTTGGAACCCGGCCATTGGCTAACTTTCAACGAGAAGACAACAATCTTCATCGACGAATGCGTGCGAGGATGTGTTTGATCCAGATAAGATAGCGTACATGCTGCTAAACCCATTTTAAAATTCTTAAACATATATAGAGACCACAAAGTCACACCAAAAAACTCAACTAGAAGCTACACTTTAGAGGCCAAGAAAAGAACTTTCTTTGTAAGCAAAGTCTAAACTGGACTTTGCTATTCAGACTACATGATTTAGGAACCATACTGTTAAATGGGTGATTCAAGAAATTCTCTCTGTTTTTAACATCTCCAAATATTCATCCAAATAAAAAATAACAAAAAATTGATAGAAAAAAAACTAATAGGAAAATAAAAAATATATATTATCTGCTATCTAACCCTGTATGTAAAAGATCGTTAATCAGTTCATACTATTTCTTATATTCTCGGTCAAAATCCATCATGTCAAGCCATGCGGTTCCTGGGCGTCGCCCGGGTTCAAAACTAGTTCTCCATTAATATCTGATAACATCGGAAAATTAACTAGAAAAAGGAAAATTTTAGTCATACCCCAAAAATCCGTAACTAACCCCCCGTCAACTATCCGTTTCACATTAAGTTACTCAGAATTTTTTAAATACCATTCCCTTGATCGGATTCCTCCTTAGGAGATCCAACCCCTCTAGCAATGGGGAAAGATGAGGAGCATCTCTCTCTCTCTCTCTCTCTCTCTCTCTCTCTCTCTCTCTCTCTCTCTCTCTCTCATCAAGCCATCAATGAATGGCAGCTGATATTATGATGAAAATACCCCCCCCCCCCCTCCTTATGGGCCTTCAACATCTGGAAGGAATGGGGTATGATCTAAGTGGGACGGGCCATTTAACTTAGGTGTATCAAGGTGGGGTGTAAGAGGGATCGGTATTTTTGGGATAGGAATGGGGTATGATCAAAGAAAATGGGGTGTGTTCAAGTTTGTTGGAAATGGGAGCTAATTACCGATTTTTGGAGTGAATAAAATTTCCCTAAAAAAAAAAGAGGAATTCAAGAACTAGCATGTGGGGTTGACATATGCCCCCTCCTATATCCACATCGATCAAAGAGAAATAACGAAACACACTAAATAAAATCAGCCAACAAAACCTAAGCAAAGAAACATCATTATGTAATCTCCTCTTCAAACATAAGCTTGCAAGGATCCAGTAATAACTAAGAAGTCTTGGGATTTCAATAATGTGTGCACCAAAAGGAAATGGTGGAATATCATATTAGCATATGCTTTTCCAGGATACCAAAATCCGCCGAAATCTTCTGTGTAAAGCTGTCCCGAAAAACCCGCGATATTCGCCGAAATATCCCGGTTTTAAGGGATTTTGATACAAAACCCCACAATACTTGCATGCCAGATCATAATTAACATTAGAATGGTCAAGCATTCATTGCGACGCGACTGAATAACATCAGCGGCCGCCCACCCGACTACCCCCACAAAACCGTTAGCTTGTAGAAATCGGGCTACAAATGGTCGCCCACAAGTAAAATAGGTTCCACAGAATAACAGGTCATACGATGAAACACGCAGCAATCAGAGAAATTTTGACAAGAACACGACCTGAATGAAAAGCACATAGTAAATCGAGGAAATTCACTATAGCAACCGGATTGCAGGGAGGAGGAAGCATCCATTGGGGGCAGAACACATACTCAACTGGCACGACTTTTGATGACATCGAGGCCCATCTCAGTCGGATCGGTCGCTTGCAATTCCACCTGGATACCATCCAACTCCCTCCTGAATCTATCCTTGGAGCTCGCATAAAGCATCTTACTTCTCACTCTCGACGAATCAGGAGACCTTCAAGGAAAAAAGGCGGCTGTAATCTAGATACAGGTTTTTTTTTAAAAAAAATCTAGAGATCAAGCAGCAGATCTTTACCACGCGATGAAGAAGATCTTGCTTTTCTGGCAATTCTCCTCGGTGACGAAATCGAAGTCGTATATCGCATATCGGCACTCATTAGCCGGGAGGCTGGCGGCGAAATCCTCATAGGTCAGTGCGGGCTCGCCGACCTTCTCCACCATGACTTGCTTCAGCTTCTCATCGATCTTGTAAACTATGAAGCGGTGCGTCCTCTTCGCCTTCAGCTCCAGAAACTTCAGCTTGCATTCATCGTTCACAGCCATCCCTGACGCCGCGTTGGCCTGATCGATCGAAACAGAATTTTTTTTAAAAAAAAAAACAGGATCTAAAACTCATCCTACTTACACGGAGCAGAATTTAAAAAAAAAAAAAAAAAACAGGATCTAAAACTCATCCTACTTACACGAAGAGAAATCCGATCGAAAATTGAGGAAAACTAGAGCGATTCGCATGATTGGATCACTCGAGTAGAGACAAGCGGAATCGAATCAGATCAGATCTATATGCTAACGGGAAAAAAAAAATCAATATGGCGAACAGTCATCAGAATGGCCAGTGATCGATCACAGATCGGGCGCTGAAGACGAGAACGGAGGGGTAACTGAGCAGTGAGGGAAGTTAGGGCATACCATGGCGGCGATCGGAGCTACAGGCGACGAGATGTTCGGAGAGAATATAGGGATCTCCTCTTCCCGGAGAGGAGAAATAGGGTCCGAAATCACAGAGCCGGTGCGAGCATCCGAGCGGTTAGGTGATCGGAGGGGGAGATAATGGTGTCCGGTTCCGGGTGGGGGAACCAATTATCGCGCCCCGCTTTTGCTATTAACGCACCCACCTCGTGCTCACACACCTGAGAATATTCACTGCTAGTTGAACAATCTGCATCGACAAAACGTTCGACAACTAGACCCATGCACTGGTGACGGGCCCACTTGGTGTGAATGCCAGCTCTGGGCCCTACAACCAGGCATGGGTCTGATTTGTCGGATGGAGATTGTTCAAATAACATTACTCTATTAAAAAATTGGTTAAGTAACAAAAACATAAGTTTTTAAAAAATAAAATATTATAAAAATAAGAACAAAAGTTTCTAATTTGAGTAATTAGATTACATCATCTCCGGTGGCTTAAAAATACAAGCAATTTTCAAAAACAAAATATAAAATATTAATATTATAATAAACGAAACAAAATTTTATAAATTATGAAAAAAAATAGTACACCATCTTAGATGGCGTAAATCGTTTACGCCGTAACAGATGGCGTAAAGATGGGGCATTAATTTAAATACCCTAAGTACCCTTAAATTACGTCATTTGTCATAAAGAATTTGAATTACGCCATTTGTTATGGCATAATGGTTTACGTTATTTGAGATGGTGCAAACGATTTACCCCATCACAGATGGCGTAAATCATATATATATATATATATATATATATATATATATATATATATATATATATATATATATATATATATATATATATATATATATATGGGTCAGGTTCAATCGACACTGTTTTTGCACTCAATTTTTTACACCGATTTTCAAACCATTAGATAGAGGTTTTAGAATTTCTTGATTTTTTGTGAGCATAATCATCTTGTCTTAGATAACACATCCACAAAAAATCAGCACATTCTAAGTCCTCTAGACTTATTAAATGTGCTCTTCAAATTAACGATTAAAATGGACGGTCGATAAAGCCTTTTAGTTTTGATGTACTTAGAGGCTTTAGAATGTTCTAATTTTTTGTGGACGTGCTATCTAGGATAAGGTGATTATGCTCACAAAAAATCAAGAAATTCTGAAACCTCTATCTAATGATATTCTTACTCATGGCCTCTTACTCATATAGTTACCTATGATCCGAGCCGTCCATTAGATCTCGACGTACGGTTCGGATTAGATAGGGAGTTAAAGCAATGGTGTCCGCATTAATTGCAGGTTTTTAATACAGGCTTTTAATACGAGTATTAAATGCGGACATCATTGCTTTAACTCCCTATCTAATCCGAACCGTACGTCGGGATATAATGGATGGCCTGGATCATAGGTAACTATAAGAGTAAGAGGTCATGAGCAAGAGTATCCCTCCCATATATATATATATATATATATATATATATATATATATATATATATATATATATATATATATATATATATATATATATATATATATATATATATATATATATATATATATATATATATATATATATATATATATATATATATATAGGGGGCTGCTACGTTGAACTGTGGGCTGCGGTAGGAGAAAATGAGCTGCGGGCATTTTGACCCCCCTAGAAGTTTTGGAATTTGATGAAATTTGGTGACGGTGTTGTCTAGGGTAAGATGATCATGCTCACCAATTTTTATCAAATTCCAAAACTTCTAGGGGAGTCAAATGGTCGAAGCAAAATCTACAGATTTTAACGGTGACTGCGGACGACAGATTTTGCTTCGACCATTTGACCCCCCTAGAAGTTTTGGAATTTGATGAAAGTTGGTGAAGATGATCATCTTACCCTAGACAACATCCTCACCAAATTTCATCAAATTCTAAAACTTCTAGGGGGGTCAAAATACACGCAGCTCACTTTCTAAAGCCGTAGCTCATAGCTCACTGTAGCATTCCTCTCTCTCTCTCTCTCTCATATATATATATATATATATATATATATATATATATATATATATATATATATATATATATATATATATATATATATATATATATATATATATATATGGGCATGCTATAATGCGGCATACGGTACGTGCGGCACTACACCGCAGCTGTCTGATGCACGTGTTGATGAAACTTACTAATGAAGGTTAAAAATTGCCTTTTACCTAACCTAGAGCTTTCAGAATTTGATGAAACTTGGTGGGGATGCTCTCTATGACAAGTTGATCATCCTCACCAAAAATCATCAAAATCTATAACCTCTAAGGACATCAAATGTTAGAAGCTTTATCGACCATTCATTTTAACTGTTAATTAGAATAACATCTTTGATGCCCCTAGAGGTTATAGAATTTGATGATTTTTGGTGAGGATGATCAACTTGCTGTTGGAAATAAATCCATAGCAGAGACCCGCAGCGGAAGCAAAGTGAAGGTCCGAGGACCGTAGGCGGTGTGCGTTACATATCAAAATTTTCATCGAAACGATCTACATATGCGTGTATGAAACTAGCATGGCAACTACGCGAACCATTAACGACGATCTAACGCAAAAGAATAATCTAGCATGTATGCATGTTCTAATTATGTTAGATCTACTTGTTAGAGATCATACCTGCGTGCGGAATCTTTCACCGCGACAAATTTCTTCTTTGTCGGTGGAGACGGGCTACGGATCTGCTCGACATAGCTTCGGTGCGATAGCCATAACTTTCTGTTCCGAACTCCGATTGGGCTAAAATTTGAACTGTAGGTAGCCAACTTCGAGACGCAACTTTTGAAACAAGTTTCATGTCATTTGGACTTCTGTAGCTCCCGAAATCACAGAAACAACGCTGATTTTCTGTGCAGATTCTGGACAGCAAAAGGTTGCGGGAGACGCCTTCTAGTTCACCCGATCTCACACGATGCACGGCACCTCGTCGATGGATCTCTGAGTGCCTCCATACGACAAGCCTTCTCCTTCTACGAAACACCACGTGAGGAAGACGAGTCGCCATCCAATGGCGCAAGCGAGGGAGAGAGAGACGAGGGAGGAGATGCGAAGAGAGGAGAGAGGCATCGGTTTCCCCATGGCTTGCATGGCCGGCCCTAGGGCTTGCCCATGCATCTAATTTCGTGCCCCCTCTCTCTCCTTCTCATATATAGGGCTGGCCTATCCATATGGATAAGGACAGTATGGATAAGGATGATTGATTCAAGCCTTATCCCTATATATCTCTTCTTTATCTCTATCATTTCCTTGTTTTCGAAAACGGTCAAAACCAGCCCGTTTTCTGCGCCTCATAACCGGCCCCTTCATCGGAGGCAACAACCTCCCGAAACTAATGGGGCCGGCCTTGACCAGTCTCTCAACACTTAGGGCCGGCCCCCTTAGTGCATAGTGGCGCATGGTATGACCAAAACGCCCTTATGCCACTAGTTGGCCGTTCCTCGTGTACGAGACTTTGCAAGGCACACATAAGTGAAGTGCACCAGTGATTTCACTATTCTCTGAGGTTCCCGTAGGGTGCCCCTAGTGAAGTCACTAGTCAACTCGCAACATGTCCCGGTGCATCGCACCCATGTGGCAAAGTCCACTTATGGCAAGGAATTGCTACATGCGTCTCTGCACTAACCTAGGGTTTCCCCTTAGTGCACACACGTAGCTACGCATCTACCATGCACTAGTGCGAAGCACTCACAGAGCGTATGCTTGGACTTCTCGCTTTCTCTAACTACGTTCTGTGTTTCGAGGAGATGGTATAAGAACCATACATAATGTCGATAAGGTGGAACCTTCAGGGACCAGGGTTCATGGCTTCCAACTCAGACTCGATCGACACACTACCCGAGTGTACCATCGATCCTCTGAGTCCGAGTTAACCTGCGTAGCCACATAGAGTGCGACGCAGGCTGCACTCCAATTCCCCCGGACTTACTATGTTCTCCCTCATACCCCTGCTCTCCGCTTAGTATGGTAAACTCGTTGTCCCTCCACTGGTGCCATGATGTAACTCGAGCGGTGGAGAATACCGTCAGACTCGAGTGCTCATATGACTCGGTTCCTTCCAGATTGACCACGTACATCGTACCTCCGATAACTCTGCCGAGTAACCGGATCCGTCACTAGTCGAACTGATGACCACCTGGCCAGGGTTTAATACGACGTAGGTCAGACCAAGGAACGCACCTCCCGTTAGGGGTGTGGATAGCCTGCAGGAGTGACATACTGATGCAACGTCAGCCGGGTAACCCAGTACACCGTGGTTTTGGATCACTGCATCCGGATCCTCACACATTGGTGCGCCAAAGCACCACACAACTGGTTAGTCCACCAGACATGGTTCCTCAGGGTTTAGGACCGTTTTACCCTAAGCAGAAACACGGTTTAGTGCACCGATGTCTGCTCATCGATTTGTGCACCGTGTTGGTTCCGTTCGGCCACAGACACTGTGCCTGGTAATGACCGTGGTGGAGACACCCATGCTCTGTCATCCCAACAGCTTAACCTGATAGGGCGACCAACCCTAATCAGAGCTGCGAACGTATTTAGGTTACATGGGACCAGTCCCTTGAGTCTCCCACTCAAGAGGATTACCATGTAGCCATGGCTCTCTGTTCTGTAATCAAAACACGTACTAAGGTACGTACCTAGATGCAATCTTATACTATCAACCATACATAGCTAAACTAAAGGTTTTTACGAGCTGTAGACATCACCAATTCTAACACTTGCCATAGAGATCATCCCCACCAAGTTTTATCAAATTCTGAAACCTCTAGGTAAGTAAAAGGTGATTTGTAACTTTCATTAGTAATATTCCATTAGTAAAAGTATCCCTCCCCATATATATATATATATATATATATATATATATATATATATATATATATATATATATATATATATATATATATATATATGTGTGTGTGTGTGTGTGTGTGTATGTGTGTGTGTGTGTGTGTGTGTGTGTGTGTATCGAAATACGCCAGTAGGGTTCATTTGAGGTAAATAGAAATCCTCTCTTCTCTCATCCTTTGCTCTCCCTTTCTCTTTTCTCTCTGGTGGTTGCCTATGCTCGGGGGGTGGGGTGCTCTCTATGTAAATCTTAGGGTGCTCTTGGTGTAATGGAATGGAATGATGAACGATTTTTATAGGGACCCCATTACAGACAAGGTGCTTCTATCCCGAGCTGGACATCGTGCTACTGTTGTATTCGAGCATACTGATGTATGTTTCTAATCTTATATTCAAATATTTAATTAATATTATAAAATAAAAAATTTAATTAAAATTTATATATTAGATCAATTATTACGATATTCGTTCCAATTATTACGAAAATCTTCTGGACGAGTGGGAGTTGTTCGGCTCCTATACTCAGTTAGTGGAGTAGGCCGAGTTCGGTTAGTTTAATCGTATCTGATAGCTTAGCACCGACCTGCATCTCTGCTCGTACTAGCTGAGCGTTGGTGGCCGGCTACTCACACACTCTATTTTTCTTTCGGAGAGATATTGATCACTTTGTATGACACTCAGCAGATTCTAGGGTTGGTATCATTGACCTCATTGTGACTGTACATACTGGTAACCCGCCTTTTGACTACCGTCAGCTAATCCACGATAGCTTCGGAGTTGTACCGCCTCTGCCATCACATGGAGAGCAGTACATCCAACTGAGCTGGCTTCGTACTCACTTTGGACCGGCACCTTCAAAGCCGGCATACTCTGAGACAGTAAATTTTTATTTATTAATTATATTTAATACATGTTAATATTTTTATATAAATGATATACTAAAAAATATAATTAAGATGTTACATTGGCGAAGTTAACAAATATATTTTTTTAATTTTTTATAAAATAATTAAAATCATAATTAATAAATATTTTTTTAATAACAACTAAGATAAATAATTTAGTTAAATGTAATTAAATAATACAATAAATTAAGACTAGAGATAAATAAGCTTATGAATAAGAAACCAATAATATTATGTCAATGAGATACAATTTACGAGATAAACCAATAATAGAACTTTTAGATAGAATTAGGTGTAAATTAATAAACTTATATTGTAAACGTAGGGAGACTGGTCAATTATGGGAATGTCAACTTGTACAAAAAACAATATATTTAGATATTTTATATGTCAATGAGATACAATTTCAAATAAATGATAATGCAAAATCAAGACATGGAATCGGGTTCTATGGGATTCCTACAGGTTGTTCGACTATGATTAATTTGGTAGCAACGTCAACAACGAAAATATCGTACTTCTCTAACATTTGTATTTTGTCTTCTAACTTTAGGACGACCAGGATGACGTCTATTGTTTAGTGGTAAGATCAGATTTTATTTTTATGATGGATTATGAAACTTATACGGATTATAGATCCCTTCCATAGAAGTTGTATAAACTTATCTATATATTTCAACATATAGTTCTATTGGACATAAATCATAAATATTTCATCTTTTAAAGTTGTATGCACATATTGCAAACTGACATGGAATAAGTGTGTACTTCTATTTTTCGCATATATAATTTTTTTTTGCTAGGTCGATGATTTTATATCTAGATTTTGCATTATCAATTATTTCAAATTACATCTCATTGACATGTAAGATATCTAAATATTTTGCTTCATCAATTCTTTTTAAAAAAATTTCCTGTTTTTGGTATAAGTTAACATTCTCATAATTGACAAACATATCTATATTTACAATGTAATTTTATTAATTTGCATCTAATTCTATCTAAAAATTATATTATTGATTTCTCTCGTAAATATCTAATTTATGAATTAAAAGACTCGACTATGTTAGATGTCAATACCCTATACTATGCTATAGGTGAGTAAGCTGTTAACCAATTATGTGCATAGTGTGTCGAATCACTTGATATAATCCAATCATAAGCTTCCTTATCTTTAGTCTCAATTTGTTGAAACACTGCATTATATTCGGCTATATTATATTTCTTAGATGTATTTGTTAATAAATCACATACCAGTTTTTTTATAAATTTATTTTTAAGATTTGCTTTAAAGTATTGTATGCAAAAAAATGATGAGATTGTAAAAAAATTCTTCTAATTACATAAATAGGTTATTTTTGTTTATCATAAATAAATAATAGTTTTACAAAGTTATATATATTTAATGCGATCATAAGACACTCTAAAAACTAAATCCAAGTGTGCTTGTCTTCAGCATCGACAACTAAATATGCTATTGAAAACAACATATCGTTAGGATCGTGGAAAATAATAGTAAACATTATACCTTGATATTCTCCTTTTAAAAATATATCATCTATGACTATAATCGATAAATAATTTATTTTTAAAACCAGTTATACAAGAATTAAAAGCCACAAGTTTTTTAAAAAACTATTATTATCATTAGTTTTAATTATAGCAAAAATATTAGGATTTATTTCAAAAATAGTTAAGCAGTAATGGTCTAGATTCCTATAAGATTCTATATCACAACCAATTATTTTTATATTAGCTTTTTTTAGCTTTCCAAGTTTTATTATAAAATATAGATACACCAAACTCATGAAGTATATCTTTTATTATAGAAGATGGAGGATAGTTCGGATTATTTGTTAAACGAGTTACAATCTTATATTTGATCCATTCAGAAGTAACTTAAGGACGATTTCTTGCCACTACCTTACATTTACATGTATGGATCAAATTATATATCACAATGCTAAAGATAACACCATCATAATTTTTTTTTTTTTGCATAACTACGCCATATACATTATGACGTATCATATTTTATTACAATTTTACTCTTATTATTGTAATCATATGCTAAAGTAATTTTTTTTAATTACAAAATCAAGTATGGCTTTTCTAAATAATTTTATCGATGAATATGTTTTACTAATATAAGTCTGGTTATCATCCAAAGATGATGAACTAGACTCACTAATCTATAAATCCATATCACTATCAGAGATAATCGGTACTGGTGCTGATACTAGTGTTAGTACCGATACTAGTGTCAGTGCTAGTATAATAGATGAAGGATGACTAATATTATCAAGTATATCATAGTCAATTGCTGGTGCCGATGAACAAAGCTCATTAGTATGACCATAATATAATTAATAATTAATATTTGCATTACTACTTGGGGGGGATAATCTATAAATATAGTTAGTCTAGTACCACGAGAAATATTATCTTATAATATACATTCACAATTAGCATTATCATAAATTTTAATTAGATAAGATTGTGATTCATTAACTATATAAGCTGATCTTAGTACGAAGCCCGAAGGGAGGTTGTAATGAGTTGCTATCTCATATTGCACTTGTACTAACATTGAACCAGTTGAATGAAGATGACCCTCGTATTTCCTCCAATGTAGCTATCAATCTCGTACCGACCTCTGTAATGATAGATTATTGAAATCATTATTGTTATTATATCGAATGTAAACCGAAGAATGCAAAATAGAGTTGAGAGTTGATAGAGAGCTGAGCACAGTTAAGAGTTGAGAGAGTGATGAGCAGAGACTTGTAGTGATGAGAAGAGAGATGTGCATACTATAAGGAATTTTTATAGAGACTGGAGATAATAGTCAAATAAATAGTCGTTAATGTTAGGAGCGTCTCTTGGTGAAAAGGGTGAGAAAAGTCCGAAGACAATGTTCAAAAAAATAGCTGTATGTGAGAAGGGTTCGAAGACAACGATAAAAAAAATTAGTCATTAGTTGAGAAGGTCTAGACACAACGGCCAAAAAAATAGTTGTTAGTTGATGAAAAGTGAAAAATAAAAAATATTATTTCTATGTCATTTAAGATGGCGTAAATCTTTTACGCCATCACATTTGGCATAAATCAACAACATTTCAGTCATTCACGAGAATTGTGAACTTTTTACGCCATTTGTGATGGCGTAAAAGATTTACGCCATTTGAGATGGCGTATTGTTTATTTTTTCATAATTTATAAAGTTTTGTTCCATTTATTATAATATTAATATTTTATATTCTGTTTTTGAGAAAATTGTATTAAAAATACCCTGTTTCACTCGAGGCCATCGAATCCCTAAAATATCCTTGTATTGAATTACGTTATTTGGGATGGCGTAAAGCTTTTCAAACCCAACGCAAACCCTCTTGTACCCCCTGTGCACACCACCTAAAACAATTATACATCCTTTCAGCCACCCTATTTAACAATCCCTCTCCAGCCGACCTTTACCCTACTCCCTCTCTTTCACCTCTCACCTGTACTCCCCCTTTTCAACCACCCCCAGCCATCCCAACCCAAGATTGTTGAATAGGGTGACCGAAAGGGTGTGTACATGTACAAGATTGTGTGTACAGGGAGTACAAGCACTATAAAAAAAACAGTTATTACCGACGGACAATATCCGTCGGTAATAGTATATTTCCGTCGGTAATAATTTATAGCGACGGAAGATATTTCCGTCGCTTGCTGTCGGGAAAAACGGTGTCGGGAAAACAATACGACGGACCAAATCTTACCGTTTGTAATAATAGTTAATACCGACGGTAATATTCAAGCCGTCGGTAATATTTAAATAATTAAAAAATAATATAATATATTATTACCGACGATATATAATAGGCCGTTGGTAATATATAAACATTTTACCGACGGTTACTATATAGACCGTCGGTAATAATATATATATTACCGACGGCTATGTATATACCGTCGGTAATAATTTATATATTACCGACGGATATTATATTCCGTCGGCACATTATTAATAATTTAAAATAAAATAAAAACTTTATTACCGACAGAATATTAATTTCCGTTGGTAATAAGTATGTTTTTTTTTTAAAAAAATTAATCTAAATAATGTTATTTAATTCCTGTGATTTACAACAATACCACAATATATTACCACAATTTATCAAATATTACCACAATTTATAAAATATTACCGCAATTTATCAAATATTACCATAATTTATAAAATATTACAGCAAATTATCAAATATTACCACAATACCCGACAATTATAACAATTAATACCCGACAATTATAGACAAGAACAAAAAATAACCACATATTACAAAATAATATTTACACAATCCAAAACTGAGAGATGATACATGCCCTATCTCAACCACCCCACGCGGCCCGCCACCAACGCTGGTGCTCTCATCGATCCCCTGACGCCGCCCTGCTCCTGCAATTAACATGTATTTGTTAAAAAAATGGTTTATATCTATAACTGAGTCTAAGCGTTAAAAAATCATAAGTTAGCGTGTTTCGGCTTTGAAATAGGTTTGGATTCGATCGGATCGGTATCCGATAAGTCGAAGTTGGAATTATTCCATATTTCAAACTTGCGAGCGAGTTCTAATTGGATATTTGACCAATTTACGCTCCGATTCACCGATTTAGAGTCTAAGTCTTGGAAAATCATAAGTTAGCGTGTTTCGGATATGAAATAGGTTTGGATTCGATCGGATCGTCATTGGATCGGCATTCGATAATTCAAAGTTGGAATTATTCTGTATTTCGGACTTGCGAGTGGGTTCTAATTGGATATTTGACCAATTTACGCTCCGATTCACCGATTTAGAGTCTAAGTGTTGGGAAATCATAAGTTAGCGTGTTTCGGATATGAAATAGGTTTGGATTCGATCGGATCGTCATCGGATCGGCATCCGATAATTTGAAGTTGGAATTATTCCGTATTTCGGACTTGCGAGCGAGTTCTAATTGGATATTTGACCAATTTACGATCTGATTCACCGATTTAAAGTCTAAGTGTTGTAAAATCATAAGTTAGCGTGTTTCGGATATGAAATAGGTTTGGATTCAATCGGATCGTTATCGGATCGTCATCCGATAATTCATACTTGGAATTATTCCGTATTTCGGACTTACGGCGGGTTCTAATTGGATATTTGACCAATTTACGATCCGATTCACCGATTTAGAGTCTAAGTGTTGGAAAATCATAAGTTAGCGTGTTTCGGATATGAAATAGGTTTGGATTCGATCGGATCGTCATCGGATCGGCATCCGATAATTTGAAGTTGGAATTATTCCGTATTTCGGACTTGCGAGTGAGTTCTAATTGGATATTTGACCAATTTACGCTCCGATTCACCGATTTAGAGTCTAAGTGTTGTAAAATCATAAGTTAGCGTGTTTCGGATATGAAATAGGTTTGGATTCGATCGGGTCGTCATCGGATCGGCATCCGATAATTCGAAGTTGGAATTATTCCGTATTTCGGACTTGCGAGCGGGTTCTAATTGGATATTTGACCAATTTACGCTCCGATTCACCGATTTAGAGTCTAAGTGTTGTAAAATCATAAGTTAGCGTGTTTTGGATATGAAATAGGTTTGGATTCGATCGGATCATCATCGGATCGTCATTCGATAATTCGAAGTTGAAATTATTCCGTATTTCGGACTTGCGAGCCGGTTCTAATTGGATATTTGACCAATTTACGCTCTGATTCACCGATTTAGAGTCTAAGTGTTGTAAAATCATAAGTTAGCGTGTTTCGGATATGAAATAGGTTTGGATTCGATCCGATCGTCATCGGATCGGCATCCGATAATTCGAACTTGAAATTATTCTGTATTTCGAACTTGCGAGCGGGTTCTAATTGGATATTTGACCAATTTACGCTCCGATTCACCGATTTAGAGTATAAGTGTTGTAAAATCATAAGTTATCGTGTTTCGGATATGAAATAGGTTTGGATTCGATTGGATCGTCATCGGATCGTCATCCGATTATTCGAAGTTGGAATTATTCCGTATTTCGGACTTGCGAGCGGGTTCTAATTGGATATTTGACCAATTTACGCTCCGATTCACCGATTTAGAGTCTAAGTGTTGTAAAATCATAAGTTAGCGTGTTTTGGATATAAAATAGGTTTGGATTCGATCCGATCGTCATCGGATCGACATCCGATAATTCGAACTTAGAATTATTCCGTATTTCGGACTTGCGAGTGGGTTCTAATTGGATATTTGACCAATTTACGCTCCGATTCATGAATTTAGAGTCTAAGTGTTGGAAAATCATAAGTTAGCGTGTTTCAGATATGAAATAGGTTTGGATTCGATCCGATCGTCATCGGATCGGCATCCGATAATTTGAAGTTGTAATTATTCCGTATTTCGGACTTGCGAGCGCGTTCTAATTGGATATTTGACCAATTTACGCTCCGATTCACCGATTTAGAGTCAAAGTGTTGCAAAATCATAAGTGTGATAATATGATCTAAACTCAAATTAGTAAGATTCATATTTTTTACTAATATTATAAAGATTAGTAAGTACCTGATCATGAGGATGAGCCACCGCTAGATCGGCTTATGAAGTCATAAAATTTATGCTCCAGTTCCCTACGAGCTTCTCTTTCCTCATCGAGGGCCTTCTTCTCCGTCTCAACCCTCTGCTCGAGGGCCTGCCTCTGCTCTCGCTCCGCCTCAACCCTCTGCTTGAGGGCCTGCCTCTGCTCTCGCTCCGCGTCTAGCGCAGACTGCAGCTGAGTGATAGCACCGGTCTGGGTGTCCCGTGCCCTCGAGCGCATACCCTCTCGTCCAAAGTAGGAGGATGGCGTAGAATCTTCATGCGTTCTCTTCTTTTTACCTTTCCCAAGTGCCACGGCATCAAGCTGATCCAATTCGCACAAGACTTCTACCCCCGAAAGCTGCTCCGGGGCCTTTGCAAGTTCCTTCTTGCCGTTGAAAGCTCTTTTGTTCTGCCTCCACTTATGGCCGTCAACAAGAAATCTTCGATGGCCCATATAATAGAACTTGCCTCCGTTCTTCAACCGTAATGAATCCGTCTCCTTATTGCATATAGGGCACACCAATTTTCCTTTAGTACTCCACCCGGATAAGTTGGCATATACAGGAAAATCGTTGATGGTCCATAGAAGTACCGCATGTATCCGAAAATTCTGGCGCAACGAGGCATCATACGTATCGGCCCCAACTTCCCATAACTCGTTCAACTCCTCAATCAACGGCTGCAAGTAAACGTCAATATCATTACCAGGCGACCTGGGTCCGGGAATGAGCAAGGAGAGCATTGTGTATGGCTTTTTTAAGTACATCCAGGGAGGCAAATTGTATGGAACTAGGACAACTGACCAAATGTTGTATGACACACTCATATTCCCAAAGGGATTGAAGCCATCGCTAGCAAGCCCTAACCTGACGTTGCGAACTTCACATGCGAATTCAGGATAGGTATGATCAAAATCTTTCCACGTCAGAGAGTCGGCCGGATGTCTCATAATCCTGTCATCTGTACGTTCTCGTGCATGCCACCTCATGTGCTCAGCAGTCTTCGATGACATAAACAACCTCTGAAGCCTGTCCCTAAGCGGGAAGTATAGGAGAACCTTTGCAGATATATTTTTCTTCCTTCGACTGGTACTAGACTCGGCATCCGTCTCTTTATATCTCGTTGCTCCGCATATGTGGCCTGACCGCGCATGTTCGTACTCTTTCCGGTACAACATACAATCGTTCACGCATGCATCAATTTTCTCATAACCCAGACCGAGATCTTTAATTGTCTTCTTCGCCTCGTAGAATGATTTCGGTACTGTCTCACCCATAGGAAAAGCCTCTTTCAGCAACTCTACCAATATATTAAATGACTTATTACTCCAACCATTGAGACACTTCAAATGAAGAAGCTTTACAGTGAAAGAGAGTTTCGAAAACTTCTCACACCCCGGGTATAGAGGTTGTTCGGCATCTTTAAGCAATTTGTAGAACTTGTCCGCTTCGATATTGGGCTGATCACCTGACGATGTTTCCGTGCCTATTCCACCTTGCAAATCATGTATCATACCCTGCATGTCATCGTCATCGTCTGTATTAATATTATCATCAGCGATCACTGTATTTGAAGTTTCACCGTGAGCTGCCATGGGGACTGCATCTAGCTCCTCACCGTGCGAGAACCAACGGGTATAGCTAATGTCAATGCCACGCATTACTAGATCAACCTCACATTCCTTTCGAACATTCCTAGTCACCCTTCCGCAGTCTATACAGGGACACACAATTTTTCCATCAAGCGGTGCAAGACGCTCAAATGCAAAATCCAGAAATTTCCTGACTCCTTCTCTGTACTCTTGGCTCATGCGATTCGAATTACGCATCCAACTCTTATCGATCGAAGACATCTTCGTCTATCTGGCTATACAACACCTGACATATAATTTCAAACAATGTTATAAGACTCCGTACAATTTCGGTTTCGGTTCCCGGGTATGGAACACCGAACCAAAACTTCTACAGGCCATCCACATCCCTAATGGATGGGTGTATTATGATGAGTAGACTAGTCACATAGTAAACCTAGGGTTGGTGGCCAGCATTTGAACTGCTGATAGTTCGAATGCTAGGCATAGCACCAAAGTTATACGACAGTAAGTCAACAAGTCAGGGAGCCTCATCAAGTAAACACTTGGGGTCTGACGGTTCTCTCTGTCGCTCGAGTAGATTTATGGCTTTAGCATACCTCATATCACACCGAACCGACAAAAACCGAACATTTCGGTTTCGGTTTCGGTTTCGGTTTTGATTTTTCGTAAACCGAAAAAAAAATATAACCGATAAAACCCACACCGAAACCGACCAACAAAACCGACGCTCACCCTAGTCTAAAAACTACATTTTGCCCCTCATTCCCCCATTCAATTCAGTTTTGATAGGATAAAAATCAGTGTTTAAAACACGAAAACTCGACTCGACTCGAAACCTTAATGAGTCGAGTAGACTCGACAACTTGGCTAAAACCCGATAAAACTCGAGTCGGATCGAAACTCAGCCGAGTCGGATCGAAACTCGAGTTTTGGACCGAGTCGGATCGAAACTCAGCCGAGTCGAGTCGACTCGGCCGAGTTTCGAGTCGACTCGGTGAGTTTTAAAATAGTGTAAAAATTACCAAATGAGGGAATTAAGCAGTTTTGATAAGATAATAATTACTCATATGAATGAATTGGAATAACTCATATGAATCGTATGATAATAACTCATATGAATGAATCGTATGAATGGATACATTCCCATTCCCCCCATTCAATTCAGTTTTGATAAGATAAAAATTATCAAATAAGTATGCAATTTTCATAAGGGAATTCAGTAGATGACAAAATTAGTATGCAATTTTGATAAGATAACATTTCAAACTTTAGTATGCAATTTGGAACAAATTAACCTAAGGGGGAAAGGGAGGAGGAGGAGGAGCTCACCAGCGATGGTCGGCAGGCCTCGAGAAGGAGGAGGAGCACTGGTGTCGCAGTCGGTGGCGCGAGAAAGGGGAGGGGTGGCCGGAGGTGCAAGGGAGGGGATGGGTGGCCGGCCGGAGGGGGGGTTTAGATCGAGAGAGAGAGAGAGAGAGAGAGAGAGAGAGAGAGAGGTGAGGGGAGGAAGTAGAGAGAGAGAGAGAGAGAGAGGGAAGGGAGGCCGGGGAGGGGGGGAGGAAATAGAGAGAGAGAGAGAGAGAGGGCCGGGAGGCCGGGGAGGGGCGGAGGTCGGGAGGGGGATGGGTGGCCGGGAGGGGGATGGGTGGCCGGAGGGGATCGCGGGGCTGCTGGAGGGGGACGGGGTCGCCGGACAGGTCGGGTCGGTGAGAGAGAGAGAGAGAGATTAAGAGAGGGGCGCCGGAGGAGTTAGGTCGAAATAGAAAAAGAAACGGGTGGCTGCGGTGTATATTAGTAGGGTTATTACCGACGGAACTTATAATATCGTCGGTATAATTCCTTTATACCGACGGTACACTAATTTCCGTCGGTAAAAATCAACGACTAAACACAGGGTTCCATTTTTTCCAGAGAGCCGGAAAAAAACCCTGAGTTTCGTCGTACATTATTACCGACGGAAGTTATTTTACCGTCGGTATAAAGTACTTATACCGACGGTATAATAAGTTCCGTCGGTACTAATGTACGACGAAACTCAGGGTTCCTTTTTTTCCAGAGAGCCGGAAAAAACCCTGAGTTTCGTCGTACATTATTACCGACGGAACTTATAATACCGTCGGTATAAGTACTTTATACCGACAGTAAAATAGCTTCCGTCGGTAATAATGCACAACGAAACTCAGTGTTCCATTTTTTCCAGAGAGCCAGTAAAAACCCTGAGTTTCGTCGTTACATGTTACCAACGGAAATAATGTCACTGTCGGTATAATTACTTTATACCGACGACACTATATTTCTGTCAGTATAAAGTAATTATACCGACGGAAATATAATGAGCCGTCGGGAAATAAGAATTTACTGACAGATAGTATGTAACCGTCGGTAATATATATGCAAAAAAATTTAAAAATATCTTAGTTATAATACCGACGGAAACTATGTTTCCCGTCGGTAAAAGTTATATTATTACCGACGGAAATATAAATTTTCGTCGGTAAAGAACCTTTTCCTTGTAGTGAAGGTTGAGTTGGGTTTGGTTGAGAGGTGTAGGGGGGTTTGTAAAGCTTTATACCATCCCAAATGGTGTAATTCAATAATTTATTTACGCCACTTGAGATAGCGTATCATTCTGTTTTTGACAAATTAGGAACTTTTGTTCATGTTTTTATAATGTTAATTTATTATATTATGTTTTTTAAAAAAAATTGTAACATAAAAAATCCCCTTCAATCCTTTATCAAGTCCACCCTCTCACTTTCTTCCCCTTTTATTTGTTCTCGTGTTGTGGCGAAGGTGGCTCTCTCATTTTTCCTCTCTATTTCTTTTCTTGTTTATGATGGGGTGGCACGGATCGGAATCCTAGTCCTTTTCTTTTTTATATTCACCAGTGAGATTTGTTGAGTTCTATTCTAGTAGCATGCAATAGAGAGAACAACAATTCTAGCTAAAGGTTGATGTGAACCTAAATGTCAAATCTACATACTGAGATTTAGAGTCGAAAAGAAGAAATATATAATTTATCGATTGTGTTGGGGATTGTGCATGCACAAAACACTGAAGAAGCAATTTTGTTGTCTCTAAGGTGCTTTAAGGCCTCCGGCGACATCTCCCCGTGGTACAACGACTCAGACTTCTCTTCAACACCGAAGGAAATCCGTGGGACCCTCAGCATATTCCAAACGATATCAGAAAGACATAAAAGAAGAAGAGAGAAGATTGTTTGTTGTGTGGTGTCCCTAGATAGATGTCACACGTTACAGCTTTCCTGCAACGTGTCGCATCCAAACCTCGTACGTTGCTCTTCTGATTGCATAAGTACAAACTGAAAAGAGAAATAAATAAGGTCCAAAAAGTATCTCAAAGTCCATTCGCAAGTCGTGACCTGATCCGTGCTTGGTTCGGCACGCGCGTGCATCGTGGGCCAAGTGTTGGCTCTTGTGAGGCTACAAAGCCTTAAGGGCAGAGTTCTATTAAATATGCAAATCTTGTTCTCCTCTAGAACAATATGAGACTAAACTTAAAAATACATGTTTTCATTCTCAAAACAAAAACTAAGTTTTTATAACTAGATCAATGTCACATTGGAGTTTTGGCGTAGCGATCTCAACGTCAGTGACTTGAAGGGATCCCATTTGGATATGGTCATCGGGTAATGAGAGGACAAAGGAAGGTATGGAGGCTGCAACAAAATCATGAGGGTCAAGTCTTTAAACATCAATCGTTCAACGCATTTAGAGAACAATGTTGCTTTCAAGAATCATTTTAGCCTTTTTTGTGTGTGATAAACGTCGCTCCCGACCTCGACCAATGGAGGAGCTCGATCAAGTAATAGGTTTGACTCCGACCACTGCTTCTCCAATTTATTTCGCACGTCTGGCACTAGTAGAGGCGGATCCCTCCACTGCTTCAGGCTCCCATCGTTTATGGCTTTTTAACTTCAGTGGCAATATATTCCTTTTCAATCTATAGGTCAGCGACTCTATCTTCATCCAACAGATCTCACATCCGTATCCTCCACCATGTTGCTGTCTCCGATACCTCCCCTTCGCTTCCGTCAAACGACTACTGGTAGAAGCGAATGGGGAGGTACCAAAAGTGGAGGTGGGGCAGAGGAGGAGTGAGACCGACTGAATAAGGATGGAGGCACTGAATTGACACTAAAAAGGAATATACTGGCATTGAGGTAAAGAACTTCTAACGAAGGGATACGTCACGCACCGGTACCGAATGCGAGATATAGATTGGAGAAGCAGCAGTCAGAGACAAAACCTTTTACTCGAGCTCCTCTATTAAGTGAGGAAGCATCGCTTATCACACATCACAATTCTCTTGGTTGAGCCTCATCACTAGCCCGTGGTGGTGGTAGGAGAACACAGGAGAAAGAGAAGGAAAGTAGGTCGGCGATGGTGACAAGACACCTACGAATTCCTTTGGTAATTGCTAGCTCCAGAGACTCCCCTTTCCAGTGTGAGGTAGAGGCTTTGTTAGCAGATCATTTTTCATCCCCAACATCACGAACTTAATTTTTTTCCCTGGTTACTATTGGAAAAATCTATGGGTTCACTTGTGGGTGCAAATATTGTAACGGACCAGACAAAACCCACATGGGTCCACGCAACGGCCCAAATAGGCAAGTCAAGACCCAGGATTAACGCCACCTCAGCATCGTCACGTCATCACTGCCATATTAGCACAAGCTTTAGCTATAAAAGGACCCCCATGGCATTCAGAAAATGTTGGTTGATTATTCGATCAAAGGAGGAAAGGATTCCAGAGCCATAGCCATGTTCTCTTCTAGTTGCTCCGTGCAACCCCACTGTATGAAGCTTCTTTCGACCTGTCAAGAGAATGCTCCTCCCATTTATTTTTATGGATGCAAAATCTGGCTAACACCCGACGGTGGAGCCCACAGTTATGCTTGAGGCCCACGCAGAAGATCCGCAGCCCTGCTTGGGGCACACGCAGAAGATAGTGGGACCTGCAGCCCTGTCTAGGACCCACGGAGACGACGGGGGGACCTGCAGCCCTGCCTGGGGCTCACACGTGCCATCTGGGGTCTGGTAAATCCCTCCGATAATTACCTAAACTCCTGATATTCTAGATAATATTTTCTGAATATTCCCAAACCTCTATATATAGCCAATCCTGTAAATAATACAGATCGAAATTTCATTATTCAAGATCCCACTTTTTGTTTTCCCGAGCTCTCTAAGCCTTCTAATATTCAGACTCTCAAGCCTCCTCCACCCTCTGACTACTTGTAATAAGCACTTATCGTCCTATCGAGAGTATCTTTATATTTTAAGTGATAGTAGATTCAAAGGTTGTGTCTTACCTCAAGGAGATATAGGCTTCGGCCAAACTTCGTCACCATATCTTGTGTCAACTCCTTCTTGTTCTCTTTATCCTTCTTTGTGCCTCTTTCTACTCTACAGTGTCTGTGTGACTGTATGCGCGGAAAAAAGATCCGAGTCGTCTTTATTGCGAACACACAAGATTACAAGAGTGGCCGGGACCGGGGGCTCGGGGGTGACGAGTTCGGGTACGGCGAGTGTTGATCAGGAGATTGTGGGAGAGATCCTTTGGAGGGTCCCTTTGATCCGCGTCTCCACGTTGTATTCGTGTGAGAGCTCTGAAGGGGTTGCCCAGGACAGAGGTCTTTACAGGATGAGGGTTTTGGAGAGGCTAAGGAATATCCGCCATTTCTTTGGCCCCTTCCGTGCTTCGCGCTTCCTCGGCTAGGGGGTCTTCAGCTTCATTCCTCGGTCTTCGTGTCTTCCTTACTCCTTGCTTGACCTCGGCATCCTTGATCGTCGGTTCGTGGCATCGATCGTGCTTTTGGCATTGTCTTTGGCTTTGGCTTTCGACCTTGGCTTGGCTTTGGCGTGGCTCTGGCTTTTGCTTTGCTTTGGCGCTTGCGCTTGGACGTAGACGGGGGAGACTTGCGATGCTTTTGTTCTTCCGGACTTCGCGTCGTATCGGCTAGAACGTGCGGTGCTTTTCCTCGTGACCGGCGTAGTCGCTTGGCTTTTGGCACTTACGTTGCTTTGGCGCGGGCTTTATCGGGGCTTTTGCTTCGGCTTCTTGCATGGGCTTTTACTTCGGCGTCGACTCGATCTTCTTCTCGAACGGCGGTGGCTACTTCTTCAATGCTTCTGGCTTCCTCGACGATTTGAGTGTCGGCTTAGCTTCTCCTCTTCTCCGAGCTTCTTTGGTGTGACCGGAGTCGAAGGGTACTTTTGAAGATGGCGGGGGTAGCACCGATCTCCGTGCAACGGTTGTAGCACCGACTTTGCTTCGAAGGCGACGGGTGTAGCGACGCCTCAGGGAGTCCTCTCCAAGCTTTCTTCTTCGTGGATGGAGCAGGCGTTTGTCGAAGGCAACGGGGTGATGATGCTTCATTCCTCTTCTCCGGGCTTTGGAGCTTGATCGGAGTTGAAGGTTTGTTGGAGCCGACGGGGTAGTGCCGCTCCGGGCTTCTTCTTCGGGCTTTGGAGCTTGATCGGAGTTGAAGATTTGTTGGAGCCGACGGGGTAGTGCCGCTCCGAGCTTCTTCTCCGACCTTTGCTTCTGGCGTCTTCGGAGTCGAAGGGTCTTCTTCTCCGAGCTTTCTTCTTCATGCACGGAGTCGAAGGATTGATCTTCTTGTGCAAGGGTCTTCACATTGATGAGGGCTTTTAGTGGACTAAGCCGGTCCCGAAGGGATAGGCTTGCCCGTGCCTCATGAAGCCTTGGGTCGATGAAGAAGCGTCTCCTCTTCTGCAGAGCTTCCTCGCTTCGTTTTCAACTTGCGATCGCTTCGACCTTGCGACGGTAGTGGCGTCGGCTTCTCCTCCGGGCGTATTCGACGTAATCGGAGTTGAAGGCTTTGTTGAAGATGACGGGTTTAGCGCCGCTTCATTCTTCTTCTCCGGGCTTTTGAGCTTGATTGGAGTCGAAGGCTTGTTGGAGACGACGGGGTAGTGCCACTCCGATCTTCTTCTCCGGCCTTTGCTTCTGGCATCTTCGGAGTCGAAGGGTTCTTCTTCTCCGAGCTTTCTTCTTCGTGCACGGAGCCGAAGGCTTGATCTTCTTGTGCAAGGGTCTTCACTTTGATGAGGGCTTTCAATGGACTAAGCCGGTCCCGGAGGGATAGGCTTGCCCGTGCCTCGTAAAGCCTTGGGTCGATAAAGAGCGTGTCTCCTCTTCTGCAGAGCTTCTTCGCCTTGCCATCCGACTTGCGATCTCTTCAACCTGGCGACAGTTGTGGCATTGGCTTCTCCTCCGGGCGTATTCGGTATAATCGGAGTTGAAGGCTTTGTTGAAGATGACGGGTGTAGCGTCGCTTCGTTCTTCTTCTCCGAGCTTTTGAGCTTGATCGGAGTCGAAGGCTTGTTGGAGACGACGGGGTATTGCCGCTCCGATCTTCTTCTCCGGCCTTTGCTTCTGGCGTCTTCGGAGTCGAAGGGTTCTTCTTCTCCGAGCTTTCTTCTTCGTGCACGGAGTCGAAGGCTTGATCTTCTTGTGCAAGGGCCTTTACTTTGATGAGGGCTTTCAATGGACTAAGCCGGTCTCGAAGGGATAGGCTTGCCCGTGCCTCGTGAAGCCTTGGGTCGATGAAGCGCGCGTCTCCTTTTCTGCAGAGCTTCTTCGCTTTGCCATCCGACTTGCGATCTCTTTGACCTTCCCCCTCCCCCTCTATTTATAGGCAAAGGGGGGAGGGGAGAGATATGGGAAGTTTTAATTTTAAATCCCTTTAATATCTCTCTCATAATTGCCCGAGATTTATTCTTCAATTGAAGAGAGGAATAAACCTTTATTCACTTTCCTTTTCTGGCGGGGTAATTATGGCTCAATCATTTTTGGATTTACTTTGAATCTTGCACATAAAGTCGATGGCGACCCGGCTTCGTTTCTTGTCCGTCAGATCGAGAGATCGGCGCAGATCCACACTCACGTAGACGTCATACGCAACCTCCCCCCGCGCATGGCGGTATTTGTTTCCTTTTTTCTACGGCTTAGAGATGATGAATCCTTCGGCGGCTTGGAGACGAAGGCTCCTTTAGCGGCTCGCGGAGATGAAGACTCTTCGATGGCTTGGAGGCGAAGGCTTCTTCGGCGGTTTGGAGATGAATAATCCTTCGGCGGCTTGGAGACGAAGGCTCCTCTGGCGGCTCGCGGAGATGAAGAACTTGGGGACGAAAGCTTCCGTCGACTTGAGACGAAGACTTCTTCGATGCTTGGAGACCGTTGCACGATACCTAGAGGCAGCTCGGGAAGGACGGGAGCACGAGGATGGTCATGGCGTACCTCGGTGGAGGACTGTTGCCCCTTGTTAGGTGCAGGAGCACGATGGCCCTTGCTAGGATTTTGATCATTCATCTCATTGCGGACTACCTCTTGCTTTGAAGATGGCGCGAATGTCGATGGTGACCGTTGCACAATGTCCGAAGGCGACTTAGAGAGACGAGAGCGCGAAGGCAACATGTCTCGACGTAGTCCCATGGCGGCGCGTGGGTGACGAAGGCGTGAAGATGAAGGCGATGCACCTCGGCGGAGTATTGGCGATGGTGACGCACCTCGACGAATGGCTTGTCATCTCCTTGGTGCGAGAGCATGATGGTAGGGGCGAGTCTTTGTGGTCAAAGATGGTGACGACAGCTCGGCGCGACGAGGAGGAGGTGGAGCCATTGCAAGCGAGGCAAGGCTCCCCTTTTTTTCTTTTTCTTTTCTTTTCTCTTTCTTTCTATCTTTTCTTTTCTTTTATTTTCCCTTTCTTTCTTTCTTTCTTTCTTTTTTTTTTTCTTCTCTGTTTCTATCTGTATGCGCGGAAAAGGTACGGGTCGGCTTTATTGCGCACAACTAGATTACAAGTGTGGCCGGGACCCGGGTGGCTCGGGTGTAGTGAGTCCGGGTTGCGGCGAGTTTTGATCAGGGGATTTGTGGGAAAGATCTTCTAGAGGATCCCTTTGATCCGCGTCTCCACGTGGTGTTCGTGCGAGAGCTCTGAAGGGGTTACCCAGGACAGAGGTCTTTACAGGGTGAGGGTTTTGGAGAGGCTAAGGAATGTCCACTGTTGCTTTGTCCCTTCCATGCTTCGCGCTTTCTTGGATAGGGGGGGTTTCGGCTTCGTTCCTCGGTCTTCGTGTCTTCCTCGCTCCTTGCTTGACCTCGGCGTCCTTGATCATCGGTTCGCGACGTCGATCGTGCTTTTGGCGTCGGCTTTCGGCTTTGGCTTTTTGGCGTTGGCTTGGCTCCGGCGTGGCTCTGGCTTTTGCTTTGCTTCGGCGCTTGCGCTTGGACGTAGCCGGGAGAGACTTGTGATGCTTTCGTTCTTCCGGACTTCGTGTCGTATCGGCTAGAACGTGTGGTGCTTTTGCTCGTGGCCGGCGTAGTCGCTTGGCTTTGGCACTTGCGTTGCTTTGGCACGGGCTTTACTGGGGCTTTGCTTTGGCTTCTTGCGTTGGCTTTAGCTTCAGCGTCAACTCGGTCTTCTTCTTCGAACGACGTGGGCTACTTCTCCGGCGCTTCGACGGTTTGGGTGTCGGCTGGACTTCTCTTCTTCTCCGGGCTTCCTTGGCGTGATCGGGGTCGAAGAATGCTTTCGAAGATAGTGGGGGTAGCACCGATGTCCGTGCGACGGTTGTAGTGTCTGCTTTCGTTGATGAAGACGGTGGGGGTAGCGACGGTCTCCGTGCGACGGTTGTAGCGTCGGCTTTTGTTGATGAAGACGGCAGGGGTAGCGACACTTCAGGCGGTCTGTTCCAGGCTTTCTTCTTCGTGGATGGTGCAGACGTTTGTCGAAGGCGACGGGTGATGACGCTTCGTTTCTCTCCTCCGGGCTTTGGAGCTTGATCGGAGTAGAGGATTTGTTGGAGCCGACGGGGTAGTACCGCTCCGAGCTTCTTCTCCGGCCTTTGCTTCTGGCGTCTTCGGAGTCGAAGGGTCTTCTTCTCCGAGCTTTCTTCTTCATGCACGGAGTCGAAGTCTTGATCCTCGTGTGCAAGGGTCTTCACGTCGATGAGGGCTTTCAATGGACTAAGCCGATCCCGAAGGGACAGGCTTGCCCGTGCCTCGTGAAGCCTTGGGTCGATGAAGGAGCGTCTCCTCTTCTGCAAAGCTCCCGCACTTCGTCTTCAATCTTCGACCTCTTGAGCCTTCCCCCTCCCCCTCTATTTATAGGCAAAAGGAGGGGGGGAGATATGGGAATTTCTTAATTTTAAATCTCTTTAATATCTCCCGCTTAATTACCCGGGATTTATTCATCCATTGATGAGGGGAATAACATTTATTTGTTTTCCTTTTCTGGCAGGGCAATTATGGCTGGATTTTGCACACGAAATCGATGGCGATCCGGCTTTTCTTCTTGTCCGTCGGATCGAGGGATCGGCGCAGATCCGTGTGTGCGAAGACGTCATACGCAACCTCCCCCCGCGCATGGCGGTGTTTATTTCCTTTTCTTTCTTCTCTTTCCTTTTCTTTTCTTTCCTTTTCTTTTCTTTCCTTTCTTTTCTTTTTCCTTGCAGGGTCGGCCGGCCCCATGGGGTTCGGGTCCAAGTAGGGGCCGGCCCCATGGGGTTCGGACCCTAGTAGGGGCCGGCCCCCCTTACGTGTGGGGTCCGCTCCTCTTTTGCTGGGTGCGAGTCGGGTCCGGGTCAGCACTGGTGCGTGCAAGTCGGGTTTGCATCCACGTTGGCACTCATAAGTCGGGTCTGAGTCGAAGCGCGCGTCGGGTTTGCATCCGCGTTGGCACACGTAAGTCGGGTCCGGGTCAGACGAAATTCGTGTGTCTACAAATGCCCCCTAAAGGATGAGTGCGTCGGTGAGAACGTGTAGGGTTTGGACACGTAGGAATCGTAGAGCGCTTGTCCTTGATTCCTTTTGTGGGCGGGGTTGGGGGTCTATTTAAGGACCCCTACCCCCTTCATCCGCCATTGTGCTTCTTTGCGAAGGTTCTCGCCGCATCGTCGCTTCGAGCCCGTCTTCGCAACGACGGGCTCGGCTGAGGTGTGGGCCGCCTTCGCCGCCTCTCTCTTCCTTCTTCTTCTTCTTCTTCTTCTTCTTCTTCGGCTCCGGCCCGTAGAAGCAGCAGCGGCAGCAGCGGGGCCGGCGCGCGGGGCTGTGGTGCGGTGGCGCGCAGGAGGCGGCGGCGGTGCGAGGGGCGCGCGACGGCCGGCGTGCAGGGCGTCGGGCGCGGGGCCGGCGTGCAGGGCATCGGGCGTGGGTCGGGCGCAGGGGCCGGCGTGCAGGGCGTCGGGCGCGGGGGCCGGGTCCGACGGCTGCGGGTGCGGGGGCCGGGTCCGACGGCTGCAAGTGCGGGGGCCGAGTCCGGTGGCTGCGGGGCGGCGGCGGTTTGGTCGGGGCCCGGCCTCGATCGGCTCGGAGAAGGGAAGGGGTAGCGGGCCCCCCCTCTTTTTTTGCTGTCCGGTCCCTATTGGAGAGAGGGGGCTGCGGGCCCCCCCCTTTTCCGTTCTGTCTTTTTTTTTTTTCTGGACTCCGAAGGCATTAGTGGTAGCAGCGTCGGTCTGTGGCGCACGGGCTGTGACGCGGGTGCGGGTTGACTGGCGGGTGACACTGTGTCGTGTGGCGGCCGGGTGCGCAGGTGGCTGCGGCCCTGGCTGGGTGGCGCTGGTATGGCGGGTTGACACGGGTGGTGTCGGCGCAGTCGGGCCGGCACGATTGTGTCGATGAAGTTGGGTCGGCGCGGGTGGTGTGCGGACCCGCGGGAGCGCAGTGCGAAGGCTTGGGCGCAAATGGTGGTGTGACCTTGAGTCGGGCAGTCCTCCTGACAGGGGGGTGTGGGCCCCCCTTTTTTTTTTGATACGCCATTGTCTTGACTTGCTTCCCTTCATAGTTCTCCAGGGCTCGCATCTTTAAGAGTTTGACTTCTCCGGGGTGGATAGCTGAGGACCTCTCCGATGGGAGGAGGTGCCTTCGCTTCCCCTATACTCGGGTACATCGTTACTGCAATTCGAGGCGGGAAGACCTTCTGTCATTGATCCGTGTCTTTGTCCACGAGCGCATCACGGAAGATGGAGTCGCAGATGCGACTTGTGGGATGCCAAAACTGAGCGAGAAGATCTACACTGACGAAGGGATTTCCATGAAGCTTCTCCGGCCGAGTTTGAGTACTCCGTTCCACCATTGTGATGAAGATTTCGTGCCTACACCGGTTGTTGCCTCAAAGATATGCGCCCGACTGACCCGATGGGGTACCGATTCTTGGCCTCGGGGAGACATCCAATACCTTTGCGGTTTTTGTGAATGGATGGGCGAGCTCTACGAGGTCTTTGGCGCAGAACCCGAGATAAATTTATTAGCCAAGTTTATGGCGCCGGCTCGTCGAGAATACAGTCGTCCTGAGGGGATGTACCGCGCACTTTGTGAGCTCTGGTGTCCGGCCACCAATACTTTCCTTACTGGAGCAGGGGAGATAGGGATCTCACTTCGCGACGTCCACATCGTCTCCGGGTGCCCCGAAGTGCGGAATTACTACGTACCAGGAGGAGGTGCCAGCTTTGAAGGATCTGTTGGACAGCAGCTTCGCTCCGAGTTCCTGCCTTCTTCTGTTCAAGGCATATGCTATCATCGCGGTGCGGGATCAGTCAGATCGAGTGCGTCCTTCTTCTTGGGTCGAATTTTGGTTCAGAGGCGAGTATAGGTCGCCGGCACCTTCGGCCCACCCGATGTGGAAGATCGCTCAAATGAAAAGGCCTCCGCTTTGTTCTTTCGTGAGGCCCATTGATTCGTTGGCTCGGGAGAAGCACTTGGTGGAAGGAAAGCAGTGTCCCTGGGAAATCCTCGGCTTGAGGCATGACAGCGAGGAGTGGAGAGCGGCTTACCGAGCCGCCGGGCTGGTTATCTTCCTCTGTCGGTTTGTGCTTCCCTATTCTGGCGAGATTATCCGTCCGGGGACCTTCCTTGCAGCTTCCAGGATGGCGAGGGGCGAGCTTTTCAATCTAGCCCCGGCCATATTATGCGCCTTGTATGGGGGTCTCAGCAGGACTTACTGGGACCTGTCTAGCTCGGATAAGGCCAAGGAGGAGCTTGGCCGGTCTGCTGCGTTCGGACCCTTGCATTACTTGTATGGCTGGATAGCGCTGCATTTTCCAAAGGGGATTTTTGCCAGACGCGGGCATCCAGCCGACCTGCCGTTCCTGCCCGGGATAGGGGGGATTTTAAATGCCTTTATCAGTTGGGAGCGTCCGAGGGAGTGTGCTCGCACCCTTTTGAGGAAGATGGGAAGCGCCGATTTTGAATTTCTGTCAGAGCATTCGGTACTGCCTTTGGAGAGGTCGACTGTTTATGACAACGAGGAACTCCCGGACAACCTATACTGGAACATGGTCAGTTGCCGCCCTGGCTACTTGGTTTGGCGAAAGGGGGACGTGGTGGAGGTGGAGCAGTACTCCCCTCACCGCTTTGCTCGCCAACAGGGATTTCGACAGGAAGTTCCTGGTATGCCTCATCAGCTGCAGGGGCGCATCAGTCCACAGGAGGGTTACTGCCTCTGGGCTTCTCTCTACGCTCGATTAACTAGCAGCAGCTTCTTCCCTGGGACCAAATCCGGGTTTCGGGACGCCGCCACTCCGGAGTACTGCAAGTGGATTGAAGGGCGAGTTTCCCCTTTGCTCGCGAGTCTCCCGGTCGACGTCTTGGCGAGCAGCGAGTTTAGAAATTTCTGCTTTAACCATTCTGCGGGAGTGGAGGACCGCCGCCTCCGATTGGGGCTTCAGAGGGCGCAGAGGAGCTGTAGCCGTCTTTCCAGTGCTCGTCGTGTCCCTTCTTCAGCTCCGGTGTTAGACGTCGAGCTTACTAGTGCCCCCGGGGCATCCTGTTTCTCGAAGGCCGCTATTGAGGGTGTTCCCCCCAAAAGAAGAAAGGTTTGCATTCCTCGCGGGATGGTTCCAAGGGTCCCTTGTCCGGTGGAGGATACCGAGGAGCCTGAACTTTTGAAAGATGAGGTGATCCCTCCGTCTAGGGCTGCTTCGTCCGACCTCGCAGGTATGGAGTTCTCTTTATTTTATTTCCTTTCTATGCTCGGGAAGTTCCATCGTACTGAGCAGTATATTTTCTTTTGAACAGATTCTGTCATAGTGGTAGAGCGCGGGGCGAACTCTCCGAAGGTGTCTCTCGAGCATTCGTCTACTGGCGCCGCGCAGGAAGTGCTTAGGGCATGTGGGCTGGATATCCCTCCAGATGATCTGGATCTCCTCGGGCTTTGCGGGGAGAACTTCCCTGGGGGCGATATCGATCTGGACGGCATCGATGTTGACGCTTTGTCTTTCCATGAGGAGGCTGAAGTTTTGAGCGTCGACAAGCAGTATTCCCCGGTTGCTGTACCCTCGTGCCCGTTGGAGGAGACGGTTGTTGCTGCGGTAGCGGTGGTTTCTCCAGTTCTGCCACCCTCGTTGGCGCAGACGGCTCCTGTCGCGACTGCAGCTGGAGGGAAAGTCTTGCCTACCTACTCCGAGGCGCCTCGCCCGAGCTTAAGGCCGAGGAGCAGAGATTCAGAGTTCCTTCTTGCGAGCTGCCGGCAATATATCAAGTCGACGTTGGAGCCGTTCCAAGATGCTGGCTTTGGCGCCCTCCATGACTGGTGGTCGACGGATGGTGCAGAGTTTTGCGCGAGCCTGGAGGAGTTCAAAGTCGACAGTTCTTCTTTCGTCGTTCAGATGAACCTGCTCGTGACCGATAGCGAGGCCTATCGCTCCCGGCAAGCTTTACTAGAGGGGAGCTCCCCTTCTGAGTTGGAGGTCGTTGAGGCGAGTTTGTGTCAGTCAGAGCACCAACTTGCGGAGGCCTCTTCCAGCCTGTTGAAGGCTCAAAAGAAGATAGAGTATGTGCGCGCCTCGCTTCGGAAGGTAGAGTCTCGTTTGGAGCGAGCTGAGGCTGCGGAGAGTGCTTTGAAGGCGAGTTACTTGAAGCAGCAGTCGGACTTGGCGACCCGTCGTGAGCTTCTGGCCACTCGTCCCAAGGAACTTCAACGAGCGAAGGCGACTAGAGAGGAGTTACTGCGCCGACTTCGAGCTTTGGACACCTTCTTTTAGTTGCTCCTTGTCTGGTTGTTTTTCATTGTAGCTTTCTTTTCGGAACCTATGCCATGTATCGCCTTTTCTTCATTATCTAATAATATCGCCTCATTTTGCCACATCTTTTGCATGGACCATTGTTGACTTTTTCTTTTGGTCAGACTGAACCTGAAGTAACTTCTCAGGCTGCCTACGTACCCCCCTAAGGGGGATCAAGCCGCATGTAGTTTTTTTTTTTTTTTTTTTGCGCAAGGGGTGTGGCCTTGCTTTAGGCATAGTACCTTTTGAGGTACTTGTCGTTGATAGGGCCGAGTGTTAGCCCTTCTGGCGTAGTGAGGAGATAGGCGTCGTTGGAGTAGACTTCCTTGACGGAGTGCGGGCCATCCCATTTGGCATCAGATTTCTTCCCTCCTCGATGCGAGAGGATGATGGGGCGTTTGACTGCCAACACCAGTTCCCCTATCTGGAATGATCGAGGATGGATTTTCTTGTTGAAGGCGCGAAAGAGCCTGGCCTGGTAACACTCCAGACATTGTTGAGCTTCGAGGTGTCTTTCGTCCAATGCTTCCAATTCTGCCAGGCGGAGCTAGGCTTTGTCGTCGCTGGTGAGGCCTTCCTGGACTGCTATCCTGAGCGATGGGATCTGGAGCTCGAGTGGAAGAACAGCTTCTACACCATAGACGAGGGAGTATGGTGTTGCTCGCGTTGGCGTGCGGAAGGATGTCCGGTAAGCCCATAGTGCTTTGCTCATGCGTTCGTGCCAATCTTTCTTTGTCTTCGATACGGTTTTCTCCAACAGCTTGCACATGGTCTTGTTGAAGGCTTCTGTCAGCCCGTTGGCCGGAGCGTTGTACATCGTCGAACAATTCTGCTTAATGTTGTACAATGCGCAGAACTGGCTGACGGCAGCATTCTTGAACTGCTTCCCGTTATCTGTTACGATATAGCGGGGGACTCCATAGCGGAAGATGATGTCATTCTGGATAAAGCTGATGACGGAGTGCTTTGTAACTTCCCGCAGAGGCGTTGCTTCAGCCCACTTGGAGAAGTAGTCCGTTGCCGCCAAAATATAGAGATGTTGCTTGGATGACTTGGGCAGGGGACCGACGATATCGAGTCCCCACCCATCGAAGGGCCAATACGCGATTGTTGGGTCCAAAGGCTCCGGAGGTTGACGGATGTAGTCCCCGTGCATCTGGCAAGCTTGACATCTCCTCGTGTACTCCAAGCTATCCTTGATCATGGTAGGCCAATAGTATCCCATCCTCCTGATGCGGAAGTGAAGTTTCGAACCGGACTGGTGCGATCCGCAGATTCCAGCGTGTACTTCTTCCAGTACGGCTTCTGCTTCTTCTTTCGCGAGGCACCTCAGGAGTGTGCCATCGTAGCTTCGACGGTACAGCTCGCCGTTGAAGTGGTAGAACCTTAGAGATCGTCGACGGATGTCACCTTTGCGCTTCGGATCTTCGGGGAGTTTACCATGAACGAGATAATCCACAAAAGGCTACCTCCAGTCTTGTTCTTTAATCTCGAGGACGTGCACCGCGTTGGCTTGAACTGGGATTTCGAGCGGACCTTCTTCTTCGGTAATCATGAATCTTCTGTAGACGGGGACGACAAGCGAACGTTCATCTGGAAACGGGAGTGTAGCCGCCAGATTTGCGAGTGCGTCAGCTTGCTAGTTGAGGTTCCTGGAGACGTGCTGAATGGAAGCAGCCTTGAGTTTACCGAGGAGCTCCACAGCCCGTGCATGCAACGGCACCAGGTCTTTTTTGTTGACTTCGTATGCCCTCAGGACTTGCTGGATCACGAGTTGGGAGTCTCCAAAAATCTCTAGTCCTTGAAGCTTTATTTCGTCGGCCAGCTCGAGACCGATGAGCAAGGCTTGATATTCTACCACGTTGTTGGAACATGATTCCGACAGTAGGAATAAGAAGGGGAGTATTTCTTTGTCCGGAGTGACGAAGATGACTCCGGCTCCCGCTATGTCTTGCCTTGCTGCGCCAGTCGAAGAACATTTTCCAGGATGGGGCGACGTCGACGGAGAACACTTCTTCATCTGGGAGATCTTCTGACAACTCCCATTCCGCCGGGAGAGGGTATTCTGCGAGGAAGTTCACGAGGGCCTGCCCTTTAACCGCTTTCTGTGGTACGAAGGTGATATCAAATTCAAGTAGCAGCAGGACCCACTTGGCCAGACGTCCGGAAAGCACTGGTCTTGACATGATGTACTTGAGGGGGTCAGCCTTCGAGATGAGTCTGATGGTGTGAGCCAGCATATAATGTCGCAGTTTTTTCGTGGCGAAGATGAGCGCTAAGCAGACCTTCTCGATTGGGGAGTAATTCAGCTCTGCGCCGATGAGAGTGCAACTCAAGTAGTAGCAAGCTGTCTCTATGCCAAGTTCATTGTTCTGAGCCAGGAGTGCCCCCAAGGATTGCTCCTGGGCAGCAATGTAGAGGATGAGCGATCTTCCTTGAACTGGTGCTGATAGAACTGGTGGCTTCAGTAGATATGCTTTGATGTTTTGGAGTGCCTCTTGGCAAGCTTCATCCCATTTGAACGACGCTCCTTTCTTCATGAGGCGACTAAAAGGGTGGCACTTTCCGGCCAGGTTGGCGATGAATCTTCAGATATACGCCAAGTGCCCTTGGAGGCCTTTGAGGTCTCGCACTGTCTTTGGTGCGGGCATATTAATAATAGCATCAATTTTGGATTGATCTATCTCAATGCCACGATGTCGGACGACGAAGCCGAGGAACTTGCCTGAGGAGACCCCGAACGCGCACTTGAGTGGATTCATGCGGAGTTGGTACCTTCGAAGCCGTTTGAAGATTAGCTCGAGATCTTGTAAGTGTGCCGACTTCTTCTTGGATTTCACCACGAGGTCGTCGACATAACACTCCACATTTTGGTGAAAAATGTCGTCGAAGATTTTCTGCATAGCTCGCTGGTAGGTGGCTCCTGCGTTCTTCAAGCCGAATGGCATAACTTTGTAGCAGTAGATTCCTTTCGGTGTGCAGAATACCATGAGCTCCTTGTCCTTGGGTGCCATCCGAATCTGATTGTAGCCCGATGATCCGTCCATAAAAGTTAGCACCTCGTGACCTGTCGTCGCGTCCACCATTAGCTCCGTAATTGGCAAGGGGAAGTCGTCCTTTGGACATGCGTTATTCAAGTCTCTAAAGTCCACGCACACTCGGATTTGGTCGTTCTTCTTTTTGACTGAGATGACGCTAGAGATCCATGTCGGGTACTTGACCTCTCGAATGAAGCTGGCTTCGATCAACTTGTTGACTTCGCCTTCTATTTGGGGTACCAGTTCTGGCCGGTAGCATCTTTGTCCTTGCTTGATGGCGCTGGCTCCGTGTTTGACGCTGAGCTGGTGCACTGTGATTTTAGGATCGAGGCCTGGCATCTCTTTGTAGGACCATGCGAAGACGTCTCTGTATTCTTTAAGCAGTTTGATGTATGTGGCTTCTTCCTCAGGGGTCAAGAGTGTACTGACGAATATAGGCCGAGGCTCCGTCTCTGTGCCCAAGTTGATTTCCTTCAAGTCATCAACGGTGGACTGCCCCCCTTCTTCGAGGACTGGCGGGGCGTCGGGCAACTCGTCGTCCGAAGTAGAAGTATCACCGTTGTCAGGATGCGTAATGGAGATATGATTGACGGCCGCCATGGGTGGGTGGGTGGGTGTTGAGACGAAGTCCTCGATTGGCATTCCCAGACGATTGAACACTGACTTCTTCTTTGATTGCTTAACTGGCCCGAGCTTTTCGAACACGGATGTACACTTTAGATTCGACTAGTTTCTACCACCTCTGATTTGCTTCTGGAGCAAGGCTTGGCATTGAGCTCGTCGTCGTCTTCTTCTGCTGTCGGGACGGCTTTCGTAAGCAGAGCGTGCATCGGAGATTGTCGATCCTTCAGCTAGTTCGTCTACCATGTTCGCCCCGATGTAGTTGGAGGTGAAGGTCTTCTTCACTGCGGTTCTGATGACCAACGGAACTTGACTGGAGCCGATGCCTCGGCGGTTCGGGAGAATTTGTTCACCGTTTTGAAACAACCGAGCTTGAGTTCTCGTCATCCCATATGGAGTTGCTGCTGGGGGATGTGTGCCCATGGCGCTTTCTCTGTCGTAACCGACTTTGAACATCAACTTAGCAGCATTTTGCCCCCAACTTCCTTTGGGCTTGAATGCAAGCTGATTGGGGTCGACTGATTCGATAGGCCCGCTCGGGTTCGGAGCTCGCGTCAGACTAGGTAATGGCAACGTCATTTCTTGCAGGGTGATGACATTGGCCTGTGATAATGATGGGGCCAGCTTCCTTGTCGGAGTAGAAGGCGATCGCTCGGATTTACGGAGCCACTGAGGCGCGAGACGCAGGACTGGCGTCGCTTAGGCGGGCAACGGGGTATGTTGCACGGCTCTTGACTCGGGGCTGATGCGCATCCTTTGTCTAAATTTCGGTGCTTCTTGGACCTCAAGTCTTGCTTTGTCGGAAGGTCGTACTGGATTTGCGGGAAGAGGAGTCTTATCCTGCTTTACTTCTTCAATTTTCTGGACTCGAGGGGCTTTAGCTGGAAGAACTTCCGCAACTAGGCCCTTTGTTTGGTAGAACTTAGCATCGGCCAAGTGTGCCTTGGTCTCGTTAAATGGCTTGTCGTCCACAATTATGCACCTCTCCACGCCTTCTTCGTAGTACTTGAGGCACTGGTGCCAGGTGGATACCACGATGCCATTCTCGTGCAGCCATGGTCTTCCTAACAGGAGGCGATATGACGTCTGGCAATCGATGATGTGGAAGAGGACCGTTGTATCTAGCGGGCCGATGGAAAGCTTCAAACGGATGATTCCAACGGTGGACTGTCCGCCCTGGTTGAACCCTTGAATGACCAATTGACTTGGCGAGAGCTGGTCGTTGGTGATACCGAGTTGCCGTATTGTCTGGATAGGCATGATGTTGACGGCGGAGTCACAGTCCAATAGGATTCAATTCACTGACTTTTCCTTGATGTATCCTGAAACGTAGACAGGCTGGTTATGCAACCGTGTCCTGAGTTATAAGTCCTCATTCGAAAAGGTTATCGTCGCATCACACGAGGCTACAACTTTGCGCTTCTGGTCATCCTTCCTTTTCCTCTTGTAGCTGTCTAGGTCGGCCAAGGCCGCAGCCATTGCCAGGCGAGCCTTCTTCGGGAGATGCAAAGCTTCCACGAGTGGCAAGTGCAGGATTGCTTCGTCATGAGAGGCAGTGCCCCCTTGGTCGGAATCGTCTTCCTCATCGGTGGAGTCGCCTTCTTCAGAAGTTTCGCTTTCGTTCTTTCCTTCCGACGCCTTATGAACTCCGACCATACAATAAGACACCCTGATGTGTTGGTCAACTGGGAGGAAGTGATCCGGGAAGAACTCTTGCAAGGTTGTCGGCTCTGGAAGGCTCAGCTGAAGGAGATCGTCTCGGCTTGCAGGCGGCACTTTGAACACCTTCCTTCCTAGAGTCTTGCTTTTCTTCTTGTAGGTTTGGCATTCTGGAAATCTCCTCATCACACGGTCTTGCTTCTGTTGCCTTTCTTGTCATGGCTTTCGTCGCCGTGGTAGCATGACCCGTGCCTCCTCGTCGGTGGATTCCCCTCTGCTAAGATGATGATCGGTAGCAGCAACTGGTTCCCTTGAAGGCACTTGTTCTTCCGGAGGCTCTACTGACTCGTCTTCCGATCCCCAGCCGGTGGGCTTGATTTCTTCAGCTGAAACCGATGGAGGCTTTGAATAGAGGACGTAATAGTCGAACTTCCCCGAAGGCTGGCCCAGCAGACCAACTTCTGGATCTCCTTGCTCGTATCTTTCCCGAAGAGCGCGTTAGGACGTGGCTTGACTGGAAGGGGTTTGCTCTTTCTGAAGCTCCACTGGCTTGTCTTCCGATCCCCAGCCGGTGGGCTTGATTTCGTCGATTGAAACGGACGGAGGTCTTGAGTAGAGAACGTAATAGTCAAATTTGCTCGAAGGTTGGCCTAGCAGACCGACTTCTCGATCTCCTTGCTCGTATCTCCTTTGGAGCACTCGTTGGGATACAGCATTGCTTGGAAGAGGTGCTGGCGTGAGCGATGGTTGCCCCCAAGGCAGCAGTGCTTCTTCCTCGGTGAGCGCAGGAGTACGTTGACGTCGCTTCAAGACTTTTGGCTGAGAAATTGACTTAGCGGTTGGCGCTTGACGGTTGATGCGCAATTTGGGCATGCTTCGCCGAGCAGCAACGAGTACTGGCGAGAAGGAGCCGAAGGTGATGGACGTCATGTTGGCCGTAGCAACCTCTCCGGAGTCGATCTCTATCTTCCCTTGCTTTGCAAGCGCCATGATTCTTTCCTTGAAGACGAAGCATCTTTCGATGGGATGACTTACCACCCGATGGTATTTGCAGAAGAGAGGGTCGTCGACGCGATGCATCTGCTCGGGCCTCTTCGAAGGAGGGAGCTCTATCATCTTCTCTTACAGCAGTTGGTCGAACATGGAGGAGACTTCCGAGTCTGGGAAGGGGTACTCCTTGGCTTCGAGCTCCTCGAGAGTCATCCTTTGTCTTGGCGGCGGAGGCGGCGGTATGGCGGCTCCCTTCTTCTGATCCGGCTTGCCACCGATCCTGAGCGGCTTGGAGGTTGAAGCTACGTCCGCAACATTGACTTGTTTCGATTTCGATGCCGGTGGCTTGTCCTTCTTCTCCACCTTCAAGAAGTCTTTGTTCTTCGAGTCCCCGCGGCTTGCTAGGCTGAGTTCCATGTCGTGAGCCCGAGTTGCGAGTTCTTCGAAAGACCGAGGCTTGATACCTTTGAGGATGTAGAGCAGGCCCCAGTGCATACCTTGGGTGCACATCTCGATGGCTGAGTCTTCGGACAAGCGGTCCCGTGAATTCAGCGCGAGGTTCATCCATCTGTCGATGTAGTCGATCACCGGCTCGTCCTTCCTTTGCTTGACTGCAGTAAGCTCGGTCATGCTGACGGTTCGTCTGGTGCTGAAGAAGCGATTGAGGAACTCCCTCTCCATCTGATCCCAGCTGTCGATGGTCCCTGGAGGAAGATCAACGTACCAGTCGAACGCGTTGCCTTTGAGGGTGCGAACGAATTGCTTCACCATCTCGTCGCCATATGTGCCGACAGTATTGCAGGTCTCGATGAAGTGGGCAACGTGTTGTCTTGGATTTCCCTTTCCGTCGAAGTACTGGAACTTTGGTGGCTGGAATCCGACTGGAAAGCGTAGCTGCTGGATCCTCGCGGTGTAGGGCTTCGAGTATGCTTCCGTGATCGGAGGAAGGCCACTGCCGTGAGAATGCATCATGTCGGCTATCAACGCTTGGACTTGCTGAGCATTCATCGTCGCTGTTGTCGGAGGTTGTGTGGCCACCGAGGCTGGTACTGGGGAGGCGACTTCCACTGGGACGGGAGCCGAGGAGAGCACTGGAGTAACTGCTTGAATCGTCAGAACAACCTCTGCAGGGGCGGGAGTTAAAGACGGAACTGGAGCGGTTACTGGAGAAGCGACGGGTTGGCCGACTGCTGCAGCGTCCTTTGCGCTTAGCTTTTGGAGCAGAGTATTGATGTGACGATCCTTCTCCTCCATCAGCCGAGTAATTTGCGCCATATGCTCGCTCATCTGCATGACTTGGAGCTGAAGAGCGGACGAAGGATGGTGACGGAGGACGTCTCGGTGTTGCATGCTAGCATCCTCGCCGTTATCGTCGGAGACGTAGTTATGTCGGCTTGCTTCTGGTTGATTACTGATGTTTGCCCCCTGCAGAAAAGGTGCAACTTCCGCTGGAGAACCCGAACGGACTCGGGGTTGGGGCTGGTCCTCCCCAAACTTCTGGACATGGACTCCAGGATCGAGGCTCATTTCTTCATGCACCAAGGCTTCGTCGACGCTTTGGCGAGCATCTTCGGCAGTAGCTTCTGGCACGAAGATGTCCGCAAGAGTCCGAGTACGCCGAGTGTACACGCGTACCATCGGGGGAGCATCACCCTCCGGGTTTACTGGATCACCGTGTCGGAGTAGAGGAGACTCGGCGATCGGTGAAAGGCTTGGAGCAAATGCATCGTTGCTTGTCCCGGCCATTGCAAACTTCAAGCAGCTTCTTCAGTCGTACGGATGAAAGGAGAAGAGGTTCCACCGGGCGTGCCAGAAATCTGTATGCGCGGAAAAGGTACGGATCGGCTTTATTGCGCAAAACCAGATTACAAGTGTGGCCGGGACCCGGGTGGCTCGGGTGTAGCGAGTCCGGGTTGTGGCGAGTTTTGATCAGGGGATTTGTGGGAAAGATCTTCTAGAGGATACCTTTGATCCGCGTCTCCACGTGGTGTTCATGCGAGAGCTCTGAAGGGGTTGCCCAGGACAGAGGTCTTTACAGGGTGAGGGTTTTGGAGAGGCTAAGGAATGTCCACCGTTGCTTTGTCCCTTCCGTGCTTCGCGCTTTCTCGGCTAGGGGGGGTTTCGGCTTCGTTCCTCGGTCTTCGTGTCTTCCTCGCTCCTTGCTTGACCTCGGCGTCCTTGATCGTCGGTTCATGGCGTCGATCGTGCTTTTGGCGTCAGCTTTCGGCTTTGGCTTTTTGGCGTTGGCTTGGCTCCGGCGTGGCTCTGGCTTTTGCTTTGCTTTGGCGCTTGCGCTTGGACGTAGCCGGGAGAGACTTGCGATGCTTTCGTTCTTTCGGACTTCGCGTCGTATCAGCTAGAACGTGCGGTGCTTTTGCTCGTGGACGGCGTAGTCGCTTGGCTTTGGCACTTGCGTTGCTTTGGCATGGGCTTTACTGGGGCTTTGCTTTGACTTCTTGCGTTGGCTTTAGCTTCAGCGTCAACTCGGTCTTCTTCTTCGAACGACGTGGGCTACTTCTCCGGCACTTCGACGGTTTGGGTGTCGGCTGGACTTCTCTTCTTCTCCGGGCTTCCTTGGCGTCGAAGAATGCTTTCGAAGATAGTGGGGGTAGCACCGATGTCCGTGCGACGGTTGTAGTGTCGGCTTTCGTTGATGAAGACGGTGGGGTAGCGACGGTCTCCGTGCGACGGTTGTAGCGTCGGCTTTTGTTGATGAAGACGGCGGGGGTAGCGATGTTTGTCGAAGGCGACGGGTGATGACGCTTCGTTTCTCTCCTCCGGGCTTTGGAGCTTGATCGGAGTAGAGGATTTGTTGGAGCCGACGAGGTAGTGCCGCTCCGAGCTTCTTCTCTGGCCTTTGCTTCTGGCATCTTCGGAGTCGAAGGGTCTTATTCTCTGAGCTTTCTTCTTCGTGCACGGAGTCGAAGTCTTGATCCTCGTGTGCAAGGGTCTTCACGTCGATGAGGGCTTTCAATGGACTAAGCCGATCCCGAAGGGACAGGCTTGCCCGTGCCTCGTGAAGCCTTGGGTCGATGAAGGAGCGTCTTCTCTTCTGCAGAGCTCTCGCACTTCGTCTTCAATCTTCGACCTCTTGAGCCTTCCCCCTCCCCCTCTATTTATAGGCAAAAGGAGGGGGGGAGATATGGGAAGTTCTTAATTTTAAATCCCTTTAATATCTCCCGCTTAATTACCCGGGATTTATTCATCCATTGATAAGGGGAATAACATTTATTTGTTTTCCTTTTCTGGCGGGGCAATTATGGCTGGATTTTGCACACAAAATCGATGGCGATCCGGCGTTTCTTCTTGTCCGTCGGATTGAGGGATCGGCGCAGATCCGCGTGTGCGCAGACGTCATACGCAACCTCCCCCCGCGCATGGCGGTGTTTATTTCCTTTTCTTTCTTCTCTTTCCTTTTCTTTTATTTCCTTTCCTTTTCTTTCCTTTCTTTTCTTTTTCCTTGCAGGGCCGGCCGGCCCCATGGGGTTCGGGTCCAAGTAGGGGCCGGCCCCATGGGGTTCGGACCCTAGTAGGGGCCGGCCCCCCTTAAGTGTGGGGTCTGCTCCTCTTTTGCTGGGTGCGAGTCGGGTCCGGGTCCGCACTGGTGCGTGCAAGTCGGGTTTGCATCCACGTTGGCACTCGTAAGTCGGGTCCAAGTCGAAGCGCGCGTCGGGTTTGCATCCGCATTGGCACATGTAAGTCGGGTCCGAGTCAGACGAAATTCGTGTGTCTACACTGTCTCTTCCCCTTTGTGTGCACGGAGCACAGCAGCAGTGACGGTGGCTAGCTACGACGCGCGCGGAGCACAGCAGCTGCGACGGTGGCTGGCTACGGCGCGCGCGGAGGCCGGGGTGCCGCGGCGGCGGTGGCTCACGGAGGCAGCAGCAGCGGCGGCGGGCGGTGGCCGAGCGGCGCGTGGCTGCGACGTGGGTGCCGGTGGCTCACGGAGGCAGCAGCGGGTGGCGGCCAAGGTGCGACGCAAGCGGGCGGTGCGGGTGCAGGTTCGAGCACAGGCACGGCGGGCCGGTGGGGGCTGAGCGGTGCGTGGCTGCGGCGCGGGTGTCGGTGGCTCGCGGACGCGGGCGCGGAGGCCAGGGCGGCGGAACAGGCGATGGTGGCCAGGCGGTGTGCGGACGCGGGCGCGGAGGCCAGGGCGCAGGCGAGTGTGGGCGGCGGAGCGCAGGCGGCGTGTGAACGCGAGGCCCCGAGTGGATCGGCGCAGGGTGCGGGCTCGCCGGCTGGTGCCAGTGGAGGACGCGGGCCGGGCGCGAGTCGCAGAGGCCGGGCTCGGGTGTGGGGCGTGGACGCGGGCCGTGCGCAGGCGTGGAGGCCGGGCTCAGGCGTAGCGGCGACGGCGTGCGGGGCCGAGTCAGGCGAGCCCCGGTTGGGCGTGGTCATCGCGGGCACGGGCGGCAGTGACCGGGGAGCTCGAGACCAGCCCCTTTATTGAGGGCTGGCGTGTTTTTGAGGGAAAGGGGGCTGCCTTTTTTGCTTCAGCCCCCTTTTCTTGGGCTTATTTTGTATTGAGGATAGCGGTCCTCTTTTGTTTTGGCTACGGCTTTTTTTTTCCGAGCCAATAGCAGCAGCAACAAGTGGCGGCATCGGTTGCGGGCTGAGGCTATGAGTGTGGCACAGCAGCGGCGCATAGGAGGGGTCTGGCCGGGCTGGAGGTTGGCGACGAGACGGCAGGCGGTGGTCTGGCGCAGGAGTTGTACGGGTGCTGTTGCGGTGACTGGCTCGGGATGCGGCTCAGCATGCTGGCAGCTCGAGGCCGGATGATGCAGCAACGGCGGGCAGCATCGGTGCGGGCAGCTGGAGTGGCGCTCTATCCCCCCCTTCATGAGGGGTTGCGGGCTTTTGAAGGAAAGAGGGGGGCTGTGTTTCTTTTTGGGGCTGTGGCCCCTCCCCTCTTTCGTCTCGGGGTTTGGCCCTAAGGAGCTGTGGCTCCCTTTCGAGGCAGCAGCATCGATCGCTTCCCTCTTCTTTTTTTTTTTTTAACTTCGAGCTTCGTGTTCCGGGGTTTCTTGCTTGGTGACGGAACCAACAGGCTGGCGGGGCCTGTTTTCCTCAGAAAACTCCTTGCAACGAGAGCAGCATAGGGATGGGTGAACCCTGGGACTCCTTTTTTTTTTATTTTTGGTTCTTGCACTTCATTCTCGTCTTCTAAACTTGTTTCGCCCTTTTCTTCTGGAACTGACTTATATCTTCCATCCTTTTGCATCGTCCCTCCAAGCACCTTCCGAAGACCGATGAGATCGTTGAGGAGGTTCATCACGGGAGCAGATATCTTCGCCTCTATTTCATTTGCATCTTCCGACTAGCGAGGTTGCACTCAGGCACGCTGAACGAGGCGGGCTGGATATTCCTCTAGACGACCACGGGTTATTGGAAGCCTATGGAAGGAACTTTCCTGGTGGCGATGCCGGCTGAAAGAACGTCAAGGCGGACGGTCTTGGCGACAGCTCCAACAGTCCTTTTGGCTTCGTGGAGGTCGTGAAGGGTGCGATTGTTGCTGATGCGTTCGCCATTCTTCGGGTTGCTGCCTTCGACTTCAGCGGCGGTTTCAATCCTTCAATTCTTCGATTTTGGGGGATTGATGGTCTTCAGATAGGCCAGAGCTTTTGTATGAGCTCGGTGGATCACAGACGACTCCCTTTCTTTCTTTTTTTCGGAGCAGATGAGCATCTTCCTGGAGGATAGCGAGGTTTATTACTTGTCATCGGCTTCGCTGGAGGAGGATGCTTCCTCGGCTTTAGCTGTGGCCGAGGAATGTCGACTGGAGGAGTAGCACACACTTGTCACTGCGGATTTAGGTGTAGAAGAAGTTAGAGGCTACTCGTGCACCGCTTTAGGAGCTAGAGTCTCATTTGGAGAAAACTCGAGCAATCGAGAAGACTTCCTGGAAAGCAGCTTGCATAGCTGGCGATGCGTCGGAAGTTGACGACTTCTCTACCCTGGGAGTTGCAATGCGTGTAAGCTGCGGGATGCGAGCCGCTTCGACGCCTTAAGGCCTTCGACTTGCTACTCGTGTGTCGCTTTAGAAGCTGGAGTTCCGTTTGGGGCAAGCTCAAGCGACCAAGAAGACGTCTTGAGTAGAGCTTGCGAGGCGGCGTGAAGAATTGACGAAGTACCGGAAGCTGATCGAGAAGGCCTCCGGAGCGAACCTTGTGACGCAGCGTGCATAGCTGGCGACGCGTTGGAAGTTGACGGCGTCTCTACCCCTGGAGTTACAGCGCGTGTAAGCTGCGGAAGGCGAGCCGCTTCATCGCCTCAAGTACTTTGACATTCTTGTCATCTTTTGGTTTGCAGACTGGACTTGTGGATCTGCACTCATTCTCCTCTGGACTGGCCTTCTTGGACGATGTTGGGATGTTTCATTTTTTTTGCCTGGACTGAACCTGAAGTGACTTCTCAGGCTGCTTACGTACCCCCCTAAGGGGGATCAAGCCGCACGTAGTTCATTTATTACCCTCTTTTTTTTTGGGGGGGGGGGGGGCAAGGGGGGTAACCTTGCGCTAGGCAAAGTACCTTTTGAGGGACTTGCCACTGGTAGGCAGAGTCGTCACTGGTTCACAGCTGTCGCCCGCCTTCTTCGCTTCAATGTAGTTAGAAGTGAGGATCTTCTTGATTGGAGTTTTAATGATTGCCGGAGTTTGACTGGAGTTGATGCCTCGACGATTTGGAAGGATTTGTTCGCCGTTTTTGAAGAGGCGAGCTTGAGTCTTTGTCAGGCGATGTGGTATTGCAGCTGAGGGTAGTGAACCCATATGCACCATGCTTTCTTTGTTGTGGCTGGATTTGAACATCAACTCGGTGGAGTTTTGCCCCCGAGTATTTTCTGACTTGATTGCGAGTTGCTTGGAGCCGGTGTACTCGGAAGACTCGATTGAGCTCGAGACATGCAACAGACCATGTAACGGTAGTGTCATCCTTTGCAAAGTGCTAAAGTTGGCCTCAGAGAATGACGACGCTGGTTTCTTTGCTGGAGTGGAAGACGATCATCCTGGTTTGTGAAGCCACTTAAATACGAGCCGCAGGACTGAAGCAGCTTGAGCAAGCAACGGAACTCCTCGCATCGAGCTTGATTTGAAGTTGATGTGAATTTTCCGTCTTGATGCTGGCACTTTCTTATCTTTGTGCCCCATCTGGCTGGAGGATGTCACCAGTTTTGCAAGTGGAGAGTTTTTGTCCCTCACAACTGCTTCGACTTCCTGGGCTAGTGGAGCCTTTGCTGGAGGAGCTTCTGCAATGTGGTCTTTGGCCTGGTGAACCCGGACGTCAGCAAGGTGTGCTTCAGCCTTGTTGAACAGCTTGCCATTAGCGGCGATGCTTCTCCCCTTGCTTTCGATATTGGTGTCGCTTTCTTCATCATCTTTCTGGAGCAATTGGTGAACTTCCATCATGCAGCAGGAGACCTTGAAGTTTGATCAGCTTCAAGGAAGCGATTGGGAAAGAACTCCTGGAGTGTCACCAGCTTTCGACATATTTGCTGGAGAAGATTTTTTGGACTTGCTGGTGGTACTTAGGACATCCTTCTTTCTGGAGCTTTATTCTTTTCCTTGAAGGTCTTTCTTCTGGGGAGTTTTCTTATCACCCGATCTTTCTCGTGGTTAGCCAGGTGCGCTATCCTGTAGCTCGATCGTCGTGGCCTTCTCCTTCGAGGCGCCATAGCCCGTGTGTTTTCATCAGTAAGATCTTCTTCGCCAAGGTGAAGAACTGGTGCTGCGATTGAAGTTTCTTCTTTGATCGGAAGGACTTGCTCTTCTAGAGACTGTATCGATTCATCTTTTGATCCCCAGCCAGTTGGCTTGATTTCTTCGTTTGGAATCGAAGGAGGCCTGGAGTAGAGGACATAGAAGTCGAACTTACTTGGAGGTTGGCCTAGCAGGTTGACTTCGGGGCTTCTTTGTTCGTCTCTCGCTTTGAGCAGGTGCCGAGACGTAGCTTCATTTGGAAGAGGGAGTGTTTGAATGAGAGGCGGTTGCCCCCAAGACAGTAAAGATTTGGCCCTAGGTACTGAAGGAGCATGCCGTCGTCTTCTTATTGGACCGCCCCCCTTCTACGAGGACTGGTGGGGCTTCTTGCAACTCGTCATCCGAAGTAGAAGTATCACCATTGCTAGTTTCGATGACGGAGATATGGTTGACGGCTGCCATGGGTGGGTGGGCGGGTGTTGAAACGACGCCCTCGACTGGCATTCCCAAACGATCAAACACCGACCTATTCTTTGGTTGCTTGACTGGCCCGAGCCTTTTGAACACGGATGTATGCTTTAGATTTGACTGGCTTTGATTGCTTTTGTTTTGCTTCTGGAGTAAGGCTTGGCACCGAGCCCGTTGCCGTCTTCTTTTGCTGTCGGGATGGCTGGCGTAGGCAGAGCATGCATCGGAGATTGTTGATCCTTCAGCTGCTTCGTCTACCATCTTCGCCCCGATGTAGTTGGAGGTGAAGGTCTTTTTCACTGCAATCCTGACGACCATCGACGTTTGACTAGAGCCAATGCCTCGGCGGTTCGGGAGAATTTGTTCGCTGTTTTGAAACAACCGAGCTTGAGTCCTCGTCATCCCATGTGGCGTTGCTGCTGGGGGAAGTGTGCCCATGGCGCTTTCTTTGTCGTAGCCGGCTTTGAACAGCAACTTAGCAGCGTTTTGCCCCTAACTCCCTTTCGTCTTGAATCCAAGTTGATTGGGGTCGGCTGATTCGACAGGTCTGCTCGGGTTCGGAGCTTGCGTCAGAGTAGGTAATGACAACGTCATTTCTTGCAGAGTGACGACGTTGGCCTGTGATAATGGCGGGGCCATCTTTCTTGCTGGAGTAGACGGCGATCGCTCAGATTTACGAAGCCACTGAGGTGCGAGACGCAGGACTGGGGTCGCTTGGATGGGCAACGGGGTATGTTGCATGGCTCTTGACTCGGAACTGATGTGCATCCTTTGCCTTGACCTTGATGCTACTTGGACCTCGAGTTCCGCCTTGCCGGAAGGTTGCATCGGTTTTGCAGGCGGAGGAGCCTCACCCTGTTTTACTTCTTCAGTCTTCTGGGCTCGAGGGGCTTTAGTTGGAAGGACTTCCGCGACTAGGTCTTTCGCTTGGTAGAACTTGGCATCAGCCAAATGTGCCTCGGCCTTATTGAATGGCTTGTCATCAGCAACTATGCATTTCTCCATGCCTTCTTCGTAGTACTTGAGGCACTGGTGCCAAGTGGACACTACGACGCCATTCTCGTGTAGCTATGGCCTGCCCAACAGGAGGCGATATCGATGATGTGGAAGAGGACCATTGTATCTAGCGGGCCGATTGAGAGCTTCAGGCGGATGATTCCGATAGTGGACTGTCCGCCCTGGTTGAACCCTTGAATGACCAATTGGCTGGGCAAGAGCTGGTCACTGGTGATGTCGAGTTGCAGCATCGTCTGGATGGGCATGATATTGACGGCGGAGCCACAGTCCAACAGGATTCGATTTACCGGCTTCTCCTTAATGTATCCCGAAACGTAGACGGGTCGGTTGTGCAATCGTGTTCCGAGTTGCAAGTCCTCGTCCGAGAAGGTTATCGTCGTATCGCATGAGGCCACAGTTTTGCCCTTTGTGTCGTCCTTCCACTTCCTCTTGTAGCTGTCCGGGTCGGCCAAGGCCGTAGCCATTGTCAGGCGAGCCTTCTCCAAAAGATGTAGAGCTTCCATAAGCGGCAAGTGCAGGATTGCTTCGTCATGAGAGGCAGTGCCCCCTTTGTCGGAATCGCCTCCCTCGTCAGTGGAGTCACCCTCTTCAGAAGTTTCGATTTCGTCTTTTCCCCCCAACGCCTTAAGAACTTCGATCATGCAACAAGACACCCTGATGTGTTGATCAACTGGGAGGAAGTGGTCGGGGAAGAATTCTTGCAAGGTTGCTGGTTCTAGAAGGCTCTGCTGGAGGAGATCGTCTTGGTTTGCCGACGACACTTTGAACGCTTTCCTTCCTGGAGCCTTGCTTTTCTTCTTGTAGGTCCTCCGCTCGAGAAATCTCTTCATCACACGGTCTTGCTTATGCTGCCTTTCTTGCCAAGGCCTTCGTCGCCGGGGTAGCATGACCCATGCCTCTTCGTCGGTGGATTCTCCTCCGCTAAGATGATGATTGGCAGCAGCAATTGGTTCCCTTGGAGACACTTGTTCTTCCGGAGGCTCTACTGGCTCGTCTTTCGATCCCCAGCCGGTGGGCTTGATTTCTTCGATCGAAACTGATGGAGGCTTGGAGTAGAGGATGTAATAGTCAAACTTGCCCGAAGGTTGGCCGAGCAGACCGACTTCTGGATCTCCTTGCTCGTATCTTTTTCGGAGAGCGCATTGGGACGTAGCTTGACTGGAAGGGACTTGCTCTTTCTGAAGCTCCACTGGCTCATCTTCCGATCCCCAGCCGGTGGGTTTGATTTCTTCAATCGAAATAGACGGATGCCTTGAGTAGAGGACATAATAGTCAAATTTCCCCGAAGGTTGGCCCAACAGACCAACTTCTGGGTCTCCTTGCTCGTATCTCCTTCGGAGCGCTCGTTGGGAGGTAGCGTTGCTTTGCAGAGGTGCTGGCGTGAGCGATGGTTGCCCCCGGGGCAGCGGCGTTTCTTCCTCAGTGAGCGCAGGAGCACGTTGTTGTCGCCTTGAGACCTTCAGGTGGGAAATTGGCTTGGCGGTTGGCTTCTAACGGTTGACGCGCAATTTGGGCGTGCTTTGTCGTGCAGCAACGAGTACCGGTGAGAAGGAACCGAAGGCGATAGACGTCATGTTAGCCATAGCGACCTCCCCGGTGTCGATCTCTATCTTTCTTTGCTTTGCGAGCGCCATGATTCGTTCTTTGAAGACGAAGCATCATTCGATGGGATGACTTACCACCCGATGATATTTGCAGAAGAGAGGGTCGTCGACGCGATGCATATGCTTGGGCCTCTTCGAAGGAGGGAGCTCTATCATCTTCTCTTGCAGCAGTTGGTCGAACATGGAGGAGACTTCCAAGTCCGGGAAGGGGTACTCCTTAGCTTCGAGCTCCTCGAGAGTCATCCTTTGCCTTTGCGACAGAGGCGGCTCCCTTTCTTTGATCCGGCTTGCCACCGATCTTGAGCGGCTTGGAGGTTTAAGCGACGTCAACAATATTGACTTGCTTCGGTTTTGGTGCCTGCGGCTTGTCCTTCTTCTCAACCTTCAAGGAGTCCTTGTTCTTCGAGTCCCCGCGGCTTGCTAGGCTGAGTTCCATGTCGTGAGCCCGAGTTGCGAGTTCTTCGAAAGACCGAGGTTTGATGCCTTTGAGGATGTAGAGTAGGCCCCAGTGCATGCCTTGGGTGCACATCTCAATGGCCGAGTCTTCAGACAAGCGATCTCGTGAATTCAGCGCGAGGTTCCTCCATCTGTCGATGTAGTCGATCACCGGCTCGTCTTTCCTTTGCTTGACGGCGGTGAGTTCGGTCATGCTAACGGTGCGTCTGGTGCTGTAGAAGCGATTGAGGAATTTCCTCTCCATCTGATCCCAGCTGTCGATGGTCCCTGGAGGAAGGTCAATGTACCAGTCAAAAGCATTACCTTTGAGGGTGCGAACGAACTGTTTCACCATCTCGTCGCCATATGTGCCGGCGTTGTTGCAAGTTTCGATGAAGTGAGCAACGTGCTGTCTTGGATTTTCCTTTCCGTCGAAGTGCTAGAACTTTGGCGGCTGAAACCCAATGGGGAAACGTAACTGCTGGATCCTTGCAGTGTAAGGCTTCGAGTATGCTGCCGTGATTGGAGAAAGACCACTACCGTGGGTGCGCATCATGTCAGCTACCAACGCTTGTATTTGCTGGGTATTCATTGTTGCCGATGCTGGAGGTTGTGTGACCACCGAGACTGGTGCTGGCGAGATGACTTCCGCCGGGACGGGAACCGATAAGAGTGCTGGCGTAACCGTTTGAATTGTCGGAATTACCTCCGCAAGGGCGGGAGTTGAAGACAGAGCTGGAACGGCTACTGGAGAAGCAAAAGGTTGACCGTTTGTCGCAGCATCCCTTGCGCTTAGCTTCTGAAGCAAAGTGTTGATGTGACGATCCTTCTCCTCCATCAGCCGAGCGATTTGTCCATTTGCTTACCCATTTGCATGACTTGGAGCTAAAGAGCGGACGAAGGATGGTGACGGAGGACGTCTCGATGTTGCATGCTTGCATTCTCACCGTCATCATCGGAGACGTAGTTGTGCCGACTTGCTTCTAGTTGATGATCGATGCTTGCCCCCTGCAGAGGGGGTGCAACTTCCGCTAGAGAACCCGAACGGGCTCGGGGTTGGGGCTGGTCCCCCTCAGACTTCTGGACATGGACTCCAGGATCGAGGCTCATTTCTTTATGCACTAAGGCCTCGTCAGTGCTTTGGCGAGCATCTTCGGCAGTAGTTTCTGGCATGAAGACATCCGCAAGAATCCGAGTACGCCGAGTGTAGACGCGTACCATCGGGGGAGCATCACCCTCCGGGTTTACTGGACCACCGTGTCGGAGTAGAGGAGACTCGGCGATCAGTGAAAGGCTTAGAGCAAACGCGTCGTTGCTTGTCCCGACCATTGCAATCTTCAAGCAGCTTCTTAGTCGTACGGATGAAAGGAGAAGACGTCCCACCGGGCGTGCCAGAAATCTGTATGCACGGAAAAAAGATCCGGGTCGTCTTTATTGCGAACACACAAGATGACAAGAGTGGCCGGGACCGGGAGCTCGGGGGTGACGAGTTCGGGTGCGGCGAGTGTTGATCAGGAGATTGTGGGAGAGATCCTCTGGAGGGTCCCTTTGATCCGCGTCTCCACGTGGTATTCGTGTGAGAGCTCTGAAGGGGTTGCCCAGGACAGAGGTCTTTACAGGATGAGGGTTTTGGAGAGGCTAAGGAATATCCACAGTTTCTTTGGCCCCTTCCGTGCTTCGCGCTTCCTCGGCTAGGGGGTCTTCAGCTTCGTTCCATGGTCTTCGTGTCTTCCTCACTCCTTGCTTGACCTCGGCATCCTTGATCGTTGGTTCGCGGCGTCGATCGTGCTTTTGGCGTTGTCTTTGGCTTTGGCTTTCGAACTTGGCTTGGCTTTGGCGTGGCTTTGGCTTTTGCTTTGCTTTGGCACTTGTTCTTGGACGTAGACGGGGGAGACTTGCGATGCTTTTGTTCTTCCGGACTTCGCGTCGTATCGGCTAGAACGTGCGGTGCTTTTGCTCGTGACCGGCGTAGTCGCTTGGCTTTGGCACTTGCGTTGCTTTGGCGTGGGCTTTACCGGGGCTTTTGCTTCGGCTTCTTGCGTGGGCTTTTACTTCGGCGTCGACTCGATCTTCTTCTCGAATAGCGGTGGCTACTTCTTCAATGCTTCTGGCTTCCTCGACGATTTGAGTGTCGGCTTAGCTTCTCCTCTTCTCCGAGCTTCTTTGGCATGACCGGAGTCGAAGGGTACTTTTGAAGATGGCGGGGGTAGCACCGATCTCCGTGCGACGGTTGTAGCGCCGACTTTGCTTCGAAGGCAACGGGTGTAGTGACGCCTCAGGGAGTCCTCTCCAAGCTTTCTTCTTCGTGGATGGAGCGAGCGTTTATCGAAGGCGACGGGGTGATGACGCTTCGTTCCTCTTCTCCGGGCTTTGGAGCTTGATCGGAGTTGAAGGTTTGTTGGAGCCGACGGGGTAGTACCGCTCCGGGCTTCTTCTCCGAGCTTTGGAGCTTGATCGGAGTTGAAGATTTGTTGGAGCCGATGGGGTAGTGCCGCTCCGGGCTTCTTCTCCGGCCTTTGCTTTTGGCGTCTTCGGAGTCGAAGGGTCTTCTTCTCCGAGCTTTCTTCTTCGTGCACGGAGTCAAAGGCTTGATCTTCTTGTGCAAGGGTCTTCACGTTGATGAGGGCTTTTAGTGGACTAAGCCGGTCCCGAAGGGATAGGCTTGCCCATGCCTCGTGAAGCCTTGGGTCGATGAAGAAGCGTCTCCTCTTCTGCAGAGCTTCCTCGCTTCGTCTTCAACTTGCGATCTCTTCGACCTGGCGACGGTTGTGGCGTCGGCTTCTCCTCCGGTCGTATTCGACGTAATCAGAGTTGAAGGCTTTGTTGAAGATGACGGGTTTAGCGCTGCTTCGTTCTTCTTCTCCGGGCTTTTGAGCTTGATTGGAGCCGAAGGCTTATTGGAGACGACAGGGTAGTGCCGCTCCGATCTTCTTCTCTGGCCTTTGCTTCTGGCGTCTTCGGAGTCGAAGGGTTCTTCTTCTCCGAGCTTTCTTCTTCGTGCACGGAACCGAAAGCTTGATCTTCTTGTGCAAGGGTCTTTACTTTGATAAGGGCTTTCAATGGACTAAGCCGGTCCCGAAGGGATAGGCTTGCCCGTGCCTCGTGAAGCCTTGGGTCGATGAAGAGCGCGTCTCCTCTTCTGCAGAGCTTCTTCGCCTTGCCATCCGACTTGCGATCTCTTCGACCTGGCGACAGTTGTGGCGTTGGCTTCTCCTCCGGGCGTATTCGGCGTAATCAGAGTTGAAGGCTTTGTTGAAGATGACGGGTGTAGCGTCGCTTCGTTCTTCTTCTCCGGGCTTTTGAGCTTGATCGGAGTCGAAGGCTTATTGGAGACGACGGGGTATTACCGCTCCGATCTTCTTCTCCGGCCTTTACTTCTGGCGTCTTCGGAGTCGAAGGGTTCTTCTTCTCCGAGCTTTTTGTGCACGGAGTCGAAGGCTTAATCTTCTTGTGCAAGGGTCTTCACTTTGATGAGGGCTTTCAATGGACTAAGCCGGTCCCAAAGGGATAGGCTTGCCCGTGCCTCGTGAAGCCTTGGGTCGATAAAGAGCGCGTCTCCTCTTCTGTAGAGCTTCTTCACCTTGCCATCCGACTTGCGATCTCTTCGACCTTCCCCCTCCCCCTCTATTTATAGGCAAAGGGGGGAGGGGAGAGATATGGAAAGTTTTAATTTTAAATCCCTTTAATATCTCTTCCATAATTGCCCGAGATTTATTCTTCAATTGAAGAGAGGAATAAACCTTTATTCACTTTTCTTTTCTGGCGGGGTAATTATGGCTCAATCATTTTTGGATTTACTTTGAATCTTGCACATAAAGTCGATGGCGACCCGGCTTCGTTTCTTGTTCGTCGGATCGAGAGATCGGCGCAGATCCACACTTACGTAGACGTCATACGCAACCTCCCCCTGCGCATGGCGGTATTTGTTTCCTTTTTTCCTTCTTTTCTTTCCTTTTCTTTTCCTTCCTTTTCTTTTCTTTTCTTTCCTTTTCTTTTCTTTCCTTTCGTTTCTTTCCTTCTTTCTTTTCTTTCCTTTCTTTTCTTTCCTTCTTTTCTTTTCTTTCTTTTTCTTTTCTTTCCTTTCTTTTCTTTCCTTTTCTTTTCTTTTCTTGTATGGCCGGCCACCCCATAAGGGGTTCGGTCTCTAGTAGGGGGCCGGGTGGGCCCCACTTGATGATGGGCCCACCCGGCCCCTTGTTGGGCGCGAGTCGGGTCTAAGTCCGAGTGTGTGTCGGATTTGCCTCCGCATAGGTGCATACAAGTCGGGTCCGAGTGCGCATCGGGTTTGCCTCCAACTTGGTGCATGCGAGTCGGGTCCGCGTCGGAGTGCGTGTCGGGTTTGCCTCCAAATTGGCGCATGCGAGTCGGGTCCGGGTTAGACACAATTTGTGTGTCTACAGTGACAACTAAGCCTCGCGACAGTTCAGTAACCCAACTGTTGCTGTTGCTCCGCACCCTTCTTCTTATTGTCAATAGCGTTAGCACGACAGCGTGACACATGACAGCTTAACACTTCAGCACATGCCCGTTTAGCGCCCTACAGCGCGCTACACCTTGAAGGGTAACACCTTCAATCGACTGTTGGCGGGGGGGGGGGGGGTGGTGGGGGTGTACAATGGCCAAAATCCTCCCCCACAATATTCAGTATAGTGGAAATCAGGTGGCACCTCTCGTCCGAAGACATAGGTTGTAAGACAGAACTTCGACAACAACTCCTTGTGTCTTCTCTCTCTCTATGTACTCTCTAATCTCCTAAACTTACAAACCATCAAATTCAATCAAGAATTGTGGGGTGAGGTTCCTGATCGAGACGGTACAAAAATTTCCTCCACACCACCCTAAAAACGATCCTCTAATAGGCTTCTTGATGTTTTGCCATGGATTTCCCTACTCCTCACTTTGGTGCTGACAAGAAAAGTAGGAAAAGTTTTATGGTGGGCCCCCCTGGTTTGAATAAAACAACTATACAGAAGTTACCCACACTATTTAATTTTCTGAATTGCCCTTTCTCATTTGTGTGTTGGTTGAAGTGCAAATAGGAGTATTTGGGCTTTTAAAAAAATAGGGAGAGATTTAAGGAGCCCGTTGGAGTGCTTTACAATTCCCACTCCATACTTCGCCTACGTGGTAGCTAGGAGCCTCCAGAATAGACAAAAATCATAGGAGCCCATTGGAGATGCTCTTAGTGAAATATAGAATCAGGGTGAGGTGTTTGTATCAAGTTGGGGGCCCTAGTAATTTCGTGAGTGCAAATAGCAACACCCCTAAAATAACCCGACTCCACCAAAACCCTGTTGATCCCTGTGGATTGGGTTCACTCGAATTGTTTAGCCTTCTCATCAACCTGGGTTGCGTTTGGTTCCCGCATAGTTCGATCCGGTGGGCCCGTCCGTGTGAAGCGATTCGTCGCACGTGTGTTCGGCGCACACACCTGATCCCTTTTCTTCCCGCCAACACCTCTGTCCTTCGAAGCTCGCATCCTCGGTCTAAAACCCTGAGAAAGCCCCAATCACAGTTAAAGAAGCAGACCCCGACCTAAAACCCTAATTTCCTCTCAAGTATTCGAAGAAATAAACCCAAAACTTCCCCCATTTTCAATCCTTCCGATCTTCCCTGATCGCAGCGGCTCTCTGATCATCGGCATCCGGAGGACCCATCGCCCACCAAGAATCTCGGAGTGGAATCTCTCCAATGATGGGCTGTTCTTGTTGATCTCCAGCCGAGCTGACAGAAAAAAAAGGGGGTTTCTTGATTCGATTTCCTGCTTGTTTTTCCGTATTAATCGAAAATTATAGCCTCTCCGACCTCTCTTTTGATTCCATTTTTCCGTAATACGAACTGCGATCTGTCTTTCAGTACCAGTAACACAGTCGTAGCGATGGCAGGATCACCGGTGACTCTGATGAAGAGGGAAGATGGACGACAAGATCAACAGTAAGTTCTCTCCGAGCAGCCGCCTTCACAGTGTGAGGGGCTTGCTCTCCACCGGCCTACTAGAAGGAGTCGAGGTGACCTACAAGAAAGACAGCACGGAGGACGGCGTAAGTTCACATGGATTCCTTACTGGGTTTTTTTTCATCCCGGGCATCAAAACCCTGATCGGCTTACATGCTTATTGGAACAAAGCAGCTTCACGGAATCATAAAAGGCCTCGGTTATCTGTGCGGCTGTTCGTCCTGTGGATATCAAACAGTGAGATTTTCCTTTTCTTTCCCTGTCTTTGTTTTCTTGAAATCATTCCGAATAATGGGTCTGTGAGTATTCATCTTGCTGGTCTTGTGGTAATGGAGATGCAGGTTCTCTCTGCTCTTATGTTTGAGAATCATGCCGGGGCCATTACGAACAACCAAAACAACCACGTGTTCTTCAAAAGCGGGAAATCTATCTTCAGGCTGTTTAAAGAATTTCAGGGTTCTTATCTCGGGTCGTTGGGTGGAGTGATCGAGCAGCAGATCGGCTGCCGGCCCAATATGAAGTGCTTTAGGGCTTGGAAAGGTGAAATGGATTTTATGATTCTTTGTGTTTTCTTTCTGTGATAAACCGTGTTTTTTTTAGTAAAATAGGAAATTTGTTGCAGTTTTTTTTATTGGATTTTACTTTCTCTTAATTCTTTCAGGTTCATTTCAATCGACAAGGCATGAACTTCAGAAAACAATCGTAATTCTTGTCAAAAGACCACAAATTCATACAAATCCTATTAACAGTGATCTGCCTTTCAGTTCTTGTAGCTCAATCTTAGCGAAGAGGGTTCACCAGTTGCTCTCTGATAACCATCTGGAGCACCCATCATCTATCAAGAATCCTGGGGTGGAATCTAGCGATAATGGTCTGGCTTTGAAGATCTCACCCGGGGACGAACCCTTTTCCGGATCTGAAGATTTCATTCCTTCCACTCCCAACGCGAAGATCGACTACTCCAAGGTCAACAGGGAGTTCTCTGTAAACAGCCTGCTTCACAATGTGAAAGGCTTGCTGTCCACTGGCCTACTAGAAGGAGTCCGAGTGATCTATATGAAAGACAGTGTGAGTTTATTGAGTTTCATATGGGTTTATTTTCTTGTGGAGCCGTATCTCCTTTTTTTTTTATTTGCTTATTATGGTGCTTGTCAGAAAAAGTTTCTTCATGGTATCATAAAAGATTTTGGTTATCAGTGCGGCTGTCCCTTGTGTGACTATCGTAAAGTAAGTTTCCTTTTCTTTCTTTGCCTTCGTTTTCTTACATCGATCACACCCAATCTTAAGTCATTTCGTTTAATCGAATTATGGAGTATTCCTCTCATGGTGATGATGGAGCTGCAGGTTCTCCCTGTTCGTGTGTTCGAGAAGCATGCCAAGGCAGCTACGTCGAATCCAAATGACCATGTGTTCTTTAAAAGCGGGATTACTATATATGGTCTTGTTAAAAAATTGTATAATTCTCCTCTCGGGTCGTTAGGTGAAGTGATCAAGGAGAAGATCGGTTGTCAGGCCAATATGGAGCTCTTTGAGGCTTGGAAAGGTGACGTGAACTTATGATTTAAATATTTTTATAATTCTTTTGGTTTTAGTATACAGAAATACAGGAAAAGCTCTTATGAGTTTCTCTAATACATCTTACTTGTCTCATAAATTTTTGGGCTAAAGGACATGTTTTCTTTTAGGTTCATTTCAAATGACAAGGCATGGACTTCAGAATACTAGCATAATTGGTCTAAAAGACCTACGGACAAATCCAAAGCCTCATCGAGTTAAAAGGTGAGTTTACGTTGCAAGAACAAAAGCATGATTGATTGCAGTTAAATAGGAGAATGGCTAAGAGAAGCGTGCTTGGATTCCGTTAAATGCAGTGTATATTTTTTTGTTTTTTAGCGAATTTGGGTTTTGATGTTTTCTTGATGTTCATTGAGTATCTCTACCTCACCAAACCCAAAGAATACAAGATTTGTATTCGCTAAATCTTCAATGAAGTTCAAATATAACCAATAACAAGATAATCTGATCTTGTAGATTTCGTTCTGTCTTTCTTTTCCATCACACTTAAAATACATTATAATCATATTCTATACAATAGAGGAGTAATTTCAAACATAAGCCAATTTAATCCAAATAAACAGATCAATGAAAGAAGAATATCACTAGGTCTGATAAACTTCATAAACAAACATGGTCATGCCATAAGAAGAATCACACTGGGTCCGATCCAGCTTTAGTTAGCAACCCTAAAGTCAATTCCACAAGGTCAGCTATCCAAGGCAATATCAAACCAGATTCAAATATCTTGACTTCTCATATAAAAAATGAGTGTTCAGTGCTGGAGAGTTGATTAGAATGTGAGAAAAGGATAGCAATGGTGTACATGTTTCTCAATTAGTTAATACCTTTACTCTTAATTGTAAAGTTATTACGAATTAATTATAATAAACCATTCTGATTTTTGGCCGGATAATTACTGGATGTGTTATGGCGATTTCCCCCCCATTAATGCCCATGTTTTTTACTCAAGTTCCTAACTGATGACTTGTCCATTGCCTTTCTGATCAATTATCACATGCTTACATTATTCCTAGATCACCATCGGCCCCACATATAAATTAGTTGCATGAATCCACTGTTTCTCCTGCTCAACCGAAGCCTGATGTTCGAGGCGGTGCAAAAAATAGGTTTAGGAAAGAATGTATTTCCCTTTTGAAGGAGGACTACATGTTTTAATCATGTTTTGACCTGATTTACTTTGTATAGGAACAATGACTGGTATCACTTAATTTTCATGGAAAATGGACTCTTAGATGGGTCTAAATTGGCATACTGTTCAAAGGGAAAGGTTGGTGAATTACTCTGCTGAATGGCTATTTTCTAGGAGATAGTCATCTTCGTTTGATTTACAAATCTCTTTCTCGGCAGATAGTGCTCACGGGTTTTAAGTTTGGAAATGGTATAGTGTGTGGTTGCTGTGGCTACAAGGTAACTTTGGTGAATTTGTATAAGAATGCGTGTCTATGAAAAAAAAACAAGACCTTAATACATTTTACTATATTCAGGTTAGCCCTTCACAGTTTGAAGCTCATGCTGGATGTGCTGAAATATGTCAACCGTGAGTAACTATGAATGTTTCTTCATCAGTCTGTTTAGGTAACTTGTTGAAGTACTAATGGATTTGTCAAATACGAGATTTCTCATTTCCAGTCGAAAATTCCTGTACTCTTGCAGCTATCACCACATATATACTCCTGATGGGGTGTCTCTTCATAAACGGTCAACTTCTTTGTCGAAGCGTACGATCCAGAGTGATGATCTATGTACGATTTGTAAAGGAAAAGGAGATACAATTCCTTGTTATGGATGTCCTAAGGTGTTTCATACAGGCGAGTGTTTCAATTTAAAGCGAGTGTTATGGCTTGTTCTTCAATGTGCGTATACCATTGTCTTACATGTTTCGACCTTCCATCTTACCTTTAGAGCCATCCAATTTCTGGTGAATTTGCATCTTGCGTTTAGTCGTTTACTCTCTGACCTGTTTTTACGATTTTTACTACTTAACTGGCTCCACTTGGGTAGGGGTCTAGGCCAAACCCCCCCTCATACACTGAGAGGGATTTCTCTAAAAAAAAAACTGGCTCCACTTGAATGCCTACTCCATTACTTGCAGGGTTTTCATTTGTGTATATGACAAATTTGTAGAGCTACCCCATGTCTTGGATCTCATACTAGTTGTTAGGGTTAATGCTGTTTCACTTAAAGTCTTTGGTTTATATTTTATTCTGCATAGATGAATACAATTTGCTAAGCCAAATCTTGCCTTGTAGCCTCCTCCTTTAGACTCTTTCCTTGTAAGGGGGAACCTTGGAGGTTTGCTCCCTCTTAGCTATAATAGTCCAAACAATGAATTTAAGATGAATTAATTTCAGTTTCAATCACAATCCAGCTTCAAACATGTGCAAAATGAGAATGTGATGGATTAATTTTAGACTTTTTAAATAATCCCTTGTAAATATTTCTTTAAGCACAATATGTAGGATGGATTTAAGGGAAATAGAGATGACCTGGAATGGAAGCATGCTAGGCTCCTGGCAACCCTCCTAGTTCTAAAAATGATTTTGCCTCCCACTTTTGAGGCTCCTGGCAACCGCTCCTAGATATATGACAACCCCGAATGTGAATGCCTTCCTTCTCTTTGGCACGTCTCTGAGAAAGCTTTAGCGAACCCGATCTTGATTGCAAGAACCCAGCCAAAGAAAGAGCGGAAAACTGAAATCGAGCTGGAAAAAAATATAGAAAAGAATGAGTCTTGCTGTGTCCCGAAGCCTTTCGGGCAATGGACCACTTCGGGCTCGGACTAATCCCTCTGGGAATGCTCACCGACCCACTCGGAAGTTTTCCTACCTACACACTCCTGGGTAACTCGAGGGGGGGGGGGGGGGGGAGGAATTGAACCCACAACCTCCTCACCAAAGCATTAGTTTTTTTTTTTCTTGCTCTCTGTTTTCTCTTTGTAGTTCTCACTGAGTCTTGCTATTTGTTTTCACAGAGATACTTATCAGTCCCATAGAGGCTCTCAATGGCAAGATTTCTTGGGACCATAATAGATCTCTATTGTGTAGTGATATAAACAAAGTGGATGCTTGACAACTCCCAATCACATTATATCCATCGACCCCAGATAAGCCCTAACGTAGTAGGTTATCCCAGGAAAAAATAAATAAAATAAAATAAAAATGAGATGCCCAAGCCCAACCACCTAGCCCACAAACCTCTCATACACGTCGTGCGAGCGGGTGCGACTGCGGCTGCAATGTGGCTGGTGGTGTGGTGTGCGCATGCAGACCCATAACCATGTCACTTAATGAAGCCCATGGAGGGTGAAATCATATTTTAAGCATAGGTCCCTCTTGTTCTTTATCCAACACGCGACTAAACTTGAAAGTGCAAATAACAAAGATATGAAATAGAGAGGTGGGTCATGGGTTCAAAACCCATTGCCCACAAAATTTTATTTCGCCATATGAAAAGAAAACCAACAACCCTGCAATGTTTTGAAAAATTGAAATTCTTAAAAATATCACAAAATATCATAATTAGCATGCTCGGTTTCTTATACTATGCAATAGGTGAATGTACTTTTCTATCTAAACCTCCACTCAATGCAATTGTATACATCTGTGTTCCGTGGTACATTGGCGAACCTCGCCTTGAACCAGTCCCAAGGTTCAGACTAATTCTAATTGCATACAATGTCACATTAAAGCTTTGATCAAGGTTCTAAGTGAGTTGCGGTTGATGGCCAAGCGTAGGTATATTTTCATGGGTGTTTTAGCCTTTTAGGAGATAACTCACTTCCATGTAGTTGTGTTGCACTCGCTCTAGGCACGCTCAAAACACACACGAGCAACGCTGCACACAAGCGTGCATGAGGGGTGGCTGCGATGGTGCTACATAGCGGGACGGTGCATGTCAGGGTTGCAGGCCAACATTGCACAACACACTAAACACACATGCGCGGACACATGCTCGCTCGTTCACACACGCCTGTGCAGAAAAGCATACACTTATTTGCTCTCGTCTATGCTTGTATGAGACACATGCACACACTTATAATTATATGCTCTCGTTTATGCTTGTAACATACTCTTATATGCTCTTGTTTATGCTTGTAATGGTTGGCTTGTGGGGCTTAAAATACCATTTAAATTTTAAAGTTGTATGCTATATGGAGTGTTGAAGTACTTCGCATTATTGTGCAAATTGGTAGTCATGATGTAACCTAATACTTTGGTGGATAATATAGTATTAGGAATATGAATCTTAAGCACTCTATGTTATTGTAGGCATATATGCCCCTCTATTTGAGCAATTATGCTACCTGCTTATATCGGCTCATCTTTCAATGACTAATTTGCAGATTGCTTGAAAACACAATGTAACCTTGAGGGTAAATGGTACTGTCCATATTGCCAACATATTCTGGGGTTTAGAACAGATGCTAGCGATATACCTTCAAGTTCTTACAGACCAGCAACCCGTCCCTTGGTACGCATATATAAAGCTCCAATGGATTTACTTGGCGGATGTGTCCTTTGCGAGTACGCCTCTAAATGCTTAATTCCATTAATTTGACTGAGCTTGTGGTCTTTGAACTGGTTCAATCGAGTATTTCCAAATGTTTTCTGTTAATAGATCACTTCTATGGCATATATTATTACAGGGGCTCTACATTCAACCCAGAAGTCTTCATTGCCAAGACAACTGTGATCTGTCGCCAAGTATAACATCTCTTTCTATAATTTTGCTTATTGAGGTTGTCACTGTTCTTCAAAATCCATGACTTTTTTTTTCCTTTCTTAGTGCGAGAAGGAATTCCATGTTAGTTGTTTAGAGAATCGTGGATTATGCGATTTAAAGGTAAAAAAAAGTTGCACATTGTGTTTCTTCTTAACGAATTATGTGATCTTAACTTTGAGAGCAATGCTTAATACCACACATCATCATTTTTCCAACTCATTCTATGATACAGGGATATCCTGGCAAGTGGTTTTGCAATCCAAACTGTGATATAATCCATGCTGCTTTACTAAGATTAATCTCCCATGGGCCATTGATCGTCCGAAAATCACTATTGAGTATATTAAGGAGGAAGAGTAAAGGGAAAGGTTTGACCAATGAACCTGGGGTTGAAGTTCAGTGGCAACTTTTAAGCGGCTTTTATCAACCTTCCGAGTTGCTGTTTTCTAAGGTGGTTGCAATTTTCCGAGTGAGTTTTCTAATCTTGAGATCTGGACGTGTCTTTAACCTCTTCCAGTTTCAAATACTTGAATTCTATTTTGAAAGCTGCCGGCTTTTATACGCTACACGTACAATTGTCGACATTGTCGAAAGGAGTCGTGGAAAGGTTAATAATTAATGTTGCCATGACATGTCATATATAATGCGCCTACTCATTAGCTGAAGATCCAATCCAAAGAGGGACTATTTTATCACAGTTTAGTAAATAGCTGAGATACTATCATTGATACCAATAGTAGAATCTCCTGATCTTTACCTTCAATTTCTGATCACTGAAGAGAATGTTCTTGGAAATCACTACAACAGAAATGAGATTACATAGGTGCCGCATTCAATCCCATGTATTCCCTTACCTCATAGCACAATTCTGTTGCAATTTTACAATAAAAGTGCATCTGATGTATACATAATGAATGGTACCTCCCTGAAGGGTGTGCATGTAGACTCTAGTCTTTGCAGCCGGTCTATACTTAGATTGTCTGCTGGTGCTTGCCCTGCACATGTTGCGGACGTGAATCACCTTCCATGGACTAAAGCAAGTCAAGTCTTAGAAAGTTTAGTACTGATTGCTTTCGGCTGGTTTTATGTAGAATAGGATGCATGATTTTGTCATGGTCACAGCTTATCTAGCATCTGATATGATCTTCGGCATATTCTGTAGTCTTCTATGCAGCTCATGATCTCCCAATGGTAACTAGGTGGTATAGTACTTATTGGTTGAAAAACTATGGAGCCAGTGCAGCTTGTACAAATCCACAGAATGAACACCGATAAGAGTTCTTGTCAAATAACTGGTCTAAAGATCTCCTATAAAATGTCTAAATGAATATTATGTCCTCAAAATAAAAAATCATGAGAAAAATTTACAAGCTTGTATTAGATACCAGTATAACACAAAGAAAAAGAATTCACAAGCTTGTACCTCTCAGGTTTATGTTTGCAGCATTCATAAACTGAAATTGCAACTAGATTTCTGTCTAGGACTCTAGGTTCTTGAAGCTTATCACTCATGCTAGTACTTGTTTCACTTTTACAACCAAGTAAGAATATTAGTTGTCATAACTAGCCTTAGGAGCACTTATTTCAGATTAACAGATCCAATTCTAGATAATTCTCACAGGCTATAGTTTATGATAATCTTACTTGCTTTTAATGTGAATAACTATTGCATTGGAGCAATATATAGTTATAGTATTTTCACAAGGATTGTTGTAATTTTATGCTTTTTAATTCATACTGTCTCAGGACTCATTATACCCAATAGTTGAAAGAGGCCATGACCTAATACCGGATATGATTAATGGGTAGTTTCTCACCTCTTATTTCCATTTCCCCTTTTTTCCCCTCCCTATTTTGGCATGTGTATACATAGTGCTGCGAAGATAGTGGGTCACTACACATCTTTATACATCTCTTTTTACTTGTGATGGATCTGGTAACAAAACCTTCATGATTCATTTTTGTTTTGTTGAATATTTTGCAGTAGAGATGTGGCAGGGCAAAATTATGAAGGGATGTATTGTGCAGTTCTAATGGTAAGGTAAGACTCTTTTGTTTGACTCTAAGTTTTGATCCTCTTGAGCATTTCTCGTATGATGCTTTTTTAATATATTTCCACTTCTTACATGTAATTTTTTTTTAACCGCTGTCATTTGCCTTTTGCCAAACTTGCCTAAGCATTTGGTGCTGTCAATGCCCCGTCAAAAGCCTAGATTGAGGAGTGGGGCAACAACTAACACGTGCTGGTCGAGAAACCATTGTTGGGTTTAGTCCCACATCGGCTAGGGGATGGGCGGTGGTGTCTTCATATACCCTCTGTGGACCTCCCCTTACGACTTGGGTTTTGGGGCGAGAGGGCATCCAACAGTGGTATTCGAGCTAGGTTCCACCAAGCCAGGTTTAGTCAGGTGTGGCCTGGTTGTACCCATGTGTGTCTCCTCCCATAATGTCACACAAGAAGGGGGGGGGGGGGAGGGGGTTCTCAAGCCCTAGCCTTGTGTGAGAGAGGGATTGTTGGGTTTAGTCCCACATCAGCTAGGGACTAGGCGGTGTTGTCTTCATATACCCTATGTGGACCTCCCCTTTCGACCCGGGTTTTGGGGCGAGACCACGGTGGAGTGGTTATTCTCAGTAGAGGATTGAGAGCGATTCATGGTCGAGGAGAGAACGAAACTTGTCTAAGGTTTGCCGCGTAGAGAGAAGAGAGAGGAAGGAAAGTAGAGAAAAGAAGAAGAGAGGAAGAGGGTTTGCGGTGTTCGACAAACGATGACCATTGCTTGGTGTAATTTCTTGCTATTGATAATCCAAGTTCTCAATTGCCTGTGAATTTGCTGTGTTCGTTGTATTGTATTTGTATATCGTATCCTTTGTTTGGTTGTGCAATCTCTGCAGGGTTCTGATGATCGAACCTTGAGCTCCATCCTTAAGGCCTCCGCAGTACAAGGGATCAACATCGGTTTGAGCCGCCTTCCCCAACAATTGTTATAAGAGCCAAAGGTTCGGCGGCCCAACTGTTGTTTTAGGCACTATTTTCGGTGGTGCTGTACATAAAGAGACTAATTTAGCGGCCAGGCCTTTGAATTAGGTAAGCGCTTAATTCGGAGGACTTGGGCCACCATTTTAGGTACCTTTTCAGGCGCCTCACCGAATTAGCTACCTTCAGGTGGCTTACCATAAATATAAAGGATGGACATCCATTGCCCATGTGATTGCTAGCTCAGCAGTTAAGGCTGGGTGTTTCCTTCCAATATATACCTGGTATCGTATCGTCTGTAGGAATTTTCTTTGCCCACTTGACTCTGGCCTGAGCTAGGGATCAAGTATGGGCACGGTTATAAATCTTTAGAAAAGTCGTAAAAATCTTCACTAAACTATACACCTAATTTCATTTTGGTCCCTCAAGTATTTTTTTTGAACTTGACCGCCTGAACTATGCTCCGTGTGCATGTTCATCCCCTCTATCAACTTTCAACCTTCAAATTTAGCATTTATACCGAAAATATCCTCATCATAATCAGCACAAGTAGCCTTAAAAAACATTGTTAATCTTATTTGGAAGGGTATTTTCGAAATAAATGTTGATTTCGACGGCCGGAAGTTGACGGAGGGGAGGGGATGAACATGCAGACGGAGAAAGCTAGTTAAAGGGGTTAATTAAGTTGTTAAAAAAACATACTGGAGGGACAAATTGAAATTAGGTGTATATTTAAGGGGCTAAATCTTTTAAATCAATTAATCTCAAATCCCCTACGACATTTTAGAGATAGAGAGGAACATGTTCAAATCCCTTGCGGGGCGCGTGTTTAGGATTAGCTAGCGCCACTCTATATTACCTTTAAAAAAAAAGGGGTTTATCCCATACCAAGCTCCCCCTCTAGTGGGTGCAACTGATTCCGCATCGGGCGGACCAGGGCGCTTCCGATCGTTTCTGTCCGTTTTCATTACGGATTGGCTGCTATATAACCCGGCCTCTTTGTGAGCTCCTAGCCCTTTTCTCTCCATGCGCGCTTCTTTCCCTTGTTCGCTCCCGGCCTGCTTCCATCCCCTCTTTTCCGTAGCTGGCCTGCTTCCTTTCAATTTCCTAATGACGAAGACAATCAGGATCTTCGGGACCACAACATCGGGGCGTTTAGAAGGAAGACAACCATCATCTCCATCTTGTATTTGGACAATCGACTCCTATATACAGCTGGAAAAAATCGATAAGGGATCTTATGGGGTCGTGTACCGAGCAAGGAACAAGACGACCGACGAGATAGTCGCGATCAAGAAAGCCAAGATGGAGGAGATCTCTGCACGTGAGATCTAATGCCTCTAGTCAATCCGCGACCCCACCATTGCCCAGTTCAAGGAGGTTGTCCTAGGCACCAGCAATGACGACCCCCTCTCCGTCTACATGGTCATGGAATACATTGAGCAGGACCTCCCATCTCTACTGCGCTCCATGCTGCAACACTTCGACAGAAGCTGGACCCGTGAGATCATATCGCAGCTCCTAGACGCCACCTCCACGGCAGCGGCGTCAGCTACCTCCACGGCAGCGATGCCCTCCATCGGAACCTCAAGACGGCCAACATGCTAATGACCCGCGACGGATACCTCAAGATTTGCGACCTCAGGTTATGCCGGTTAGGTGTCTTCGATGGGCGCTCGGGACCCTACACCCAACTGGTGGTGACCTTTCGGTACCGCGCATCGGACCTACTGCTGGGAGCGACGAAGTAATTGGCCGCGGTGGACATGTGGACAGTAGGGTGCGTCATGGCCGAGCACCTAGGGAACGAGCCGTTGTTCCCCGAGCGGTCCGAGATGGATCAGATCAGCAGGATTATCGAGGTTCTTGTCATGCCTGATGAGGAGACGTGGCCGGAGCTAAAGCAGCTGTCAGGAGCCAGGGATTAGGTATGGGCACGATTATAAATCTTTAGAAAAGTCATAAAATCTCCCCTAAACTATACTCCTAATTTCATTTTGGCCCCTCAAGTATTTTTTTTGAACTTGACCCCTTGAACTATGCTCCATGTGCATGTTCATTCCCTCCGTCAACTTTCAACCGTCAAATTTAGCATTTATACCGAAAATATCCTCATTATAATCAGTATAAGTAGCCTTAAGAAAACATTGTTAATCTCATTTGGAAGGGTATTTTTGGGATAATATGTTGATTTCGACGGCTGGAAGTTGAGGGAGGGGAGGGGGTGAACATGCAGACAGAGAAAGCTAGTTAAAGGGGTCAATTAAGTTAAAAAAACATACTGGAGGAACCAAATTGAAATTAGATATATAGTTTAGGGGTTAAATCTTTTAAATCAATTAAGCTCAAATCCCCTACGACATCGTAGAGATAGAGAGGAACATGTTCAAATCCCCTGCGGGGTGCGCGTTTAGGATTAGCTAGCGCCACTCTATATTACCTTTAAAAAAAAATGGGGTTTATCCCATACCAGGCTCCCCCTCTAGTGGTGCAGCTGATTCTGCATCGGGCGGACCAGGGCGCTTCCGACAGTTTTTGTCTGTTTTCATTACGGATTGGCTGCTATATAACCCGGCCACTTCGTGAGCTCCCAGCCCTCTGCTCTCCATGCACGCTTCTTTTCCTCGTTCGCTCCCGGCCTGCTTCTATCCCCTCTTTTCTGTAGCTGACCTGCTTCCCTTCAATTTCCTAATGACGAAGACGATCAGGGACTTCAGGACCGCAACATCGGGGCCTTTAGAAGGAAGACCACCATCATGTCCATCTTGTTTTCGGCAATCGACTCCTATATACAGCTGAAAAAAATCGATAAGGGATCCTATGGGGTCATGTACCAAGCAAGGGACAAGGCAACCGACGAGATAGTCGCGATCGAGAAAGCCAAGATGGAGGAGACCTCTGCACGTGAGATTTAATGCCTCGGGTCAATCCGCGACCCCGCCATTGTCCAGCTCAAGGAGGTTGTCCTAGGCACCAGCAATGACGACCCCCTCTCCGTCTACATGGTCATGGAATACACTGAGCAGGACCTCCCATCTCTACTGCACTCCAAGCTGTAGCACTTCGACAGAAGCCAGGCTCGTGAGATCATGTCGCAGCTCCTGGGCGGCGTTAGCCACCTCCACGGCAGCGGCGTCAGCCACCTCCTCGACAACGACGTCCTCCATCGGGACCTCAAGACGGCTAACATGCTAATGGCCCGCAAAGGATACCTCAAGATCTACGACCTCAGGTTATGCTGGTTAGGTGTCTTCGATGGACGCTCGGGACCCTACACCCAATCGGTGGTGACCCTTCGGTACCGCGCATCATACCTGTTGCTGGGAGCAACAGAGTAATTGGCTGCGGTGGACATGTGGACAGTGGGGTGTATCATGGTCGAGCTCCTAGGGAAGCAGCCGTTGTTCCTCGAGCGGTCCGAGATGGATCAGATCAACATGATTATTGAGGTTCTTGGCATGCCCGATGAGGAGACGTGGCCGGAGTTAAAGCAGCTGCCGGCAGTGTTACCAAAATCACTGACTTTTTGAAAAAGTCGCATTTTAATCGCGACTAAGTCCCTAAATGTTTGCTACGGGAATAAATCGCGATTTTTTCAAAAAGTTGTGATTGTTTGAAAAAATCGCAAATTATGCGTATTAATCATGAATTACGCGTTTTTCCCCGTCTTTTTCCCGATTTTTGCTTTTTTTTGTTAGAATGCATATATCTAATTGTTACCTAATTTACTTATTTTTTCGATTTTTTCTCGTTTTTTTTTGTTTTTTTCCCTTACCGACTTTTGACTTGGTAACATTGGCTGCCGGGATCCAAGGATCAGGTATGGGCACGATTATAAATCTTTGGAAAAGTCGTAAAAACCTCCCCTAAACTATAACTGCTAATTTCATTTTAGTCCCTCTAGTATTTTTTTTGAACTTGATCCCCTGAACTATGCTCCGTGTGCATGTTCATCCCCTCCGTCAACTTTCAACCGTCAAGTTTAGCATTTATACCGAAAATATCCTCATTATAATCAGTATAAGTAGCCTTAAGAAAACATTGTTAATCTCATTTGGAGGGTATTTTCGGGATAAATGTTGATTTCGACTACTGGAAGTTGAGGGGGAGGGGGAGGGGAGGGGAGGGGTGAACATGCAGACAGAGAAAGCTAGTTAAAGGGGTCAATTAAGTTGTTAAAAAAACATACTGGAGGGACCAAATTGAAATTAGGTGTATAGTTTGAAGTAAAACACGCGTTTGGGTTAAACAAACCCTAACTCCTTTTTATATCATAATGAAATATCAGAATTACAAAGAAGTCCTCAAAGAAATACTTATTACTAATAAGGACAAACTATCTCCAATACTCCCCCTTGTGGGGGGAAATTTCCGAGCCGCCTTGATCGAGAATCCCGCCCCCACAGCCTTGATTGAATTGGATTGTTTGTAGAGTTAGAGAGATGGGAGAATAGATAAAGAGAATAAAGAGCGATGACACAAGGATTGGTGACGGAGTTCGGCCTTACGACCTACGTCTCCGGGCGAGAGGTGCCACCTGATCTTCACTATAATTTGAATATAAAGGGTTGAGCGTTCTCTCGACAGGCCGAGAGAAGCTTCGTACAGTGGGGTTGCACGGAGCAACTAGAAGAGAACAAGGTGGGGAGAATAGAGGGCTCTGGCTCTGGCTCTGGATCCTCTCTTCTCTGATCGAATGACCAACCCCCCTCCTGGATGCCTTGGGGGTCCTTTTATAGCGTCGGCACGTGCCCGATATGGCAGTGATGACGTGGCAATGATGACGTGGCACTGGTTCTGGGCCTCCTTGCTGGGCCCTTATTGGGTCGTTGTTCGGGCCCAATAAGGGGTAGGGCTTGATCTGCGAGGCTCGTAGAGTGGGCCCATGTGAGCCCAGGCGGGCTTACCCATTTGGGCCGTTGCGCGGGCCCATGCTGCTCTGATCTGGTCCGGTACAATTTTTGCACCCACAGTTACCCCCTCCCAGTCGGGTCAGGACCCCCTGGGTCGGCTGGGATTCCAAGGTGCAAACGCTTTAGGATCCTGGTGCGGTTGGCGAGGGTTGTCGGTGCCGCGGTTCGTATTAGCAGAGCCTTCTTCCGCCGATGCCGAGACCCTTTTTGGCGCGAGCCAAAAAGTCTCGGTTTTGCGAGGGGGTGTTTCCAAAAAAATAGTGCGTTTTCCGACCGAGTGGATACCGAGAGGGTACCGAGTGCATACCGAGTGGGTACCGAGAGCATACCGGGTGGGTACCGAGACCCTTTTGGTGCGAGCCAAAAAGTCTCGGTTTTGCAAGGGTGTGTTTCTGAAAAACCAGTGTGTTTTTCGACCGAGTGGATACCGAGAGGGTACCGAGTGCATACCGAGTGGGTACCGAGAGCATACCAAGTGGTTACCGAGAGGGTACCGAGACCCGTTTGGTGAGGGAATATCTTTTCTCTTTATTCCTTTCTTTCTCTTTCCTCTTTGGTTTTCATTCATGTGAGAACATCACTTAACGATCCGGAAAGACAATTCCCGTCCGCAATAAAGGCATAAACAGTCCGTTTTCCATATCTGTCAGATGCAACGGGTAAAGATGGAACGGTGCCAGTAACAAAATCACCCCCAGATTCAAAATAAGGCAATGAGGTTCGGGTCAGACTTCGGTATGCAAAGAATGAATAATATGCAGACACCAGGTCATCGGGTGGGAATTGAGATGAAGGGCATCTTCTGTAATTACCCCGCTCTCTCTTTCCTTTCCCTCTCTCTCTTTCCTTATTTCGGTGAGAGCAGATCTCTCTCTCTTTCCTTTCTTTTTTTTTTTTTTTGGTATGTGCTGCACACGGGATGGGGGCACGGCATGAGAGCGGCGCGGGGCTTGTGCACGGATAGGAGAGAGAGAGCAGGCTCTCTCTTTCTCTCTTTGCTTTCACTTTTCTTCTCTTTTTTTTTTTTTTGCTTTCACTTTCTATCCTTTGACTCTTTCCTTCTTTGCTTTCACTCCTTTCTTTTTGTTTCCTTCTTTTCTTTGTTTGTGCTGTATACAGGTGAACGGGGCAAGGCAAGAAGGGTGCGGGTTCGTGCATGAGTGCGAGCCGGACCCTTTTTTTTTTTTTTGTTTGTGTTGTACACAAGATGGGGGCACGGCACGAGGGGCGCAGGATTGGTGCCCGAGTGGGAGCCGCCCCCTTTTTTTTGAGCTGCGAGTTGGACGGCAGCGGCAGCATCCATGGTCGGCACGGGGTGCGGATCGCAGCGGCTGCTGAGTGCTGAGAGCCGGGTCCCTTTGTTTGTTTTTTTTTTTGTTTTTTTTTTGTGTTCCCCCCCCCTCCCCACTCGGTTTTTTGCGCGAAACCGAGGGGGGGATGCTTGTTGGTGCCGACACACACCCCCTCTCGGTTTTCTGGCAGAACCGAGGGGTGTGCTGATGGTGTGCCGTCACCCCCTCCCCACTCGGTTTTTGTGCGAAACCGAGGGGGGGTTGCTTGTTGATGCCGACACACACCCCTTCTCGGTTTTTTGACGAAACCGAGGGGTGTGCTGCTGATGGTGTGCCGTCACCTCTTCCCTACTCGATTTTTGTGCGAAACCGAGGGGGGGCTGCTTGTTGGTGCCGACACACACCCCCTCTCGGTTTTCTGACGAAACCGAGGGGTGTGCTGATGGTGTGCCGTCACCCCCTCCCCACGGTTTTTGTGCGAAACCGAGGGGGGGATGCTTGTTGGTGCCGACACACACCCCCTCTCGGTTTTCTGACGAAACCGAGGGGTGTGCTGATGGTGGGCCGTCATCCCCTCCCCACTCGGTTTTTGTGCGAAACCGAGGGGGGGTTGCTTATTGATGCCGACACACACCCCCTCTCGGTTTTTGACGAAACCGAGGGGTGTGCTGCTGATGGTGTGCCGTCACCTCTTCCCTACTCGGGTTTTGTGCGAAACCGAGGGGGGGCTGCTTGTTGGTGCCGACACACACCCCCTCTTGGTTTTTTGACGAAACCGAGGGGTGTGCTGATGGTGGGCCGTCATCCCCTCCCCACTCGGTTTTTGTGCGAAACCGAGGGGGGGTTGCTTGTTGATGCCGACACACACCCCCTCTCGGTTTTTGACGAAACCGAGGGGTGTGCTGCTGATGGTGTGCCGTCACCTCTTCCTTACTCGGGTTTTGTGCGAAACCGAGGGGGGGCTGCTTGTTGGTGCCGACACACACCCCCTCTTGGTTTTCTGACGAAACCGAGGGGTGTGCTGATGGTGGGCCGTCATCCCCTCCCCACTCGGTTTTTGTGCGAAACCGAGGGGGGGTTGCTTGTTGATGCCGACACACACCCCCTCTCGGTTTTTGACGAAACCGAGGGGTGTGCTGCTGATGGTGTGCCGTCACCTCTTCCCTACTCGGTTTTTGTGCGAAACCGAGGGGGGGCTGCTTGTTGGTGCCGACACACACCCCCTCTTGGTTTTCTGACGAAATCGAGGGGTGTGCTGATGGTGGGCCGTCATCCCCTCCCCACTCGGTTTTTGTGCGAAACCGAGGGGGGGTTGCTTGTTGATGCCGACACACACCCCCTCTCGGTTTTTGACGAAACCGAGGGGTGTGCTGCTGATGGTGTGCCGTCACCTCTTCCCTACTCGGTTTTTGTGCGAAACCGAGGGGGGGACTGCTTGTTGGCGCCGACACCCCATTATTGGGGCTGCTTAGAAGAGACCAAAAAGTGTCGGTATTGAAAATAGTGTATTTTTCGAATTTCAGCCCCCTTTGAAACCGACACTTTTTCGGTAAAACGCTGGTGCGCGATGATGTCGGCGAGGGACAATGCTACATTCGAGGGGGTTTCTTAGAGATAATCTAGGATGACGCCGTATGATGGCCAGCCGGTCTTCACCCAATGTATTACCGTACCTGGTTACTGTATTCACCAGGTACTACGGTCACGCGAGGGTGTTGACTTGGCCAGGATCAAGGAAGCACCATTTTATCCCGTGTTACCCACCGTCGACTGCACCAGTGTGGAGACACGCACTGACAGAGTCAGACCAACCACCCCCTGACCGGCTGGGAACCGTTAGTCGTCGAGAAAAGGTGATGGCCATTGACAATCTAATGCTTGGACCTGAGTGACAAGACTAAGCCTGGACTTTTGATCGAATGTCAATATATCGGCGACGACGTCTCGGACTTTATCTTTATGTGTCAAGGGTAGGGCCTTGGGAATATAGAGTGCCGAGGTGTTGGTCGCCTCGAGCTTTGTCTTCAAGTGCCAAGGGCTGGGCCTTGGGCTTGTAGAGTGCCGAGGCGTTGGCCGCCTCGAACTTTGTCTTCGAGTGCCAAGGGCTGGGCCTTGGGCTTGTAGAGTGCCGAGGCATTGATCACCTCGGACCTTGTCTTCGAGTGCCAAGGGCTGGGCCTTGGGCTTAAAGAGTACCGAGGTGTTGGTCGCCTCGGACTTTGTCTTCGAGTGCCAAGGGCTGGGCCTTGGGCTTGTAGAGTGCCGAGGCATTGGTCGCCTCGGACTTTGTCTTTGAGTGCCAAGGATGTCTCCTTGAACTTGGTGTATGTCAAAGCGGCGACGCCTGCCTTGGACTTACTCTCATCGCCTTGGATGAGTGTAGTTGATAATTTAGCTTGACCTGGATTGTCAGGAGCATTTTTATCTGACTTTCGCCTTGAAAGGGTGTAGCCGAATTGCCATCGAGCTTCCGACTTGAATGGGTGGAATCGAAGGTTTCTGGTTGACCTGGGTTACTAGGAGCTTTTTATCGGACTTTAGCCTCGAGAGGGCGTAACCGAATTGCCTTCGAGCTTCCGACTTGAATGGGCGGAATCGGAGGTCTTTGGTTGACCTAGGTTGCCAGGAGCCTTTTATCGGACCTTAGCCTCGAGAGGGCGTGGCCGGATTGCCTTCGAGCTTCCGACTTGAATGGGCGGAATCGAAGGTCTTTGGTTGACCTGGGTTGCCAGGAGCCTTTCTATCGGACTTTAGCCTCGAGAGGGCGTAACCGAATTACCTTCGAGCTTCCGACTTGAATGGGCGGAATCGAAGGTCTTTGGTTGACCTGGGTTGCCAGGAGCCTTTTTATCGGACTTTAGCCTCGAAAGGGCGTAGCCGAATTGCCTTCGAGCTTCCGACTTGAATAGGCGGAATCGAAGGTCTTTGGTTGACCTGGGTTGCCAGGAGCCTTTTTTATCGGACTTTAGCCTCGAGAGGGCGTAGCCGAATTGCCTTTGAGCTTCCGACTTGAACGGGCGGAATCGAAGGTCTTTGGTTGACCTGGGTTGCCAGGAGCCTTTTTATCGGACTTTAGCCTCGAGAGGGCGTAACCGAATTGCCTTCGAGCTTCCGACTTGAATGGGCGGAATCGAAGGTCTTTGGTTGACCTGGGTTGCCAGGAGCCTTTTTATCGGACTTTAGCCTCGAGAGGGCGTAGCCGAATTGCCTTCGAGCTTCCGACTTGAATGGGCGGAATCGAAGGTCTTTGGTTGACCTGGGTTGCCAGGAGCCTTTTTATCGGACTTTAGCCTCGAGAGGGCATAGCCGAATTGCCTTCGAGCTTCCGACTTGAATGGGCGGAATCGAAGGTCTTTGGTTGACCTGGGTTGCCAGGAGCCTTTTTATCGGACTTTAGCCTCGAGAGGGCGTAGCCGAATTGCCTTCGAGCTTCCGACTTGAACGGGCGGAATCGAAGGTCTTTGGTTGACCTGGGTTGCCAGGAGCCTTTTTATCGGACTTTAGCCTCGAGAGGGCGTAGCCGAATTGCCTTCGAGCTTCTGACTCGAATTGGGCGGAATCGAACTTCGAGAGATTTGATTTTGAGAAAAAAAAGACACTTTATTGATATAACAAAGTTGCAGTTACACTTTTTTTTAGAGGCTGCCCAGCGGACGTTATGATTATGCATCCATGTGTTACATTGACTTTCTTTCTCCACTGCTGCTGCCTTTACTTCTCTCGACCTGGTTCCTTGTTAGCGAGGTAGCCATCGAGCCGCCCTTCTTGGATCAGGTCTTCGATGTGATGCTTTAGCTTCTGACATGTAGAGGTTGGGTGGCCATGGCTACGATGAAACTCACAGTAGACTGTCGTATCTCCCGCCTGATCAGAATTTGGAGGGAGAGGCTGTGGCCACTTGCAAAAGGGCTCGTTCTGGAAGTAGGCGAAGATGTCTTCAATGGAGGTATTCAACTCAGTGAATACCCTTTGCTCCCTTGGAGTTCGCCTCTTCTCTGCTGGAGGGGTTTTCGGATCTTCATTGTACCTTTTGGCCTGGGCCTTTTGGTCGGACGCAGCATGGGCAGACTTCTTGTAGTGTGCTTCATTCGGGGCTTCATCATCTTTCTTATGTCGGGAGTCGCGAGACTCGCGGGGCTCGCGTAATCTTCTGGCCCGCTGATTGTCTTCCACCTCTATCTCCCGCTATACGCGCTTGAACATCGCTTCCAGGTTATTGGGAGGATGCCGGATGAAGTTGGTGTAGACGTGGAGCTCTGGCCGGATAGCATTCTGGAATGCCAGCACGATGGCCTCCTCATTCTGGGACCAACCGGTGAGCTCAGAGTGCTCATTACGAAACCTCATCGTGAAGCTCCTTAGAGACTCATCGGAGCCCATCTTCAGCCGGTAGAGTGTATCCAGCTTCTTTTCCGGCTTTAAGTTTAGCCGATAATGGTCCATAAAAAGTTCAGCCAACTCTTTGAAGGTGGCCACCGTACCGGTAGGCAGCGTGTGGTACCAGTCGAGGGCAGGTCCCTCGAGACTTCCCGCGAACATACGACAAAGGATATGATTCTCATACTCATACGGCGTCAGGGCCTGCTTGTAGGCTAGGATATGGAGAGCAGGGTCTCCCTTGATGCAGTTAAACTTTGGCAGGCTCGGTGTTCGCCAACCCATAGGAAATGGTGTTGCAAGAACCTTGGGATGCAGTGGCCCCACCGAGGTGATTAGCTGCCTACGGTCTTGATGGCGGCGTCCCACATCGGCAGTATGCCTTAGTCGGTTGAGCAGCTCGCGGGCATCTGTTGCTCTCGTGTGCGAAGGGATAGAATGTCTAGTGAACCCTGTTGACTGAGGTGATCCTCCTCCGCGATAGTTGGGCGCACCGTTGACGTCGAGGCGATCCCACACCGTTTGCCTTGGTGCTTGTGTGGATACCTGACGCATCTCGGTACGCGGCACATGTGGTTTTTCAAGATGATGACTCATGGCTGGGCAAGACCTTGGTTGGTCTTCATCAGTAGCTAGAGAGTTGTGGGCCACAACCCCTGCTCTTTCAACCGCCTTTCTTAGGGAATCCCTCTCTTGCTTGAGGGCCGCATTCTTCTTGAGGAGATTTAGTAGCTGGAAATCAGCAGTCGAGATCTCGAATGTAGCCTGAGACTTGCTCCCTTGAATAGCGTGTTTTTTGCCAGATCGACGCCTCGGGGATGACGGGTCTCGCCGATCGCTGTGCCCTTCTGGATGGCTGCCTTGCGGCCCCAGCCGCTCCCGAACATTTCTTCGGTTGGTTGCAACCGAGACTTCTTGTTCTTCTTCGATCAGCATATCGTTTGTTCGTTTAGCACCCGCCTTTGGTGGGTTGGTGCTGGCCTTCACCATCGAGCGTGTTGATGTCGGCGTGATGCAGGCATTGAGGTTGATTTGGAGGAGGACTTGTGGCTCGTCACCACAAGTTGAATAGGAGTCGGTAGAGGTGTGGGTAAGACCTCTATCGAGATCCCACAGACGGCGCCAAAGATTGTGGGGGGAAATTTCCGAGCCGCCTTGATCGAGAATCCCGCCCCCACAGCCTTGATTGAATTGGATTGTTTGTAGAGTTAGAGAGATGGGAGAATAGATAAAGAGAATAAAGAGCGATGACACAAGGATTGGTGACGGAGTTCGGCCTTACGACCTACGTCTCCGGGCGAGAGGTGCTACCTGATCTTCACTATAATTTGAATATAAAGGGTTGAGCGTTCTCTCGACAGGCCGAGAGAAGCTTCGTACAGTGGGGTTGCACGGAGCAACTAGAAGAGAACAAGGTGGGGAGAATAGAGGGCTCTGGCTCTGGCTCTGGATCCTCTCTTCTCTGATCGAATGACCAACCCCCCTCCTGGATGCCTTGGGGGTCCTTTTATAGCGTCGGCACGTGCCCGATATGGCAGTGATGACGTGGCAATGATGACGTGGCACTGGTTCTGGGCCTCCTTGCTGGGCCCTTATTGGGCCGTTGTTCGGGCCCAATAAGGGATAGGGCTTGATCTGCGAGCCTCGTAGAGTGGGCCCATGTGAGCCCAGGCGGGCTTACCCATTTGGGCCGTTGCGCGGGCCCATGCTGCTCTGATCTGGTCCGGTACAATTTTTGCACCCACACCCCTCATGCTGGAGCAAAGACGTCAGACATTCCTAGCTTGAAAACAGTAGTAAGAAGATGAGTAGGTCAAATAGCCTTGGTAAATGCATCAACAATCTGGTCAGCAGATCGAATGAATACTAGAGTAATGGTACCAGACCGAACATGATCCCGGAGGAAGTGAATATCAACCTCAATATGCTTGGTCCGCTCATGAAGAACAGAATTAGAAGCAAGCATAATTGTTGACTGATTATCACAGAAAAGAGTCGAACAACCGGACGTAGGAAATCCAAGCTCTGATAAAAGAGAATGTAACCAAATCAACTCGGTGGTCCCATGTGCCATAGCATGATGCTCAGCCTCAGCAGAAGATCGAGAGACAACATGCTGCTTTTTACTCTTCCATGAAATGAGATGCTCACCATAAAATGTGCAGACACCAGAAGTAGAGCGACGATCGGTAAGGGAACCCGCATAATCCGAGTCAGTATAACAGGATAACTCAAATCCATCATGAACCCGATAAAAAAGTCCAAGGCCAGGAGCAGCTTTAAGATAACGTAGAATCCGAATTGCAGCTGCCATATGAGATATGCGGGGAGCATGCATAAATTGACTAACCACACTAACTGCAAAGCTGATATCAGGTCGAGTGTGAGTTAGATAAATCAAACGACCAACAAGACGCTGATAGGAACTGGGATCAGAAAGAAGATCGCCGGATTTTGCACGTAGATGATGATTAGCATCCATCGGTGTACGAGCCGGTCGACATCCAAGAAGACCGGTATCATTCAAAAGATCAAGTGTATACTTCCGCTGAGAGAGAGATACCCTGGCGAGAACGAGTTATCTCAATCCCTAGAAAGTAATGAAGAGGACCAAGATCCTTTACTTCGAAGGCAGCCTGAAGAGTATTCTTGACCGCAGTAATCCCAGCTGCATCATCTCCTGTAAAAATAATATTATCAACATATACTAGAACAATAACACATCGGCCCTCAGCAGTGATCTTAATAAAGCAGGTTGGATCAGCATACATCGAGTGAAGCCGATACGAAGAATCATAGTACTAAAGCGCTCAAACCAAGCCCTGGGAGACTGCTTTAAGCCGTAAAGTGACTTGAGCAAGCAACAAACTCGACTCGAATACTCCCCCTTAAGACGGTACCATGGAACGGGGTCCATATATATCTCCTCAGCCAGATTACCATAAAGAAAAACATTCTTGATATCAAGCTGATGAAGAGGCTAAGAGTGGCGAGCAACAAGGGAAAGCAGTAAACGAACACTGGTCAACTTGGCAACAGGAGCAAAGGTAGCACCAAACTCATCAGTAGTCTGAGTAAAACCTCGAGCTACATGTTTAGCTTTGTAACGTTTAAGAGAACCATCAGCACGATACTTGACAGTATAGACCCACTTGCAGCCAACAGTACGCTTCCCAGGGGGAAGAGGAACCAAAGCCCAAGTTCCATTCTGGCGCAAGGCAGACATCTCAGCATCCATAGCTTTGACCCACTCAGGATCACGTAGAGCCTCAGGCCCTCAGTAGTAGAACGAGGAATACGAATAGAGTCTGTGGCAATTAGATAAGCATGATATGCGTGGGAAAGGCCCTGATAAGAGACAACACTTGCCAAAGGGTGATCAGTGACACAAGAACGCTTGCCCTTGCGAAGAGCAATAGGCATGTCATCATAAGAAGCAGGAGGGATAGAGGAAGGAGGTATATCTGACGTCGGAAGAGTCTCTGGCACAGTGAGAGGGCTAGACGGGACAACCGGAGCTTGGTGCGACCGCCTGTGATATGTCTGCGTAATAGGCGGGCGAAGTGGCAACATACTGGTGATAGGAAAGACAGGCATAGGCTGAGCAGCCGTAGATGGTACAGGAACAGACAACGGTGGAGACCGAACCTGAAAGAAGGATTCGTCCTCATGAAAAGTGACATCCATAGAATGGTAAACCCGACATGATTTGGGGTCAAAACAACGATAACCTTTGACCCCAGAGGAGTAACCAAGAAAGACACACCGAATAGACTTATCATCAAGTTTTGACCGGGAAGGACGACGATCTTGGACAAAACACACATAGCCAAAAACACGCAAAGGAATGAGAAAAAGGGGCATGGTAGGATGAAGTATATGGAACGGAGTTTTACCGTGAAGAGAAAGCGAAGGAGTTCGGTTGATCAAAAAAGCGGAGTAAGAAGAGCAGAACTCCAGAAAGACTTAGGAATCGACATCCCGCGAAGAATACATCGGACAATATTCAATAGATGACGATTCTTACGCTCCGCTACACCATTTTGCTCAGGTGTATAGGAACACTAAAACTGATGAAGAGTGCCTTGTACTACAAGATAAGAAGTAAAAGAACAAGAAGTATTGATGGGGACATCGAGCCTCGGCCCTGGCGAGTGTACCAGCGCAGGAGGCGGCATCTGAGCATGTGGTTCTAGCCATGTTGGCTATTGTTTTTTCCTGTTTCATTATTTGGTTTGTGAACTTTTTAGTCCCACCTCGGTTAGTGGGCTTTTTCATCTGTCGTTGTAAGCCTATTTATAGGCCTTTCATTTCTCTCATCGGTATGCAATGAATAAAGAAATTTATGTTTTCCTCCACACTTGTGTCGAGCGAACTCAGGGCGAGGCGTGTGATACCCAAACCCAAACCCTAGGCGTGTGAAACCCTAGGTTCAGTTTAGGCGTGTGAAACCCTAATCTGGAACCCTAAGTTTTTTCCTTTCCCTCACCTAGCCGCCGCCCATCCCTCTCCCCCCCCCCTTAGCTGCCGCTGCCTACCCGCCCAGCTTCCCCTACCCGATCCCTCCCTCCTTGCTGCTGCCGCTGCCAACCCGCCTAACACCCCCCCCTACCCGGTCCCTCCCTCCCCTCCTTGCTGCTGCCGCTGTCCACCAGCCCAAGCCCCAACCGATTTCCCCCCCCCCCCTTTTTGCCCGGTTTCCCCCCTGCCTCTTCCCCTTGCTGCTGCCCTGCCCACCAGCCCAACCCCCTCCCCTCCTTGCTGCTGCCGCTGCCCACCAGCCCAACCCCCTACCGATTTCCCCCCTTCTCCTTGCTGCTGCCGCTACCGACCTGAACCCCACCCGACCCGCTGCTGCCACCGGTCCCAACACCAACCACCCGGCCCCTCTCCCTTGCCCACTCCGACCCCTCTTCTCCCTCGTTGTCCGATCTCCTCTCGGCCTCTCACATATTCCGATTTGTTCGGATCCAGCCCAACTCACCATCGTGAGTGTTCGAAGACAAAGAAGGTGCCTCGACAGCACCCTCCCCTCCCGAACCGGAAGGAGAGAGCGTGGAGGAGTCCGTGACGGGGCCTCGACATCAACTCCCTCTCCCGCTATTCGGAAGACGAAGCGTGGAGGCATAGGTGCCTGTGGCATCATCAGCAAACCAGGTTACGGATTTCCCTCATCGGCCAGGTAGTTTCTTTCCCCGGTCAATATCGGATGGTGACGCCAATAATCTATTATCCTATATTTTATCTATGCAAAACTGCTGCCCTTTGATTGGTGAGTTGTGAGATTCTGATTCCCGGTTTGTTATTAGCCCTGATATTGCATTTGGAATCCTGCTGATATAACTAGGCTTTTGTTGTTCGGTTAAATTAAATTGGAAAACCTGCTTGCAAGCCTGTCGGGCTTTGCTAAAACCATTTACCATGTTATTTGTTTAAATCAACTTCCTGTTTCTGCTCGGAGCAACAAGCGATCCCGTCGTGGCTCAACGAGTCTTTGAATTCCCTGTCGCACACACTGTTCCACATCAAGTATATTCACCACCATTGTCAGAACGAAGAACATGTATGCGAGCTCCATACTAAGTCTGAACCATTGCAGAAAAGTGACCATACATAGAAAACACATCAGACTTGCGCTTTAGAAGATAAACCCAACAACGAAAATAATCGTCAATAAAGGTAACATAGTAACAAAAATCATTATAGGTCGTCGTGGGAGACGGGCCCCAGACATCAGAGTGAACTAACTCAAAAGCAGAAGATGACCGACTAAGAGATGGAGAATAAGAACTACGTGTGTTTACAAAGTTTGCACACATTACAATGAAAAGAACTAAAGGAAGACTCAGGACAGACAGAAGCCACAGTGAGGGGACTGGCATGACCAAACCGAGCGTGCCACAGAGCACCAGTCGTGGAGGTAGAGAAGTGGGCAGGAGAAGCAGTAGAGGCAACATGCAGAACAACAGTAGCAGCAGGAGGAACAAGCGGTCGATCCAGCAAGTACAATCCATCCTTCTCACGGCCCTTGCCAAAAGTCCTCCTCGAAGTCATGTCCTGAAAAACACATCCACCAAGAAAGAATGTCACAGAACAATGCAACGAATGAGTCAAACGACTAACAAATAGCAAATTAAGGGACAATTTAGGAACATGCAAAACAAAGTCAATACTAACAGCAGAAGAAAGAGGAACAATACCATTGCTGAGGATCGGTGTAACGGATCCATTAGCAAGGTGCACATTTCGTTGACGATAAGACTCAATAAGGGAAAGAAGACTAAGCTCACCAGTCATGTGGTCAGTAGCACTAGAGTCGATCAACCAGGGTGAAGAACTGGGATCAACCCCTGATGCCTGGAAAACGAACGAAGTACCTGAGGAGGAAGCAGTGGATGCTGAGGGCTGAGAAGACGAAGGCTGAAGATGCTGAAGCTGACTCATCAGTTGCTGCATCTGAGAGACCATCTGACTCAAATCCGAAACACCAGGAGTCGGAGAAGGAGACGTTGACGAACTAGAGATGTCTGTAGCAGCCACAGTCGGTGAACGAGAAGCAGGTGGAGGGTTAGTACGCAGATGTGGGTACAACTGGTAACATCTGGAGCGATCATGAAACTGTTTGCCACAATAGGTACACGGACCGGGAGGACCACTAGTGCCATGACCACCAGGTAAACCATGACCACCAGATAGAGAGCGACCGCCATGACCACGAGCGTGCGAGAGTGGAGGACGGGAACCAGAAGCAAGAGCCATCTGCTCAGTCGGAAGATTACCGGAAGGAGGGACAAACACCCACTGTGCACCAGTAAGACGAAAGCAACGCTCCTGATAAGCAACCAGAGAGAAGGCGTCGAGAAGATCGGGGAGAGGGGACATCCCAATAATCTGAACAAGAATAGCCTCAAACTCTGATCGAAGTCCCATAAAAAACTGATACGCCTTCCTTTTCCCCTATCGGCGCCGAGCAAGCGCAGCATCATTAGGGTCCTGGAAAGCACTCAGCGGCTCTAAATCAGACAGCTTGAGAAAACGACTCTAAAGAAAAGAGAAATATTCGTGAACAGAACGATCGCCCTGAGTAGCTGCAGTAATTTTCCGATAGCATAGATCCGAGCATCAACCCGAGTGTGTCCATAAGTCCTTTGGAGAGCAGACCATAAACCAGAAACAGAATCATACCGCATGAACTGCTCATAGATTTTGGGCTCCATCGAGCATTGAAGCCAATCAAGAATCTTAAAATTTTCGGTGGTCCACTTTAATACATCGGCCGCCTCTGTAGGTTTCGAGACACAAGTAAGCCATGCAAGCTTATTGCGACCGGCAAGATAGACACGAACAGAGTTGGACCAGAAAAGAAAATTCTTGTCATCCAAGAGAACAGTAGTAATGTGACGGGCAAAACCGTCTTGAGAGCCAACAAGGGGGGCCACCTTGGAATCCATGGGGAGTGATGAAAAGAGAAAAAAGAAACGAACATGATAGATGTAGACAAAAAAGGAACAGAATCACCACCCCCAAGAAAAATATCAAAGAGAAAAAGTCCAGTCAAGTGAAAAAAACGGACAAACAATCAACCATCATCACTCGCCAGACGCAACATCGGTGACGCCTAACAAAGACAGCAACAACAGATGGCGCGGGAAGCGCTGTAGAGGGCAGTAGGGGGTGCGATATGGCGCTGTAGAGGGCAACAGGGGGTGCAGGATGTTGCAGGGGGGTGCAGGGTGGCGCGGGAATGGCGGCATGGGCGCAGGGGGGGGGTGCGGGGTGGCACGGGAGGGCACGGGGTGCTGTAGAGGAGGCGCGGGAGGGTGCGGGATGGAGCGCGGTGGCTCTGGGGTGATGCGGGGTGGCACAGTGAGGCGCGGTGTGGCAAAGGGACGACCGGAAGGCGTTGGAGGATGCTGGGGTGGCGCGGGGCATCGCAGATGTGGCGCTAGAGGGCGCGGGGTGGTACGGGTGCCGCAGGGGAGGCACGGGATGGCGCTGGAGTGTCGCGGGGGCGACCGGAAGGCGAGCAGGAGGCGCAGGAGGGCGTTGGGGTGAGAGACGGAGGCGGGGGTGACTCGTGGCTCTGATACCATGAAGTAAAACATGCGTTAGGGTTAAACAAACCCTAACTCCTTTTTATATCATAATGACATATCAGAATTACAAAGAAGACCTCAAAGAAATACTTATTACTAATAAGGACAAACTCTCTCCAATATAGTTTAGGGGCTAAATCTTTTAAATCAATTAAGCTCAAATCCCTACGACATCATAGAGACAAAGAGGAACATGTGCAAATCCCCTGCGGGGCACGTGTTTAGGATTAGCTAGCGCCACTTTATATTACATTTCAAAAAAAAAATGGGGGTTTTCCCCATACCAGACTCTCCCCCTCCAGTGGGTGCAGCTGATTCCGCATCAAGCGGACCAGGGCGCTTCCGGCTGTTTCTGTCCGTTTTCATTATGGATTGGCTGCTATATAACCTGGCCACTTCGTGAGCTCCCGATTTTCTTCTCTCCACACGAGCTTCTTTCCCTCGTCCGCTCCTGGCCTGCTTCCATCCCCTCTTTTCTTTAGTTGGCCTGTTTCCCTTCAACTCCCTAATGACGAAGACAATCAGGGACTTCGGGACCGCAACATCTCGGCACGTTTAGAAGGGATCCTATGGGGTCGTGTACCGAGCAAGGGACAAGACGACTGACGAGATAGTCGCGATCAAAAAAGCCAAGATGGAGACCTCTGCACGTGAGATCTAATGCCTCTGGTCAATCCGCGACCCCGCCATTGTCCAAATCAAGGAGGTTGTCCTAGGCATCAGTAATGACGACCCCCCCGCCGTCTACTTGGTCATGGAATACGTCGAGCAAGACCTCCGATCTCTACTGTGCTCCATGCTGCAGCACTTCGACTGAAGCTGGGCCCGTGAGATCATGTCGCAGCTCCTGGGCGGCGTCAGCCACCTCCACGGCAGTGGTGTCCTTCATCGGGACCTCAAGATGGCCAACATGCTAATGACCCGCGACGGATACCTCAAGATTTGCGACCTCGGGTTATGCCGGTTATGTGTTTTCGATGGGTGCCTGGGACCGTACACCCAGCTGGTGGTGACCCTTCGGTATCGTGCATCGGAGCTGCTGCTGGGAGCGACGGAGTACATGGCCGCGGTGGACATGTGGGCAGTGGGGTGCATCATGGCTGAACTCCTAGGGAAGGAGCCGTTGTTCCTCGGGCGATCCGAGATGGATCAAATCAGCAGGATTATCGAGGTTCTTGGCATGCCCAATGAGGAGACGTGGTCGGAGCTGAAGCAGCTGCTGGGGGTGGAGGTTGGAGCTAAGGCAGACGACGCAAGGGTGAGGATCGAGAAAATCAATAGTACGAACTTTGAATTCTGGAAGGCAAAAAGGCGGATAAGCCAGAGGGGATGTCCGAGAAGGATTCGAAGGTTCTCGACAGCACTGTGTTGATTCGTCTCTCTCTCTCTAAACTCAAGTATCTCCAAGGAGAATACACTATTGCTGGCTTGAAGCCCAGGCACGTTGAGTGCAGAAGGAAAGGTGGAGTAAGTTCCGGAAAGGGCTCCATGTTGGCCGAAAGCAATAGAGATGGTTAGGTCGAATGATGCACTAATATGGTTGATGATGTGCTAGTCTTGGCGGCCACTAATCAAGCCAAAGACTAGGTACTGGATAGCGGAACCACGTGTGTTCACACAGGGCATGGTTCTGCAGCCATGTGGAGTGTGAGAGTGGTAAATGGCGAACGACGATGGCTCTATGATGCAGACTGGGGGAGCCGAAAATAGTCGCTTTAGGATGTCCGATTGTACATACTCATGGCATTCATTATGTTCCGGGTTTTTAGAGGTGCCAATCTAAATCCTTCTTTTCGGATTAAATTCTCTCGGGTGCAGAAACATCGGTTTAGGTAGTCCTGGAGGTTTCAGACGTCACTTCTTCAATCTAGTTGGGAATCTACACTGGAGGTATGTATATGGTTGCTGCGAGGGGAGCTTTGAAGACGGAGGGTTCAGTGAAGAACAAGTTTGTAGGTGGAGTATATTCGGGCATCAGAAAGATAAAAAAGAAGTGGGTTCCGAGTCAAGTCCAAAGGCACAAATTGGACTTGGTCGATCATCGGTCCAGATGATCGGGCACTCGATGTGGGTGCAAAGTGATGACAAGTAAGGCATTGGATTATCACAGGTTTTCAGTATCGGCGACAACGATGGCGGTGGCGATAGCGACGATGATGGCGTGGCTGGATTTTCGGGGTGTTGGGCTTCAAAGGACCAGGTGGAGAATGCTGGGTTTGGCCCAATGAAAGTCTCACACACTCGAAAGGAACGTGGACCAATCTGACAGATAGATTGTGAGCACGACTTGTCCAGTTAGTGCGCACGGTCAATCGGTAGGAAAGTTGGGTGAGTAAACTCTAGAAGGATCGTGTGCACGATATCCAGATCGTGTGCAAGATTGACTCGGGCTGGGTAACGCGCGCAGGTTGCAATCTAATCTTGATTTCATTGAGGTTTTTGGTCTCTCATGGGTGTGCGCTTGCTCTCATATTTAAAGGGAGCAAGGATGGCTCTAGGGTTAAGGAGGAACTCAGTGGGAATCGTCGTTGACGACTATGGAGGGGTTCGTAATCGTCTACGGAAGAAGGGTGAGTCAAGGGTAAGATTGAAGGATCCCCCCCCCGCTCTTGGGTGCTGTGAGAGTGTGACGATCGTGACATTGGTGGAATGGTTCTTCTCGATAGAGTATTGAGAGCGGTTCATGGTCGAGGAGAGAACATAAACCCGGTCTAGGGTTTTCCGTGTAGAGAGAAAGAAGAAGAGGAGAGGAGGAAGGAAGAGGATACGGTGTGCGAATCTTCTTTGGGTTCCTCAGCGAGTCTACCTGCGCTTCTACTTTGGCTGAGGATTTCATTTCTTGGTGATTTGGTAATCTCTGTGTATCTCTCGGGTGCGTTGTTCTCTACTTCATGGATGTGATATGTGAGAGGAGCAAGAAGAGGGTTTGCCGGGGTCCGACAAACAATGACCACTGCTTGGTGTAATTTCTTGCTACTAATAATCGAAGTCCTCGATTAACTGTGAATTTGTGGTGTTCGTTGTACTGTATTTGTGCATCGTATCGTCTTTATGGTTGTGCTATCTCTATAGGGTTTTGATCCTCGAACCTCGAGCACCATCCAGCGGGGCAAAGGCTTCCGCAATACGAGGATCAGCATCAGTTCGAGCCGCTTTCCCCAACAACCAAGGCCAAAGCCAAATTAATTGGAGAAAGCTCGTTGGTCATCATCATGGTTATGACAATCATCTTAACCATCCGATGCGTTTTTGGTTGTGTGTCAGGTCACCACACATCGAACCAGTCATCTTATCAGCTGGAATTCTGAGGATATTTGGTGAGGACGTTGCGGAACTTCCTTTGGTCGCTACACCTCCAGAGAGCCAAGGAAAGGTAAGGCATGATGATCCCTATGTGGTGATACTGCAACCCAGTAAAGTTCTATCAAAATTCTAATACTTTCTCAAGGTTGGTTATTTAGTCAGAAACTTAGGAAGGTTTCCTCTTAATGGGCAGGCACCGGTTTCATGGCCGTAAAAAGTAAATTGTTATGTAGAATTAGAAAAATTTGAATGGATTGTTTCTAATCTAGAAACTTGTTCTCTTGTGGCGGTAAATGTAAATTGTAATGCCTGTAAAAAGTAAATTGTCGAGCCGAACTGTTTGTTCTTGCTTAGTTGGCTTTCCTGTTATCCCATGATTTTTTGGTCCTATGGGCTTTTTCCATAAGAAACTTGTTCTCTTGTGGCTGTGCACACTCGTCTATTTTCTTGTGGTTTAGGAATCCTGTGATGCTTTCATTAATAAGTGCATCCCATATTCGTTCTGAAATTTAATACAAATATTTTTGCTGAAGTCGATGGTGTCAATGATGAGAAAATAGATGTTATTAGATATCCTATTTATGATGAGAGATAAATCTTTAGCGGACTTTCTCCAATCTTCATGATAGGAATTCATTCATTGTCGAACATCAAAACATTCATGAGTTTCTTTGTGCCGATAGAAAAATGATTTGATGCCACCGACAAATTTTCTGTTTTGAAATGATGAAGCTTTTCTCTCTCTTCACAGGGCTACTTCCAAACCCTTCTTTCATTAATCGAGGGCTTCCTTGCTCGCTTAAAAGTGAAGGTCCTCATGCTTCCCGTTGCCGACAACGAGCAATCGATGTGGATAAACAAGTTTGGTTTTGTGAAAATGACGGAGGAGCGGGTAAATGCATCCTTACTAGTTTTACATATACTTTTTTTTTTTCTTGACCTCCTTAATCCTTACAGTTGGTGGAACGAAATGAAGCCTGAAGAGCTGGCCTAGTTTTCGACTTCTGATTGCGCTAATAGTTGGGGAATTTTGTTTGTGAGCAGTTGCGTCACTACGGAACGAGGCATCCGATGCTAATGTTTGTGAAGACGACCATCCTGGAGAAATCAGTGCCCCTATCGCTCGAAAAGTATAGGACGGGGAAGAGGACGAGGCTTTGTGAGCGGAGAATGTTTGTTTAAGATATTTAGGTATTGTTACTGATTGCAAATCGAGTTTTATTTATGCAATTCTTCTTTTTAAAGGAAAATACGACCGTGTGATCCTATTATAAAGTATAGTACCTTTGTTACAATGTTTCACCACATGTATAAATCTAAGTTATCTTGAACTCTGGTAGGGGTTGAACTTGATGAAGAGGTTCTTTAACTATTACATTGCTTGCTTTTTTTTTTTTAAAGATGAGGAGGTAGGGTGATCACATCAAGAACTGAAAACAAAGTGGTCAAAGGGCTCTATTTCTAGTACTAGGTTGACGAAAAAAAAGGTGGTGTTGAAGCATACAAAATCCTCCCCCTCCCCCTCCCCCCTGGCGCATGCCATGGTTTTTGCACTCGTTGAGCGATAACCTTCGTATGACCTGTGCTTTTGCTGCACTTCGTGTCCTAGACACTTGTAGCGATCCCGGGGCATGAGGGTGCTATGGGATAGATCGAAAAGCAATCCGTACGTGGTTGTGTGTGGCATCTACAACGGCGGTTTGACGGACTGCTCGAGCCGTGCTACATGCAAGGCCACAACCTTTCTGAATTGGTTTCCCCCACTATAAATGCAGAGCTTCACCCCATTTGCCACCCGAGGGTACAAAGGTGCTGTGGGAGCATATAGGCTTGTTTGGATACGCTCCGGATCTGGAGTTTTTGGATTCTGGGAGCCCAGAATCCCTAAAAAAGACAATGAGTCTATTTGGATACAATCGGATCCTAAAAAATGTTTCTTCGGATAGACCAAAATATGCTTCTGGAAGCGATTTTTCCAGAGTCCAAAATTGAGATTATGGGCTCCAAGAATTCCAAAATCAGAATCCAATCCAAACAGGGCCTAAAATCCCTCCCCCCCCCCCCCCCCCCCCCCCCCCCCCTCTCGCGCATGCGGCACTCCGATAGGTAGCACGTGCCCACGGCATGATACCAAACAGCCCCTTTGCCGCATGCCGTTTCTTACCAGCCGGTAGAGACCCCGGGAGACAGTATGAACAATACATGGCTTCCCCGCCTGGGGCAGGAGCCTCTCAGGATGATGTGGCCGAACCCCATTGGTCCAAAAACTCAAAAGACCTGTAAATAATCCAATGGCCTCCTCTGTTCCTCGTGTTTGGGAGCCGCCTACGTCCTCCTTCTCCCTCCTCCCGGTCTTCCTCCGCCGCTGCCTCCCTCCGTCTACTCCCACTTCCGCCTCCCTTTTCCACCCTCCTCCGCTCACCTTCGCCCTCACCTTCCTTTTCCCTCCTCCTCCGCCGAGTGGGACGTCCCTTGGCAATTCACAGTCGAAGATTCCTGCATCTTTCGGTGTGCAAATCACCACCGGGAGTGCCACCACTTCTCGTCTGTGCGATTCACCCGCCGGCGGTGGCTGCATCGTCCGGATTGAGTGCGATTTACCGACGGAGAGGTGGGTCGCCGGAGGGGGATGGGTTCCGGAGTTGGATGATCGCCGGAGGCCTACGACATCCTTCCCGGTGGCCGTCGGCGAGCTAAAGAGGAAGAGGGAGAGGGACCGGGTGCTGGGTTTTTTTAGGGTAAATTACATTTTGCCCCCCTGAACTTTAGCTCACAAACACTTGTCACCCGTCCCCTATAGTTAAAAAACTACATTTTACCCCCTTCAATTCAGTTTTAATCAGACAAAAGGAAATCAAGTAGTTGGCAAAAGGGGTATTGTGCTAACATTTCATACTTTAGGGAGCGATTTGGAACAAAATAAACTACAGCGGGGTTAAGTACTTTTGAGCTAAACTTCAGGGGACCAAAGTGTAATTTACCCTCTTTTAAAAATTTATTTTCAACATATGGGATTGCTACTACGTCATCCTGTGGGCTGTGGCCGGAGCCTTATTATGGCACGTGGCGAGCATTGGGCGGCCACCGTTGCCGAACCGTAGAGGATCTGAACGCGGATTCTCTGGACTCTGATGTTGCGACCTCTGTTTAAACTGAATTACAGCCGTTCTTTCGCATGCCAGTCCGGGCTGAGTGCGATTCACCGGTTGGATCTTGGTCTAACGGACGGTTGTGATTCTGTTTTGGCTCTAACCTATCTCTTAAACAGAGTTCGTCACGTCGGAGGATCCGGGTTATACGTTCTCTCTCTCTTCCTCGCCGAAGACGGCAGCGCTAATCCTATGCTCGCTCGCTCGCTCGCTCGCTCTCTCTCTCTCTCTCTCTCTCTCTCTCTCTCTCTCTCTCTCTCTCTCTCTCTCTCTCTCTCTCTCTCTCTCTCTCTCTCTCTCTCTCTTGTTGAAAGGTATCTCTCTCTCTCTCTGTCTCTCTTTCTCTCTCTCATATATATATATATATATATATATATATATATATATATATATATATATATATATATATATATATATATATATATATATATAAAACTATAAGAGATGCCTACTATCTTCTTCTACCTAGTTAAACACATTTTTGTAGACCTAAAACCGTTATCCTTGTTCAGTTCATTGCTCCATATTGCTGATCTCTGAGTTCCTAATATATTTGTGAGTTGCCATTGCTAAATAAACCAACTCCCATCGTCGTGGAAATTTATTGGTCGTTCCTCTCCGATCATTGTTCTATGTTGGCGATCTTGTGTTCTTTATTATTGAGGGAAATTGGGTTTTAATAACGTAGTCCGCATTCAAATGAGGCCAAATAGTTCGGCATTAAGGATTAGAGATCTTAATTCCTTATACTCGATGAAGAATGGATCCGCCGGAGTTCGTAAGGAAGAAACCCAGAGCGGCGGTGGTGTTTTCCCGAACGTTAAGCGCCTCCTTGCAACCGGTCTCCTTGAAGGAGCCCCCGTGAAGTACATCTTCAAGAAGCATAATGTAAGGCCGGCTAATTTGTTTGGTTTCATTATTTTTCGATTCTAATATACAAGGAGAATGTTGGTATGCATGGTATTCCCTTCTTCGATCTATTTGACTCTTTCGCATCTCATGTGATCGACAGGTGGAAGTCCAAGGATTTATAAAAGGAGAGGGGTATCTATGTGGTTGTTCTTCATGTAACTATGCTCAGGTAATGATTATTTTGTTTTATTCTTGCAACTAATTTCAATTTCGGCTTGGTGCATGTTTTTCCAATATCTGATTTTTTTTTTCTTGAATCTTTATAACCTTTGGGGTAAAACATATGTGAGTAATGATGTGGAGTCGCAGGTTCTGACTGCGTATGAGTTCGAAAGGCATGCCGGGGTTGAATCGAGCCACCCGAACAATCACATATTCTTGGAGAATGGGAAGACTCTTCACGAAGTCGTTAAGAGCTTGGAGACGAATTCCCTCGAGCTACTACCAACAGAGATTGAAGGATTTATCGGTGGTTCAGTTAATCTCAACCTGTGCAATGCTTGGAGGAAAGGTGAAGGTAATATTAAGCTAGCCTTGATTTAGTTTTCGTTGGCATGTACTTCTCCGGGTTCAACCCATAAAGTTCAAACGCGATCAGATGCGATGTGTGCTAGATTTGATCTAGTTAGGACCAACTTAAATAATGTGATGAGTTTGTTAAAAGTTGGAACTGATAAACCTAAACTAGTATAGATTAGATCTAGGTCAAGTAGAAAATAAACTCTGGCTTTTTTATTTTTACTAAGACATGCCGTAGTTTTCCCCGAAGTAATTATTTCAAACCTATAATTTACTTTTAATGTAAAATGTGAATTTAATAATTGGTTTTTAAATAGTATTATTTGAAAAATATATTACTTAAATGACAGATTAGAAAGTATTTTCAAAAGTGATCCTCTGTAAGTGAAATTCAATAATCAAAATACCGGATTTTCTGGACACGTATGAGAAGAAAAAAAAAAACCTAATGTGGGGGTGCGCTTACTTGTTTTTTTGTTTGTTTCTGTTTTTTAGGGCTATCTCGACCAACAAGCCATAAAGGGAAACAAATCGAGTCAGAAAGCGAGTCAGATGAAGAATGGACATCAGATTCGCCTCAAACAAGAGGTTGGGATGCACAAAAAATTGCAATTACTAGCAAGGCAAACCAAGAGCTTGCACCAAAGTTTCTCGACCAATCAACTGTAAGGTATGCCTCTTAATCGTTAGTTGGCACTATTTGCAAAAAATATTGGGATTTGCTATCATAGAAATAAAAGTTGTTTTTTTCCTAATTAGGAACTAATTAATAAATACCAATGGTATTGCTAACAACATTAACAACCCCTTATCCTCAACTAAGATATTTGAAAACATCAGTAATAAGTAATAAGAGGCTATGTTGGAAATTGTTAGGAAATCAGTCTAGGCAATATTATTGCTAATAATATTGGAATTTGCTTATTGAATTATTGCTAATACATAATTCATTCATCATTACAATGGTAGCTTTAAATAAAAAACAAAGATAAAACTCAATCTAAAAGATAAATACTGGCTTTATTCCACTGTTCTAAAAAGAGGTTTGGGCGGCCTTAGGCTGCACCACATTAGTTGGGACAGCTTTTCTCAGCGTCTAAAGGAGAAAGATTGTCAAACCATCCCTTGTAAAGTTTTATTTCTCTCTTCTTCTCCTTCTTTCTCTTCTTCAATTTAGTCTTCTGTTTTTTCTTCTTTAACTAGTACACAACTCTGTTACTACTATACTGTGGCTCCCTTGCCCCATTGTGACCACCTAAAATAATGATGATAGGGATTCCCTTGGCCCATTGTGAACACCTAAAAGCAAGATAACAATGACAACACAGTTCTTAAATCAATTTTACATAAATAATTTTCTAAAATTTCAAGTGCCTCAATCTTTAGGTACCCGTCTTGCCGCCTTGGAACTCCCTCACCACCTTTGGTCCACCTAGTGCTTTTTAAAACATTGCCTTATTTAAAAGATTTGAATCAGATCTTATCCCTAATTAAAGATAATGCTTACATTATTCAAAAAGATGTAAATCTAACCAAATCTTTATACATAACAACTCCAAATATAATCTTAAAACTATATTTAAAATATCATAATAAAGAAATCCAAAAATAAATATTTTTGGATTAAGTAATTTTCATAATAAAATAATATTTTATTCTTAAAAAAAATTCTTCTAAATCTTCAAGCCGTTGGCTGTTCCCGCATCAAACACCCCGACTTCGAAAAACTCAACCACGAGTTATGGGAAGCCAAACCAAGCGCTGGGTCTTTACGATCTATGTATCATTATAGCACAATGCCAGTGTTTGGAGCTGATGGTGGAGACCCAAAAAGCGGTGGCGCAATTGGTAACTGAGGAGGCAGGGAAAGGCACTGAAGTTGAGTTTGTCATCTGGATCAGTTGGTGGTGCGAGCAAGGGCACACCCTTGCATAGATACTGCTAAAGAAGTGCTTGATCTAATAATAGGGAGGCAGCTCTAGAAGGCTGACACCACTGAAATCGATCTAGTACGACGTTTGTGACGGAAGTATCGCTGGTGGTAGTGCGTCTGTAGACGGTAGCTCCATTAAAGGCTTCATCAGAGTCGGAGGCTTTACTAGAGAGGTGGAGGATCCAAAATTAGCACCGTAGGTGGCAAAAGCGGGGTCGGCAACGCAAGTACCACATGTGTTATTAGGGGGTGCAACTCGGGTTGGCTTGGTTCAGGTTTGTACCAACCCAAAACCAAATTGAACTAGTTCAATTCTACCATATTGAAATCTAAACCAACTTGAATTGGCCTTTAAATAGAAAACAAAAGATAACGTCTCTACAAGATAAAGGCTTACCTTATTCAAAAGATTTGAATCTAATCAAATCTTCCTAATAAATGATAATACTTACATTATTCAAAGAGATGTAAATCTAATCAAATATTTATTCATAGCAACTCCAAAGATAATCTAAAAATTATATTTAAAATGTCCTAATAAATAAATCCGAAAAGAAATATTTTTGGATTATAATAATACTTCTAGAATAAAAATAATATTAATTTCAAAATTGATATTCTATTTGGAAAATATAAATTTCAACATTAATTATTCCAAAAACAATTTTTTTCTTCAAAAACTTCAAGCCTTTGGATGCTCCCATATCATAGTGTTTTTTAATTTAAGAAAAGGTCTAATTTCAACTCAATTGTTGAAAAATAGACCAAATTTTTCCAACAACAATGGCCGGGTTTTTTAATTTTTAAAAAGGTTTCTTATTCAATTCCATATATATTTCTTCCACTATTCAGCTTCTCTATATTTTGTTAATTTTTATGTTATTTTCCGAATATGAATCGTCATCTGCCTTTTAGTACTACTAGTAGCACATTGGTAGGGAAGAGGGCTCAACGACGGCTCTCTAATGGTCACCATCCAGAGTACCAATCACCCAGTAAGAATCAGAGAGTGGAATCTCTCAATGATGGGCTGGTCTTAAAGAGAGCTGAAACTTTTGCTCCTTGCACTCCCAACGAGAAGATTGATGCCAAGATCAATGGTAACTTCTCTCCGGGCAGCCACCTTCTCAATGTGAAAGGTCTGTTGTCCACAGGCCTACTAGAAGGAGTCGAAGTCCTCTACAAGAAAGATGACGTGAGTTTACTGAGATTTATACTGGTTTATCTTGTTGCTCTACAAGAAAGATGACGTGATGTTTGATTTGCTTGTTGTGATGCTTGTTAGAAAGAGATTCTTCGCGGACACATAAAAGATCTCGGTTATCAGTGCGGTTGTTCATCGTGTAACTATACCACAGTAAGATTTCCTTCTCTTTCTCCGCTTTTGCTGTTTTGCATTGTCCGAACATTGAAATTATTTCAAGTCATCGAATTGTGAAGCATTCCTGACATTGTGGTGGTGGACCTGCAGGTTCTCTCTGCAAATGAGTTTGAGAAGCACGCAGGGGTCACTACGAATAACCAAAACAATCATGTTTTCTTGAGGAGTGGGATAACCATCTACGGCCTGGTTAAACAATTGATCCACACTCCTCTCGGGTCATTAGGTGAAGTGATCGAGGAGAAAATTGGAGGCCCGGCCAATATGAAGTGCTTTGAGGATTGGAAAGGTCGTATGAATTTTATTATTTATATATTTTTTCAGCGACTTGAGTGTTCTTTTTAAGTTTTACAATCTACTAGTCTCATAAATTGCTTGGCTAAAGAGATGTGTTCATTTTAGATTCATTTCGAACGATGAAGCACGGACTTCAGAAACTTCAGAAAACTAGCATAACTAGTGTCGAAAACCTACAGAATCCGCCAAATTCTCATAGTGAGCATCATTCTATTAAAAGGTGAGTTTACCTTGCAGAACATTTAATAGTTTATTGAAATCTGGTTAGTTACGTTAAATGAGAGTATGACTAAGAGAAGCTTGCTTAAGGTCCTTCGATCGCATGCATCTATTTTATGATATTTTATTCTACAAAAGTAGGCCTTGATGATTTTTCTTGAAGTTTATTGAGTATCTCTACATGATAAAGCCCAAAGAACAAGTTTAATTATTGAACCTTCCAGTACATAAAGTTAGATAATTTGAAATTAGGAAGACTTGTATCATATAGAAGCAAAGAGAAATCCGCATAAAGAGATGAGGGAAAGAAGTATCTCACTAGGTCTGATAATCTTCATAAGGAGCCATGTCATAATGCACTTCACTCTCAGGAACATTTAAAATCTCAGTAGATTAGAGAATATAGGCCAACCAGCCTTTACCTATCATTAATTGAATATGCTATAAGGAACAACTTGAAAACATAAAAAAGTTGACATGAATCATTTAAAGTAAACAGTGATGTTAAAGGGGTTTATCTAGTTCTTTCTTGAATTCCATCATTTTGTACACTTGGTTATAGGTAAAGCCCAAGCCGATGCATTTTAACCTTCATTTTATCTGGACCTTCGTCATCCCTTCTTTCTTTTGTTCTTTCAGTTTCATCCATCTTTTTTGTATTCTTATAGCCCTTCTTTTAGTTCTCTCTCTCTCTCTCTCTCTCTCTCTCTCTCTCTCTCTCTCTCTCTCTCTCTCTCTCTCTCTCTCTCTCTCTCTCTCCCCCCCCTCTTCTCTTGTTTTGCTTATATAACCCCATAATTTCTTCTTTCTGGCGAAATAGCATCCAAAAGGATGGGTTTAGACAAACCCCAATCTATGATTAAATAGATCATGCAAAGCTCTGAATACATAGGTCGTGGAACGTTTTGGTTAGTTTCTTGGCTCAAAATGAGATCAGCCTGCTATCCTGAGAAACTACAAGCAAAACAGAGAATAGTTGTCTATTAAAACAAATACATGCTCGACACTGAAACTAAGTTTAGGATTATATCTTCTCAAAAGAGAAACAAAACACTTCCCAGAAGCAAGAGGGAAACAAAAAACATAAGGTAACAGTCGTGCAGTCTACTGTCAGACTGCTAGTCACATGTATAGCATTGCCTATACATCCTTACAGTGTATAGGAGCCTCACATGAGGACATACATATATCATATATTTGGCCCATTGGCCCTAATAACAGATATATTCTTTCTCTCTCTAAAGTCTTGCCTCCATCCCTTTCTCTCTCTTTAGGGTTAGTCTAGCTTCCATCACTCTCTTTCCTAGGGTTAGTATCCAGCTGGCAAGACCCATGAAGATGCAAGACCCATAAGGGATGATGTCACTTGGGATGTGGTGTGCGGGTATGATTAGTCCCACATTAGATAACCCCACCCTGGGCTTATAGAACCCATAGGTTACCTCACCCTTTAACTCGGGTTTTGGGTATGAAAATATGACTTGTGGCTTTACAACTCACATGATTCTCCTATTGTATGTGGATAGTGTTCTAAAAAGCAGTCTAGGTGACTGCCTAGGCGCTAGAAGGCCCCTCACCGCCCAGCCTAGCTCCTAAGCGATGCAGAAAAGTGCCCAGTACGCTAGGCGGGTCCAGACAGACCTAGGCACTGGATTCTATTGTTGATAATCTTGGATTTATGGTTTGAATTGTACTGAAATCATGGATATTATGATATTATCTCATAATATCATACTTGCTTTTGTTCTTGTTGATCTTGATCTTATGGTTATGTAAATTATACATGCTCTTTAAAATAATTGTTGGGATAATCTTAAATTTATAGTAATTTTAAAACACATATATTATAAATAGTATCAAATAATAATTAGAATATTTTTTAAAAACCAAAATGCCTAGCTGCTAGAAGGGCCTCCCACCGCCCGACTAGCGTTTAACGCTTTTTAGAACATTGGCGTGGATGACATGATCATTACCGGTGATGATATCTGTTTTATTCAGCTTATTAGGTAGCACCTTCAGATCCTTCTTGACACAAAAGGCCTTGGACTTCGTCGATAATTCTTTGCCTTGAGATTGCTCACAATCGTCATGGTATTCTACTCTCTCTGCATAAGTGCACAACATATTTGATCTCTCACGCATGATTGACACAAGATCGGATAGATTTTTATTTAAAGCTTTGACCTGATGATGATGGTCCGCTCCCTCACTTGCTACTGGCACTTTGTTGTCAGTCTTTTTTATTTCACCATCTCTCGGCCTGATATTGCCTATGTTGTGAACGAATAAGCCAGCTTTTTGCGACTCCTATGATACAGTTCTTCGGATCCTATGCAATCTTCGAGGCTCCATGTCATGTGCATTGTTTTTCTCCTTTACCTCCTCACTTAGGTTGAGGGCGTATCAAATGTTGATTGAGCTGGTTACGTCATGGATCGTTGCTCTTTTAGTACTTATATATTTCTTGGTTCCCCTCTGATATCTTGGCTAGCCAAGAAACGCGATATTGTTTCACGCTCTACAACTGAAGCTGAGTATTGTGCAGATTTAACTTGTGAGTTTGTGTGGCTTTGGTGGATTCATCGAGACATGATGGTCCATCTTACTGATCCCATACCTCTCTACAGTGACTATTGGAGTGCTATCCAGATAGGCGGATAGCCATATGCCAGTATTTCATGAACGGACCAAGCATATCGAGATTGATCGTCACTTGGTTAGCCATACTTTATCACCCAGACAATAGCCCTTCGGCATGTCTCTTCCAAAATACATCTTGCGGAGTTTTTCATGAAGTCCCACACCACTCAACGCTTCTTCTTAGCAAATACTTAGTGTGTGACCCACCTTGAGTTTGAGGGGAGTTAGATGTATATTTGTGTTTTCTCACTTTTCTCATTCTTTGTTTGGTATGCTCACCCATAGTGACCACACCCTTTGTGTAGCTCTATATAAGTCATCAGATCTAATGGGGCCTCAAGCTGTAGCAATATTTCTTCAGAGCATGCATAGTAATATTGTTAAACATGTATAGCAATATATCTAATTGTGATGAGTGATGTCTTATTGTCTAAGAGCGATGACTGACTCCTTAAATTCTTAAAGTAATCTCGAAAGTGAAAACATTTATAAGATGACCTTCCTCACAGTTACTGTTAAATTAGCTCCCTAGGTCCAGCTACAGAAGGCAGTTTTGCTCCAGCTTCAAATGCCAATGATAAATTCTGCTTCCCTGGGCCAGCTACAGATGGTAATTTTGATTCAGCTTCAATTAGCAACATTAAGGTCAGCTCCACAGCGCCAGCTATTGAAGGCAATACTTGTCCAGCTTCTAGCATCTTGACTTCATCTCTCAAAATGAAGCATTCTGTGCTGGAAAGTAAATTAGAATCTGAGAAAAGAATAGCAAAGATGTATGTATTTTTCAATTAATTGTTACCCTTATCCTTCGAATTTTCAAGTTTTAACGAGTGATTTTAGTTGGCCTTTCGGTTCTTGACCCAAATACTGTTTTATGGCATTTTTTTATATTAATGCTCATGATATTACTCACATGACTCGCTGATGAATTATTTTTCATGACTTTCTGGTCGACTGTTACGTGGTTACATCATTCCTAGGTCACCAATGGTTCCAGATTTAAATTATTTGATTGAATCCACTGTTTCTCCCGTGCAATCACTGACTACTGTTCTAGGTGGTGCAAAGAAAAGGTTCGTGAGAGAATTACTGACTTTCCTTTTGTTTCATGAAGACTACTTGTTTTATTCCGGTTTTGAGCTGATTTACTTTGTGTAGGGATAATGACTTGCATCGTTCAATTTTCATGGAAAATGGACTCCCAGATGGATCTGAATTGACATACTGTTCAAAAGGACAGGTTGCTGGATTGATGACTTAGCAGATTGTTTACTTTCTTAGGAGATTGCCATCTTCATTTGACATACAAATCCCTTGCTCCGCAGGTACTGCTCAAAGGTTTTAAAGTTGAAACCGGTATAATGTGTGCCTGTTGTGGAAATAAGGTAAATTCGTTAACTTCATATCGTAAAGTATGTCTTATCAGAGCCAAGACCTTAATATGTTTTCTTTATACTCAGGTTAGCCCTTCACAGTTTGAAGCTCATGCTGGATGTGCTGCAAAACGCCAACCGTGCGTAACTCTCAGCATTTTCTTCTCCAGTTTCATAGATGACTTATTGAACTACCTACAAATTTGTCAAACATGGCAGTCCTCATTTCCAATAGAAAATTTATGTCCTCTTGCAGCTATCGTAATATATATACTTCCAATGGATCCTCACTCCATGAACTATCAATTTCTCTATCAAATGGTCAAAAGTTGACTACCATCTGCAGTGAGGATCTGTGTACAATTTGTGGAAGTGGAGGAGATCTGATTCCTTGTGATGGATGTCCTAGGGCCTTTCATACAGGTGAGTATTTCAATCTAAATTCAGTATAAAACTTGTTCATATATATATATATATATATATATATATATATATATATATATATATATATATATATATAGAGAGAGAGAGAGAGAGAGAGAGAGAGACAGAGAGAGAGAGAGGAATGTTACAGTGAGTTGTGAGCTGCGGGTATTTTCACCCCCTAGAAGTTTTGGAATTTGATGAAATTTGGTGAGGGTGTTGTCTAGGGTTAGATGATCATCCTCACCAATTTTCATCAAATTCCAAAACTTCTAGGGGGGTCAAATGGTCGAAGCAAAATCTGCCGTCCGCAGTCACCGTTAAAATCTGCAGATTTTGCTTTGACCATTTGACCCCCCTAGAAGTTTTGGAATTTGATGAAAATTGGTGAGGATGATCATCTTACCCTAGACAACACCCTCACCAAATTTCATCAAATTCCAAAACTTCTAGGGGGGTCAAAATACGCGCAGCTCATTTTCTCCTACTGCAGCTCACAGCTCAACGTAACAGCCCTCTCTCCCTCTCTCTCTCTCTCTCTCTCTCTATATATATATATATATATATATATATATATATATATATAAATAGAGAGAGAGAGAGAGAGAGGAATGTTACAGTGAGATGTGAGCTACGAGTGGAGAAAATGAGCTGCCCTCATTTTGATCCCCTTAGGAGTTTTGGAATTTGATGAAATTTAGTGAGGGTGTTATCTAGGATAAGATGATCATCCTCACCAATTTTCATGAAATTCCAAAACTTCTAGGGTCATCAAATGGTAGAAGCAAAATTAACAGTGACTACGGACGGTAGATAATGCTTCTATCATTTGATGACCCTAGAAGTTTTGGAATTTGGTGAAAATTGGTGAAGATGATCATCTTATCCTAGATAACACCCTCACCAAATTTCATCAAATTCCAAAACTCCTAGGGGGATCAAAATGAGGGCAGCTCATTTTCTCCACCCGTAGCTCACAGCTCAACGTAACAGCCCTCTCTCTCTATATATATATAGAGAGAGAGAGGGCTGTTACGTTGAGCTGTGAGTTGCGGTAGGAGAAAATGAGCTGCGCGTATTTTGACCCTCCTAGAAGTTTTGGAATTTCATAAAATTTGGTGAGGGTGTTGTCTAGGGTAAGATGATCATCCTCACCAATTTTCATCAAATTCCAAAACTTCTAAGGGGGTCAAATGGTCGAAGCAAAATCTGCAGATTTTAACGGTGGCTGCGGATGGCAAGTTTTGCTTCGACCATTTGACCCCCCTAGAAGTTTTGGAATTTGATGAAAATTGGTGAGGATGATCATCTAACCCTACACAACACCCTCACTTTCTAAAACCGCAGCTCACAGCTCACTGTAACATTCCTCTCTCTCTCTCTCTCTCTCTCTCTCTCTATATATATATATATATATATATATATATATATATATATATATATATATATATATATATATATATATATATATATATATATATATATATAGGATAACGATCCAGTGAGATAACTCTTCAATGAGATAACTTTGAGAAACCTATCTAGAGGTTTTAGAATTTGATGAAAATTGGTGAGCATGCTCTCTATGGCAAGTTGATCATCCTCACAAAAAATCATCGAATTCTAAAACCTCTAGAGGCATCAAATACACAATTCAAATTATTGGTTTTAATGGACGGTCGATAAATCTTCTAACATTTGATGCCCTTAGAGGTTTTAAAATTTGATGATTTTTTGTGAGGATGATCAACTTGCCATAGAGAACATGCCCACCAATTTTCATCAAATTCTAAAACCTCTAGATAGGTTTCTCAAAGTTATCTCATATCTCACTGGATCGCTACCCTATACACACACACACACACCATTTAACCACCTTACAAGTTTCGGAAGTTGTTGAAATTTGGTGGGTGTTTTGTCTAGGATAAGATGATCATCCTCGCCAAATTTCAAAAAAAATTCCAAACTTCTAGGGTCATCAAATGGTAGAAGCTTTAGCAACCATCCATAGTAACCATTACATAAAAGAAACATGACTGGGTTCAGGATAAGGTGTATTATTTCAGCAAAACAACTTGATAGCCCTATTTACATAAAAAAACATTTAAGTAAATGATCTTTATGTTCTCCATTTACTTTAATTAAGTTATTTTATATAAGTAAGCAAATACCCCCTACTTGGATTTAATAAAAATATCAGAAAAATAAAATCCAAAGGAATTAAAATGTAATTTTCTAGTTCCTATACAAAATTAGACTCTATAATTTTTGCTGTAAAAGAAAGTTCGGTGGAACAAAAACCTCAAAATATTTTAGGCCAGAAAAAAATCTCAGAAAATCTAGAAGTATAAGACTAACTTAAAAACCCAACGATTGGTAATATATTTTGAATCTATAAAAAAAATCTTTTACAAGAACTATTTTTCCCTCCATACTTAACCAAGATTTAGAATCATGATTTTTCATCTTTTTGACAAAAAGTCAGGGTAAAACAAAAGTCCTACTCTTTTTAAAACAAGACCAATATGAAGTGGGTACTGGGTGTTGCATCGTAGTGGCCATGGGGGTTGGACAAGGTGAATGGAGACATGGAGAACATATATTCGTTATAGTTTATTCATCACTTAAATGAAAAAAACCATTTGAATTATTCGCCAAATTGGATGATCCTTGCTAGAACCAATGGCCTAATGTGACTATATCGTACATTCGTAGTAATTCTACCTATTGCAACAAATATCATGCACAATACACTACCAATCTTGTATGTGCAGATCAACAACTTTATTTTTGATATAACAATATTTCTACCTTTTCAATGTTTAGACCGTTATGCTTCTGCACAACATATATAGAGATACAAGCTATGTAGAGCTCCACACCCCAAGAGAGTGTAGAAATGTAATTCAATTATTTCAAAGCATATCTATGCTAGATTTATGACTATCCAAAGTTTCACTGAAAAATTCCATTAAAAATTTAATACTTCCACTATAAAACTGCAATATTTCCACGCTGTAGAAATATTTCCATATCCAGAATGTCGAAATATTGGTCGAAATGGAAATTTCAAACCTTGGGCTCTCGCCTTATCAGTTCAAGGACGGAAGGTGGCCTTGCTTTTTAGGATAAGAAGGGGTAAAGTAGTTGCCTTGATCCAATGTCTGAGTATTAGGCACTGTGGTGTTGAAGTAGCCCATGCCATACTCCTAGGAAAAGGTTGAACGACCTTCAACAAAATGGTACCTACCCGAAATTGACATAGATGGGTAGGTAGATAATTCATTGGAGTTAGGAGAACTCTATCTAATGAACTCGGTAAAATAGCCCCATAACTTCGGGAGGAGTGCCTGCTCACAAAGGGGAACCAAGTGATCATGATCAGGCGACTGTTTGCCAAAAACACATGTCCGCAAAGTCGTAAGATCATGTATGGGGGCTAAAGCATGCCCACGGTCAAGGAGGTTGGTGAGCTGATGACAGGGGAGCTGACGACCGAACCCCCGGGGAATGATTGTTGTAGCTATAACGTCTTAAACTAGCGAAATTCCTTGTCGGTCAAGTTTCGACCCACACAAAAGACGTAATGATTTGGGCATTGTCTCGGGGAGAGGCTCGGTGAGATAGTCATGTCTGTGAAATGTAGACTACTTGCACCTATACAGAAAAACCCTATGAAGCTTTATTGTTCCCTGGGATTGTATGTGGGCCTTTCCTGTGCAGTTAAGGTAAAGGGCGAAGAAGGCCTCCTTCTAGGGGGCCGAGCCATCAGTGAGATACCACTCTGGAAGATCTAGAATTCAACCTTTGTCAGGACCTACGTGCCAAGGGACAGTCTCAAGTAGACAACTTCTACGTGGCGTCGGCCTCTCAATAGGTAACGAAGGCATGCAAAGGTTTTCTCGGGCCAGACAGAGATTGGCTTTTTGGGTGAATATGAAGATACTTCTCTCCCCGAGGTTGCGTTCATGTGGATTTACCTGAAGTTTAATGTCGACATGCTTCTCTCCTGAGGTTGCATTCATGTGGATGTACTTAAAGTTCAATATAGAGATGCTTCTCTCCCAGAGGTTGCCTTCATGTGGATGTACGTCGAGTTTGAGTAACACAAAAATCATTTCCTCTATCATAATAATAATATTGGGTCACATAAAAAATGTGTATAGCTTAGATGTTTGCCATTGCCTTAATCACACAACATTATCAAGGAAAGACCAATGATTATTAGGTTAAAGATCTTATTTTACTTCATTTACTAGCCGTGTTTCCTCTTATTGAATTGTATAGGTCAAGAGTAAGTTGGGTCAATTAAATTATTATAAAGTCCTATGTTTAAGTGTCAAATCGGCTTGAGTGAACAAGTATAAGAGTTGAATAGTTATAAGTTGCAAGTGCTTATTACCTTGAGAGCAGTCTTGTGTAGTGGAAGCGTTTGATGCAACATGCCCTTGGCAGAAGCCTCTTCCAGGGAGAACTTTTCTTGTATTTGGGAATGAAATGTGTCTTCAGCTAGTCTACGAGTAAGATTTCTGTTGAATCATGGATATTTGCAGCTCGATTTTCTAGTAATTAAGGAATTGCCAGTTGATCTTCTTGTAGGAGTGCTAGCAATAAAACTTGATATGGGTGCAATTTTTCCTATGTTTTTGGCTTGTTAAAGACTTTTTCCAAACCCAGTTCCGATTAATAAATTAGTGGGTTTCAATCAAGTATCATGATTAGGTTAGGAAGCTTTATATTAGATTATAGGTTGCAGGGTTTTAAATATTGATGGATTAATTAGTTGAATTTGGAGTTTAAAGTAAGAGTTACATGATCAAAGAGTCTTAACACCTTCTCTTTATATTCTCCCTTGAGTCCCTTCTTATTTCCTCTCCCTTTTTCTCATTCGCTGAAGATTTTTTCTTTGCTCCTAACTATGGTCCAAAAAGTGGATCATCATCATCCAAGTCTTATCCCAACATATGAGATTAACTATAAGGTGGATTTGAGAAGAATTTCCCAAACAATGTCTACCTGATGTCAAACCTCTAAGATTGGTGCCAAAAACTAGCCAAGGCAACTTGGCAAGAGAGGTGCACGCCGAAAATCTAAAAGGCCAGTTAGCAAGTAGGGAGACCTGCCTTTTTGGTTATGCTGTTTAAACTCATGTAACCATGGAGCAACACTTCAATGTTCCTCTAGCTTAGAAAAGATCTAGAAGAAGAGGGTAAAAGGAAATAATTGATATATGGAATTTCATCCTTCTTGATTAGACTTGAAATGAAACAACATTCTCACTGAACCAAGGTCTGTACTAACAACTCATGCAAACATGGAACAACCCTCCAATGTTTCTCTAGATGAGAAAAGATCTAGAAGAGGGTAGAAGGCAAGATTGATATAGGGAATTATATTCATCTCTATGGCACAAATTATATTCCATAGACCTGAAATGAAATACCATTCCCACTGAACAAAGGTCCGCACCATGATTGAGCCACGGTCTAACCAAGGCGGCCCAAGGTCCAAAAAGCAGATATGCATGATAAACAAATATATACTTTGCCCTATTCTTCGAATACATACCTCAGATCTGTGATGAAGTCATGCACCGGTTAAACCTCATTGCTATCATGAGGTTACCTACAAATCTAGGCTCTATACTTGCTCTAGAATTAATCTTTATGGCTTAGCAGCTTCTATCTCTGTTATTCAGTACTAGCATTATTCATGCCTTATAGCCATTTGTTTGCCAGTGAAATCTGTCAACCTGTTCACCTCACCACCAGCCTGCCTCCTTCAGTCTACAGTACATAAAAGCGGTTCTGAGACCTAAATTCCAGATGTTTGCTTGGTTGTTTGCTTCCACTTGTAAGACCACACCTATTGCAATTTTGACTAGCTTTACTTCGTCTCACTTGTTTCTTTTCTGATCTTTGATACAAGCCTTTGTAGCTTCTCCAATTATCAGTTAAGATTGTTTGGTACTAGCACTATCATCACAATATTTGGTTCTGCATTAGCACAACAGTTATTTGATTTGCTTGTGGCCTTTCATGTGATTTTGTCCGTCAATGTTATCTCTACTTATCCTATGGATTCAACACCTTGGCTACTCCTCTACTTGTTATACTGAGTCCAATTTTTTATATACTACCTCTCTCAAACTCTCCTCCATCAGTTGTTTCCCCATTAGTTTGTGAAAGGTGTGGGTGTTAGAGAAAAACAAGTATGCCACATATTGTATTGTGTATGTTGTAGGGGTTATATGCACTCGTTTTAAGTGTGGCAGTTTCTTTCTAGGATGTTCATATATTATTTTTATCACCTTTTGGATACCTTCTTTTGTGTTATGCTATTAAGTTGGATGGAAAGTATTGCATCGGTACAACCACGACATTTCATACAATGCTCTTCGCCCTAGTCAAAGAAGTGGAGTTGCACAAACTATCTGTATATATACTTCCCCAATGTTCTCGTTTATGTTTGTTATGGTTTTGTCTTGTGAGTATCAGTACCATTTAAATTCATATATTGGTTTTGGAAGTGCTTGGTCATCATTATGCTGTGAATTTTAAGATGGCCAAGGCTAACACTTGGTGTGTAATATGTCAAAGCTATGATTTTTATTCACTTTCTACCGTAATCTAGTCTTATATGACCTTCTATTTTGACACTATGATATATGTTATTATTCCTCTTCCTTCTGTGAATTATTTGCAGTTTGCTTGAAATTACAATGTTACCCTGATGGTGAATGGTACTGCCCATATTGCAAAGATAATCTCGGCACGGGAACAAATTTTAGCGTTCTCTCTCCAAATACTCTCAGACCAATAACCGTTCGCTTGAGACGCATATTAAAGGCTCCAACGGATGAACTTGGCGGATGTGTCCTTTGCAAGTAAGCTTCTAGATGTTAATTACTTAATTCCATTGATTTGAAAGTGCTTTCAATCTGTAGACTTGTTCAGTTATGTATTTATGATGATTCCTGCTTGTAAAAGTGCATTTCATGTTTTTATGTTATAATTAGTCTTCTATGATGTGAACTGCTTCAGGGGGTATACTTTCAGCCGAGAAGAATTTAATGCCAAGACAATTGTGCTCTGCTGCCAAGTATGCTATTTGTTTATGTACTATTTCTAAGTAAGGTTGTCCCAGTTTTTTTTTTTTGAAGGGAGTTATCCCAGTTTTTCAAAATTCATGACTTGTTTTCCCCTTTTTAGTGCGAGAAGGAGTACCATGTTGGCTGCTTGAAGGATCATCGAATATGCGATTTAAAGGTATTAGTCATATGTATAGTGCACATATCCTTCCTTTGTATATGAGCCTCACATGAGGGAACTATATATTGGCCCATTGGCCCTAATGAGAGATCATCCATTCTCTCCCAAAACTCTATCTCCATCTCTCTCTCTCTCCGAGGGTTATTGGTAACATGGTATTAGAGCAAGGTTCAGCCCTCCTCTTCATTGTTGTCGTCGCCAACCGTGGATTATGAGCATCCTCTCCATCGCGATCTAGATCTATTTTGCCTCTCCTCCTACACTAGCTTTGTCGCCACTAACGACTAGAAGAAGAAGGGGAGGACCGAGAGCTACTACATTATGGTAGCTCACTGAGTCTCTCCGTCCTCCAGTTTCGAGGGTGTTCTCTCCGCAGCTCCTCCTCAGGGTGCTCTCGTTGCAGCTTCTACTTGTCACACTGGTGTTGCATGTCCCCGGCTTCTATGCACTCACTGCCATAAGCAGGGACACCTGGTTGGCTCTTGTTGGGTGCTCCATCCAGAGCTACGTCACGGATCGAGGGGCTCTGTCCGCCTATTACATTTGTTGTTCCTCTACCGGCACTCGTTGAGCCTATTAGCTACAAGTGGGTCTTCAAGGTTAATTGTCGACCTGATGGTTCCATTGAGCAGCACAAGATCTACCTCATTGCCAGGGGCTTCACTCAGGAGTACCGGATCGACTAAGACAAAAATTTTGCTCCCGTGGCACAGATGACCACGGTTTGAACTCTCCTGGCAGTCACTATTACTTGATGTTGATCCCTCCTTCGGATGGATATAAAGAATGCATTTCTTCACGGTGATCTCTCCGAGGTTGTTTACATGCAGCCTCCTCCGGGTTTTAGCACTTCTCGGAATGTCTGGCACCTCCGTCAAGCCATCTACGGGTTCAAACAGGCCCCTCGAGCCTAGTTAGAGCAGTTTTGTCACGCAATTTCACAAGTCGATTTCGTCCAGAGCTCTCATGATCACTCGATGTTTGTATAGTTCTCACCGCAAAGTTGGGCTACCAATTTCCTCTACGTGGATGATATGATCCTTACAAAGGACGACTCGGATGCCATAGCCTTTACTTCAACAGTATCTCCGGAGCCAACTTTAAATAAAGGATCTTGGTCCTTTGCACTACTTTCTTGGCCTTGAGATTGCTCAGGACAAGTGAGATTCTACTCTTCCAGCAAAAGTATACCGCTGACATCCTCAGTCAAGCTGCTCTTTCCAATGATCGCATCGCTAACACTCCACTTGAGCTTCATGTGAAGCTCCAACCTACAGACGACGAGCCACTTTGGATCCTCTTGGTACAAAGAGATTGTTGATCAGCTGATCTACCTCTTCTTACTACGATGCTCGACTACTGGCTATTGTATGTTTCTTGAAGATTATCTCATCTCATGACGCATCATGAAGCAGGTGGTTTTTCTCTCGAGCACCGAGTCGGAATTCAGGGCTATGACCACCACCACCAAGGATATTATTCATCTACTACGTCTCCTTAGGGATCTAAGAGTTGAGATCTATGGACCTACAGCTATTTACTGCGACAACCGGAATGCTATACAGATTGCTAGCAACCTGGTTTTCCACTAGTGGACGAAGCATATATCAAGATCGACTGCTACTTCACCTGAGAGCGCTATGGGGCCTAGATTATCTCTCTCCCTTATGTGCCCTCCCTCTACAGAGCAGATCGTTGACTTCTTCACGAAGTCATATCCGACTCCTCGATTTCGGTTTCTTGTTAGCAAAGTCTCGGTGTTTGATCTACCGTGAGTGAGAGGGGGGGTGTTAGTCATGTATACAATGCACATATCATTCCTCTGTATATGAGCCTCACATGAGGATACTATATATTGGCCCATTGATCTTAATAAGAAATCATTCATTCTCCCCAAAACTCTCTCTCTCTCTCTCTCTCTCTCTCTCTCTCTCTCTCTCTCTCTCTCTCTCTCTCTCTCACACACACACACACACACACACACACACAGGGGCAGACACATTTTGTGTTTTTTTTAAACAAATTTTGTGAGCTCACCATTGAGTGCAATGCTTAATACAGCACATCGTGATTTTAGCAACTCATTCCCTGATACAGGACTTCCCTGGCGACTGGTTTTGTTGTCTAGACTGTGATGTAATCCATGTTGCTTTACGAAACCTAGTCTTCCATGGACCAAAGGTTGTTCCGGAATCCCTGTTGAGTATATTAAAGAGGAAGAATGAAGAGAATGATTTAACCAATGAACCTGAGGCTGACGTGCAGTGGCAACTTCTAAGCGGAAAACATCAATTTTCCGAGTCATTGCTTTCTAAGGCCGCTGAAATTTTTAAAGTGAGTTTGCTTATATTGACAACAAGACTTGTCTTTTTTTTTTGTTTGCTTATTCTGCCCTGTTGCCTGCTTTACCCTACTTAAATTGTTTTGTTTAGCAGACATGTTGATGTGGAAGGTGCAAATGATGTATTAGAATCTGTGAACATAGGGATAAAATCCTTAAAGGTCTGCCTCAATTTTGGGCTCCAAAGGCTATATATACGTATATTATCGGTCACCAAAAAGAACTAGACTCCAATCATGTCATATCCATACACATGTCACGACATTCAGTGTATCTTTTTATTTATTTAATGAAAAAACTTCTACACCATCCTATGTCGCAAAAGGACTAAAATAGGAAGATGCATTCGACAGAGGATAAAGTGTTCAACAACTTACTAGAGTTTGAGCAAGGATCATTAGTGTCAATAATAGGAATTCCTCATCTACACCTGTACCTTGTTTCTGATTCATAAAGTGAACGTTAGTTTTAAAGGAAGCAAGAAATTTATATAAAACAAAATCATAATATGTTTTCTTTTTAAATGTGCATGTCATCAGAATCTATTAAATTGTTTGTTGCATCACTGGAAAGTGCCATTTCTTTTACACATTGCACCTACTCATTAGCAGGAGGATCCAAACCAAAGAGGACGCATCCATCGACGATGAAGTGTATAGTAGTTCATTAAAAAGGCGACTAACATTACCAGTGATAGAAAACCCTGATCTTTTTGTTCATTTTTTTATCATTAAAGAGATTGTTGTCATTGAATGAAATCGGTTAAATTGTCTGATTCAATCCCCCCACTTCCTTCCTTGAAAGCTAGAAAGCATAGATTTTGGCCTACGGTTTAATTTGAACAATCAAGCTCATTGGCTTCTCATTGATGATTTGGACCTTGGTCTGGTTAATAAAGAAGCATAGGCAAGTATCTTTTATTCTTTACGAATCAACCTTGAGTTGTGTTGTTTTCTTTCTTTTTCAGCATAAAGATCTTGAACTTGTTTTTTCGAATATCATCTTTGGTTGGATGTACGATCAGCAGAGGTATGGATCCAAAATACATAGGAGAGTACAAGGTGTCTGGAGAGTTTTTCCCTTGTGAGAGTTCATTTATCTAGACTCTAAGGCCATGTTTGGTTGAGAGGTTCTTTGAAAACTAGTTTCTTAAAGATGTTTTTATCAGCATCTCTCTCACGCGACTATGTCCATGGAATGTATAATTCAACATGATTTAATATTTTGAATTTTTAAGTGTCCAAGGTTGACTAAGTTGAGCATAATTTCCATATTAGTATATTTGACTAAGTTGATCACAAGTGGATTAGATGCAAACAAATTTTCATTGTTGTATTAGAGAGTTAAGGTTTACCATGATCAATGGAGGACAAAACATGCGAGTAATCTCCAATTCTCCATGACCAAACCGAGTTCTACAAAATACTATTTTGTAAATCCTATTTTCTTTAGTGTCACTCAAACAAAATTCAGACAAAGATATGTTGGAAACAGTGCCTATAAAATCTGGTTCTGTAACTGCTTCACATAGCTTGACAGCCAACTGCAACAAAAGTGCATCTGCTGAATTGATAATGAATGTTCTCTTCCTGAACATGGAGCCTGTTTAGCCTTTGCAGCTTCTTTGGACTTGTTTATGCACTGCAGCTTGCCTAGGACTTGTTTGCGGTCTGTGCAGAACCTTCCATGATCTAAGGCAATGTTAAAGGTTTAGAATACTTTACTACTATTCACTTCAACCTCCTATGCAACTGCATGATCTCCCAACTGTAGCTAGGTGTTGATTAGTACTTATTGGCTGGAAATTATATGGAACTTGTGCAGCTTGTATCCACAGAATGAATGTCAGCAAGATTTCTTGTCAAGTAACCTGCCCTAGAAAATTTTAACGGAATTTATATTTTCTCTCTATAAAATACTCAAAATAATATGCACTAAAACTGTTCCCAACAAGAAAAGATCATGAGGAAATTTACAAATCATTTCACAAAGAGACAGAGTCCACCAAGCTGAAATTGATGAGGTCTGCAGGACTCATAAGCTGAAATTGCAACTAGATTTCTGCCCAGGACCGTAGGTTCTTACAGGTTTATCACTTGTGCTAATACTTCTTTTACTTTATGGCTAAATGAGAGTATCAGTCATGATCCCTATGAATAATTGTTACTAGACTTCGAGATTCGATCTTAGACAATTTCTAGCTTACTTTATTAGGACTTTATAGTTTATTATGTGAATTACTATTGAATTGAAACAATATAGTGGGATTGGATAGCATTTTCACTAGGACCATCACATTGTCCTATTACATTTTGTGTCTGGTTTACTTCTGTAAAGTCAGATAATATATTATCGATCTCATTTATTTCTATCCATCTACTAACTGACATGGTCGGTGAATTATATGCAGGTAATTTCTTACGATAAGTAATTTTATTGTTTTTATCTCGTTCTTTCTCAGGACGCATTTTACCCAATAGTTCAAAGAGGCGATGATCTAATACCTGCAATGATTTATGGGTAGCCTCCCACCTCTTTTTTCCTTTTTCTTTATGTGATTTTTCTTTTTCCTATTTTTTGGTCTGTGTAAATAATTCTATGAAGAGTGTGGGTTAATACACATCTTTTTATACAACTTTTTACTTTTGATGGATCTGATACAAAACCTATTTTGATTTGTTTTGTTTGTTGAATATTTTGTAGTAGAGATGCGGGAGGGCAATATTTTGAAGGGATGTACTGTGTAGTTTTAACTGTAAGGTAAGACTCATTTATTTGACTTCTTGTTGTCTTGTTTTAATATACTCTTGGCACTTGGCTTTGCCAAAAGTTGCCATTCTAACAATTTGGTGCTGCCAATACCCTGTCAAAAGATTGAAAACAATGGGCATCAGGTGGCAGTCATGAAATCAGGCCAAATCCAAACTGATTGGAAAAAGGTTTTCTGGACATTATTATGTGATAATCATCCTAACCATTGGATGCGTGGTGAATACAGGTCAGTCATTGTATCAGCTGGAATTCTAAGGATATTTGGTAAGCACATTGCAGAGCTTCCTTTGGTCGCCACACCTAAAGACCGCCAAGGAAAGGTATGGCATTATGATTCCTATGGGATGATATTTAACCGAGTTAAGTTGATTTTTCAATTCTGATATTCATTCATGCTGCGATGATGTTGTTGGGGTTGTCTTGGTCAAGAACTTAGGAAGGTTGGCTTTTGATGGACAGCCAGTAAAAAGTGAAATGTCTAGTAGATTGATAAGACTTTGTATGGATATTTTATACTCTAGAAATAAGAAAGTCACATCGTAAACCTGCAATAACAAGTTATGGTATTGTTGAAAATGTATTTAATTGTAATAAACAAGGCAATCTCATGATTGGAAAGATTGAAAGGAAAGTAATAGACAAGGCAATCTCATGATTTGATATTCTGAGATTGAGAAAATTACAAGGAAATTAATATACAAGACTATCCCAAGATTTGAGAAAACCTTCTATGTGAGTCGTCCAATCCCATGATTTGAAAAAAACTTCGAAGAGTGATTCAGTCTAAGACTCTCCCTCAAGTTGTTGCATGAATATCTGAGACACGTAAGTTGCTAGGTAACCATGTAAAATGATTCTTTCGTAGATATTTAGTGAAGATATTGACCTTCGTCAAATAGAAGGACTATAACTACTTCACGTGGAACCTTCGTTAAGTTTTTTATGTACTAGGTGACAATCAATCTCGATATGCTCTTTTCGTTCATGATAGAATGGATTGGTTGTTATGTGAAAGGCTGCTTGATTGTCAAAACAAAGTAGCAGGGTCCTTTGAGACAATTCCAAGATCGTGTAGTAGGAATTCTAATGAAAGTTCACTTCTAGTAGCCACCATGGAGCAATATTTAGATTCAGCAGATGACCAATAGAAAATACTTATAGTTCTTGGTTTCCAAAAAGTAGTGCAATCCCCAATAAGTATGCTATAGTCGGTAGTGGATCGTTGTCTCATGGAAAATTTCTCTGTCTGAATCAGAGTAAGCAATCTCTCTACGGACCTACTACTTAAGAGAAGGATCCCTGATGCAGATCTGAGGTTGTACACCACATCTATCAGAGCCGATCATTGTTTGCGCAGACCCTGGAGCTTGAGTCCTGTTTTGTTCTTTATATTTGGTTTTATGAGTCTGTGTTGTTGTAGACATCGAAATTTGTCTAAAGCTACAAAACCGAAAATTTGGCTAAGTCTGGAATATAATATTTCCCTGATGACCAGGGAAAATGCTCTCTGTGCTTGAAAATTTTGCTAAGTTTGGAAAACAATATATCCCCGATAACCAGGGAAATTTCTCTATGCACTTGAAGATTTGGCTAAGTCTGGAAGACAATATTTTCGTAATGACCAGGAAAAAATCTCTCTGCACTCGAAGATTTGGCTAAGTCTGAAAAGCAATATTTCCCTAAGCACTTAAAAATTTGGCTAAGTCTGAAAGACAATATTTCTCTGAAGACCAAGGAAATCTCTCTCTGCATTTAAAATTTTGGTTTAGTCTGGAAGACAATATTTCCCTGATGACCATGGAAATGTCTCTCTGCACTCGAAAATTACCAAGTCTGTAAGACAATATTTCCCTAATGACCTAGGAAATCTCTCTCTGCACTCGAAAATTTGACTAAGCCTGGAAGACAATATTTCCCTGGTGACATGGGAAATCTCTCTCTGCACTCGAAAATTTGGCTAAGTCTGGAAACCAATATTTTCCTGATGACTAGGGAAATTTCTCTCTGCACTTAAAAATTAGCTAAGTCTGTAAAACAATATTTCCCTGATGACCAGGGAAATATTTCTCTGCATTTGAAAATTTGGCTAAGTCTGGAAGATAATATTTCCCTGATGACCAGGAAAATCTCTCTCTGCACTCGAAAATTTGGCTAAGTTTGGAAGGCAAAATTTTCCTAATGACTAGTGAAATTTCTCTCTGCACCCAAAAATTTGACTAAGTCTGGAAGACAATATTTTCCTGGTGACTAGAGAAATCTTTCTGCGCTTGAAAATTTGGCTAAGTTATGGAAACTTCGAATGTCAAAAATTTGACCAAGTTCTGGAGACTTCAGAATCCCAGAAGCTCGTAAACTTGACATTTAGAAAGAAAAGGAAAGAGAGAAAAAGAAATAAAAAGAGAGGCCAGCCCCTACTCGGGACCTGACCAGGCTTGACCAGAGGCATGGCCGACTTGGTCAAAAGAAAAAAAAAAAGAAATAAATAAAAGAAAAGAAAGAAAAAGAAGAAAGAGAGGAAAAGAAAGAGAAGAAGAAAAAAAGGAAAAAAAAAAGAGAGAAAGAAAGGAAGAAGAAAATATTCTAAGTCTGAAAGACCATAAGTCTGACAGACTCAAAAATATTTTAAGTTTGGAGAACTGTACCTGACAGACTTACATAAATATTCTAAGTTTGGAACCATTGCTGGCCCGGATGACGACCTTGGCTAGCCTTGGTATCAGGGAATGCCAAGTACCAAAAAGGAAAATTTGACTAAGTCTGAAAAATTGAGGAGTAAGAAAAATGTCATATCCCCATCATCCAAAGGTTATCTCTAAGTCAGTAGAATAATGCTTAGAGATATGCATCCTTCGATACGCCGACATACAAGGCCGAAGAATGACTAAGCGCAAGCTCCTGCAAGTAAAAGCTTATGCTAGGTTCAACAGGCTCATCAAGTCCACCAAGTCACAAAAACACCGGATCACGAGTCAACTTTGTCAAGTTCGAGTTGCAATGATTCGACTTCGATTTAACACCCGAACCACAAGTCGATTAAGTCAAATTGGTTCACTCAAACCTCTACTATAAAAGAAAAATAGAGGAAGAAATTTGAAATTCAAATGGGTTAACCACCAGTGGAAGTTATGAAACCACTTGGAAGTTATTCGAACCATCCAAGGAGTTATGAACCCGCTTGAAATTATTCTAACCATCGAAGGAGTTATGAAACCATTTGGAGTTTACTTCAACCACCCGAGGTAGTTATTCTCTACGATAACTACTTCGACCCTTATAAAAGGAGGGGAGAAGAAAGAAAAAAGGGTTAGACACTTAGACCTTTGACATAGAAAAAGGATCTATGGTAGACTTTCGAGATACAAAAAGACTTTACAAAGCTCCCGACCAAAGATACTTCAAAGCTCCAAGAATTTCTGGAGAAGAAGAATCGAAGATCGAAGTAAACCAAACAAAATCGAATATCGAAGAAAAATATCAGAGGTCGAAGATTGAAGATTCAAGTTCAAAGCAAGTTGAAGAACGAGCGAAGAACAAGTGAAGAATCAAGAAGAAGAGTAAAGCAAAGCCCCTAGCCGATCACGCACGAAGCCCGAAAGGATCAAGCACCGCAACTCTCTTCTCTTTTCATTTCTTTTACTTGTTGTAATCTTTGTACTTCAAAATTGAGTATCAAAGGATCACAGAAATCAATCTCCTGATATATTTTGTACTCCGCTCCCTCAAATCGAGTCTTTTTGAAATTTGTACTTGAGTAAAGACCAAATTTTGCTCATACAGTTGTTCTCATGTGTCTTTATTTTTAGACTTTGTCCAAGCCCAATTTGGCCCTTTTTATAATTTTATGTGTTTTTATGTGCGTCTTGATGAGCCTGTGTGTTGGGCTTAGTCCAAGGCCATTTTTTTCGTTTGGTTTTAGTTGGTGTCCTAAATAAGGCCATGTAAACCTCATTTGAGGATAGACTTTGATGAATGAAAAATGGAAATGTGAGTTCTCTCCCAACATGGAGGAGTGAGACCCCAACCATGGAGGTGTGAGACCCCAACCGTGGAGGTATGATGCCTTCTCCCCTATGTGTGAGACCTAGGGTTATGCCGACATGAGGTTGGTGGTTATTTTCCTCCACCTCCCATCTCTCCTCTCTTCCCCCTCTATCGGTGGTGTAGAACAATCCCTTTCCCATGAGAGCCTTTGGCTAGCAAAGCACACACATAGCAGCATTTATGTTGGGTTTCCAAGGTTGATGCATGAATTGGTTATGTTAATTGAGAATACAATGTCAAGTCTTGTAATAGTACGGTAGCTTAATAGCCTTAATTCACTAGCTAGTTGTCTATACTATGATGGATCATCCAACAAGTTGCCATTAGGATAATTTAATTTCTGATCCTGCTCAATCATAAAGTCAGTGGGTTTGGCGCTGTAAAAACCAGCATCTTCTAGAATATCCATTGTACACTTCTGTTGGCGAAGAAAAACACCTTCCTTGGAGCGAGTAATTTCAATGACAAGAAACTATTTGAGTGCTCTGAGATCTTTAATACAGAATAGGTTTGTAAAAAAATACTTTAGAATATTGATAGCAGACGAGTGTTGGTGGTGAGGATGTTTTCATCAACCTAAACCAAAATAAAGGTGTGGCTACTGCCTACACCCAGAGATCTTAGATAATGAGGAGTAATCCACTTTTACTGCCTACCAGTTTCTTTCAAGGCATTAGAGTTTCACTAACCAATTTCTGGAAACTTAGTTGAGTCTATAGAGGGACTTGTTCAATGTGCAATCTCGTGTCTTCCTGTCTTCCTCTTTCGTAAAAACCAAGGGGGTGTGGTCCTATAAACATCGTGTAACTCACAATGTAGGAAGGCATTGGTGACATCTAGTTGATGTAATGCCCAGTCTTTAATGGCAGCAATGACAAGGAGGTACATAGTGATAACCGTGGTTGGTGCAATGTCTCATTATGATTCAAACCTTCTTGTTGTTTAAAACTTTTCATCAACCCCAAAATTTAGTCTTATATAATATATACTCCTTTGCAGACGGAGGGTTTATTATTTAATGGAAGAGCAATGAATGTCTAGGTACTGTTGGCCTCTAGTTAAATTCAGTAGACATGACCTCTCAGCAATGCGGCTTCTTAATGACTAGGGTAAAAGTTTTGGGTTCTTTGATAGCTGAAACAGCTGTAAGAACAGCTTGGTGTCAAGAGGAAAGGCTAGTGTCATTTTAATAACCGAAGACAACATAAAGCCATACCATCGCGTACTTGAGACAGGGGTGATCGAGGTGGGAGGCGAACTGCAATGTAGTTTTCACAGTCCTCAGGGTAGTTGAGATGAACGAGCTCGAGTGTGTAAAGAGGTGAAACATGTGAAAGTGGTGAGGAATCGAGGATTGAGAGGAAGGGAGACGTGAATAGGCTGTAGTAATAATTGGTATTGGTACCCTCAAAAGAAAATGGTATGGGTTTGGGTGATGGGTGGTAAGTTGTCCACAAGTTGATAATCTGGTGGCAGTCAGAGATTGGTAATGGGTTGTCAACAGTCTTGGTATTATTAACTGGTTGTTAGTGAAGGGGAAAGAATTGATCACAAAAATAGACCATTGTCACCAAAACTTCCAACTTATGAAAAGTCATGTTCTAAACACAAATTTAACACAAGCCGAAAATTTGTAACTTTTACCAGACTTATTCAAGCCACCAAAATCGTTGATGTTTATCACGAGTGACTTTCTCAATAATTCTTTATTTAATCGGCGAGCAGCACAGGACGATGCAACTTTGAGGATTTGATTCTCTTGACGAGTTGAAGAATCTTCTAACTAGGATTCATAATTTTTTATATTTGGATCACTAACTTTTCAACATAATGGATTTGTAATATTTATTTTGGCATGATATTATGCTAATATTTGCGTAGGTTTGTTGATGAATCTTAATTGGGATCTGGAAACAGTTTTTGTTGATGGCTTATTGCTTATGAACGTCATATTTGATTAAATACAGGTCAAAAAGTTGGAAAAAAAATTTAAGATATGAAATAACTCTATATTAAGTTTTTTGATTTTTTCTGACATAGCTGATTTTCTTTGAATTTCACCTTAGCCAATTAAATCCCGAACCCGATGTTTTCCCATTTCTATTCAAAATTTTCAGGGTTATGCCGATTTTCCCAAGATTTACACGAGCTGAATTATTAGTGAACCCGAACTTTGTGACTATGAAATGGACATCCCTACTAAATTAAGCCCCCCCCCCCCCCCCCCCCTATATATATATATATATATATATATATATATATATATATATATATATATATATATATATATATAATAAAGGTATTCTTTCTTGAAATCACAAGAAAATGACTATGCTTTCTCTCAACCACCCTATTTTGTTGAGAGGTACCCGGACAACCGTGGTGATGATAGTTGAAATAGTTTTGCAACTCTTGAATGAAAAAATCATGTTGAGAAAATTGTTATGAAAGTTGTGTCAGATTTGAATTGCATGAAGTAAACCAAGTGCAATGGCCAAAATCATCCTCATTTATTAGAAAATTATGGCATCACTTAAGGAGGACGTCGACTAAGCTCCCAAAATGTCAACATGAATATGATCAACAGGTTTATTGGATGAAATGGAACATTAGTATTGATATGACAAGAAAATGGCATAGAAATAAAGAGCTCTTTGAATGACTTTGCTATATTGAAGACATTGTGGGGGAGATTTTCAGGTCGCAAATTCCACAAATGAACAGAGATGATTGCTAAACAGCTAGTGCAACACATGCCTCTGGAATAAGGAAATACAAGTATACACCCCACCTTATTGTCTGCCAATCGTCCTCCTTGGATGAAGATCCCCAAAAATGCAACAGCATGGGAAGAAAGTTAGAGAAGATTATACAACAAGATAGGACATTATATAGTGGTAGGGAAGGTGTGTGGTTAATGTCACCCATATGTGCGACTGAATCATGTTGCCTATTCGTTGAACAAATAGGTTTTACACTATCACGTGATTGTTGGGAGTGAAACAAACAAGATGAAGGTGGTCACATAGGTGGTTGCTCCTATATCACAGATCAACGGGTTTGCAAGTAAAGAAGATGAAGTAGGAATAGAGCTCTTACTAGCCACAATAGCACTCGGATAGGCAAGGTTTTAAATGTCGATTTCAGTAGGTCAAAAAAAAGGAAATTTGGTGGATTTCGGTCAAAGGTTGGTGGAAAATTTTTACTTTCTAAGGAATGATTTTGTTAGTCATGTATTGAATTTTGACCAAATTTTGTTCGGTTTTGGACAAATATCAGTCATTTATGAAAAAAAAATTATTGAAAAGAAGAAAAGGATGAATTTTCACTGAAAAATACGGAATCTTTTCTGAAAAAGATGAAATATTTCAGTCAATTTGTCAAAAAGAAGACAGAATGTTGAATTTTAGTCAGATGGTGGTCATTTCGATCGTTATTTCATGATGTCGAAGAGATGGTGGTCATTTCAATCATTTTGTAGGAAATTTGTCGACATTTGTTTCCATGTGGATAGGGATTACCAAAATGAATGAGGGCCAACAATTGTGTGTATTGCTCGATGCAGTATCGTTTCAGATGATCTAACATTGGAATTGAGAGAAGAGACATGAATCACATTGGCAGTCCATGTGGATAGCCATGCAATGCATAACGCCCTGAGTGGTATGTCCAAGTTTGCTAAAGTGATCACATCTAGGGTGTTCTATGTAGCGTACTAGCGTGGCACCGTGACTACCTCTCTCAACATGCAGCAAAGGCTGCAAACAATGGAATGTTACTGTTCCATTTGGAAGAATTCGATCATAGGCTTTATTGACAGCGGTGATGGACCATTAAGAGGATCTAAATTTGAATGGTTTACTAATAGTCATTAAGGCCCATAAGAAATTGTGTCAACCGGTCTTGTTGCTAGACAAGAATGAGTTTGAAGAATCAAATTCATGCCAAAACGCCTCCGAGAGATTGTAATGGCAACTAAGCTTTGCTCCTGTTAGTAGGTGATGATTGCATACTTGAGTTGATATACCTTCATAGCATTACCTTGAGAAAACTGCTGGCGAAGATCGCTCCACACGGCAAAGTCTATATCAGTATAACTGATGCCATCACGAACTCTTATAGATATGGAATCAAGGATCCAAGATAACATCATAACGCTGGATGCATAAGAAGGTGATGAAACATCAGGTTCACAAAAGCATCCATCAACGAACCCAAGTTCATGTTTTACTGAGAGTGCCATGATGACATGAATCCATATAAAATAATTATCTCCATTGAGTAGATTGGAGACAAGTACATCACTAGAGTTGTCGTATGGGTAAAGATAAAAAGGATCAATGTAGTTTTCAATAGAGGAAGCAGTGGAAATGGTAGAGTTTGATTGCTCTCCTATTGCCATGACTAAGGAGTTGAAATTTCAAGAAGGCAGAAAAACACAAGAAAAAAAAGGGGCTAGGATCGTCTAGGTTTGCTGATTGTCAAATTGTTCGAGAAGAAAGGTGTATTTCGCTATCATTGAGAATATTTATAATTATATAACAAACAAGGCAATCCCATGATTTAAGGGAATGAGAGAAATATGAGGAAATAATAAACAAGACAATTCCATGATTTGAGAAAATTATCTATGTGAGTTGGTCAATGCCATGATTTAATAAAATCTATTGGTTGGCAGAGTAATCTGATCTAACTTGTAATGACTAGTTTATCAACCAAAATATTGCATCAAAATGTTACTCGAACCTTTAAAAAAAAATTCCTTTCGTGTCTAATAAGAAACGATTATTGCGACCGATGTTTGTTTGGGCTTGAAACTAATGACTCTTCCATCTCTCTTCACAGGGCTACTTCCGAACTCTTCTTTCATTAATTGAGAGGTTACTCAGTCGCTTGAAAGTGGAGGTCCTCATGCTTCCCATTGCTGACAACGAGCAATCGATGTGGATAAATAAGTTTGGGTTCGAGAAAATGACGGTGGAGCGGGTAAATGCATCCTCGCTAGTGTGTGTGTGTGTGTGTGTGTGGATCAGGATCAACAGTCAACACTTTTGGTGCCAACACATCTATAGAGGTTCATAGAGGTTTTGAAATTTGGTGAGAATGACCACCTTCCGATGATAGCACGTCAACAAAAAATTAGAATATTTTAAAATTTCGAGGTGCGTGAAATGTGAAGATCTTTATCGACCATCCATTTTAACTGTTAATTTGAATATAAACATTTGATGCACCTAGAAGTTTTTGAATGTCTTGATTGTTTTGGGAAGTGCTATCTATAGGAAGGTTATCATCCTCACCAAATTTCAGCAAATTTCGAAACCTCTATGGATGCGTTGGCACCAAAATAGTTGGCTACAGATTTCTACCACATATATATATATATATATATATATATATATATATATATATATATATATATATATATATATATATATATATATATATATATATATATATATATATAGGGGCATGCTATGCTGCGGCATGCGGTACGTGCGGCACCGCACCGCAGCCGTCTGATGCACGCCTGCGTGCATCACATGCACGCAGCGGTGCATCAGACGGCATGCGGTAGGTGCCGCATGCCGCATTATAGCATTTCTCTCTCTCTCTCTCTCTCTCTCTCTCTCTCTATATATATATATATATATATATATATATATATATATATATATATATATAGGGTCAAGTTCAATGGATATTATTTTTGCACTCAATTTTTTACACCAAATTTCAAATCATTAGATAGAGGTTTCATAAGTTTTTGATTTTTTGTGAGCATGATCATCTTGTCTTAGATATCACATCCATAAAGAATCAGCACATTCTAAAGCCTCTAGACATATTAAATGTGCTCTTCAAATTAACGATTAAAATGGACGGTCGATAAAGCCTTTTAGTTTTGATGTACTTGGAGGCTCTAGAATGTGCTGATTTTTTGTGGATGTGCTATCTAAGACAAGGTGATTATGCTCACAAAAAATCAAGAACTTATGAAACCTCTATCTAATGGTTTAAAAATCGGTGTAAAAAATTGAGTGCAAAAACAGTGTCCATTGAACCTCTATGTTGAGATGATCATCCTCACAAAAAATCAACAAGTTCTGAAACCTCTAAGCATTTCAAATAAGCTCATCAAATTAATAGTTGAAATGGACAGATGTTACAACTTCTATCATTTTTGATACACCTAGAGGTTTCAGAATTTGCTGATTTTTGGTGAGGGTGATCATCTTGCTATAGATAGCATAGCATATCCACGAAAAATCAACAAATTCTGAAACATCCAGTTCCATCAAAATGTTAGAAGCTTTATCAGCCATCCATTTCAATCTTTACTTTGATGAGCTTATTTGAAATGCTTAGAGGTTTCAGAACTTGCTGGTTTTTTGTGAGGATGATCATCTCAACATAGATATCATCTCCACAAAAAAATAGCAAATTTCGAAGCCTTTATGTATGTTAATAAAGGAGCATACATTGAAGCCTTCAATACATGGGTATACAAAAACATATATATATATATATATATATATATATATATATATATATATATATATATATATATATATATAGGGGCATGCTATAATGCGGCATGCGGTACGTGCGGCACTGTATCGCCGCCGTCTGATGCAAGTGTTGCGTGCATCAGACGGCTGCGGTACAGTGCCACACTTACCACATGCCCCTATATATATATATATATATATATATATATATATATATATATATATATATATATATATATATATATATATAGAGAGAGAGAGAGAGAGAGAGAGAGAGAGAGAGGGGGGCTGTTATGGTGCGGCGTGCATCGGACGGCTGCGATGCGACACGACACGCACCGCACGCCGCATTTTATCATTCGTCTATATATATATATATATATATTCCTAAGCAAAGTCTGAGGAAAACTGGCCTAGTTTTTGGAGTTACTGCTGATGGTGCTAATACTTGGGGAATTTGTTTGCGAGCAGTTGCTTAAGTATGCGATGGAGCACCCGATGTTGATGTTTGAGAAGACGACCGTCTTAGAGAAAGCGGTGCCCCGTTCCTCGAACGACGGGAGAGGAGACGGTGCTTCAACATTTGCTTTCCCTTCTACGAAATTTTAGGAACTGGTTTTTGCCGCATTGGTTCATGGACCGTAGAATGTTCAGTGCAGGAGGATCCCATGCAGCTTCCTCTGTGGCCTTCGTCGACTGCCCATGAAAAAAAATAGGCATTCTAACTGATTACAAATAGATATTCATTTATTCAATTCTTTTATTTTTTAAGAAAATAAGATTCTGTGAGCTACTAAGATTATAGTATCTTTTTCACTGTTTTTGGACCCTTGGATGGGTTGAACCTGATGAAGAGGTTCTGAAGCTGATGTACTGATTGTGATTCTTGACTTTGAATAGACTGATTCCACGTAGATATTACGATTCCCAGGCCCCCTCAAAACAGGTGATGAGAGGGAGAGGGCAACAGTATATAAAGATGTGGAACTCCCACCCCTTTACTGATGTGGGACTATTCTCAACACCCGCCCGCACGTAGAGCGCCTCTCGATCGGAGGCGGGGACAAGATCTCGATCGGAGAGAGAAAGAGGGTGTGACGAGGTGGGACTAAGCTCTGATACCATGTTACGATTTTCATGCCCCCTCAAAACCGGTGATGGGAGGGAGGGGGTAACAGTATATAAAGATGTGGAACTCCCATCCCTTTACCGCTGTGGGACTATTCTCAACAGTAGAAATCAAGATCTTGAATTTTTTTTTCTTATTTAATACTCCTTTTTGTGAAGAGAGTCCCAAGATCGAAACGGGGGAGGCAGCAACTGCTATTTATTAAATTCCATAATTCCCGTGAACATGATATTAACGGCTAGAAAAGTTCGCTCCACGGTGTCCATACCAGGAGTCGAACAAGGAACCTCTCCAACATGAGAGGGAGGAAGTACCACCAGACCAAAGCCCGTTGGTCCAAGTAATTTTATTGAATCCACCCATACTCTCTTTCATCTTCTTCATTGAATGAAAAAGGTACCATATTGTTAAAGGCCTTAAAAGAAGATTAGGGTCTTGATCCATTGTTGATGATGATTCCAACATTATAATATCAAAAAGCTTGGGTAAATTACACGGACCTCCCCTTAGGTTTGCCTAAATTATAGTGACCTCCCCTGCAATACGTTTTAGTACTAACATTGGCCTCTTCTCTGCTTTAGTTGTCGGTAACAGATTCCCTCCTCCGTTAATGGACAGTTAGTTTTTCATAGCAAAAATGTTGGCATAAGCAATTAAATTTTTTGAAAACTCAATATTAACTTCTCGAAAATCAAATTTTATCTTTCATCCATTTGACCTAGGGTATTTTTGGTATTTTATCTACTCCATTAATAGAGGTAGAGGGGCAGCGCTGACAAAAGAGGTCAGTGTAAACACTAGAACTGCATTGCAGGGTTGCGGAATTTAGGCCAACCTAAGGGGAGGACTTTGTAATTTACCCAAGGCAAAGCTAGATGGTAAAGTCGTTTGGTGGTAACAGAGTCCTAGGATCAAATCCTACCTTCATCTAATAAATAATAACGGGATTTTTTAAAAAATAATATTTAAAAATAAAATATTTAAACAAATAGCATTTAACCAAAAGTAATTATCATACTAGCGCTCTGATAGTCACGTGGCATGTCAGCGCCATAAAGTGAGTCGCGATGTTTTTTTTTTTTTTCTGTTTCAAGTAGAACCCGGTATTTGGATTACAGGGTTTAAACCCGGTATTATGGATACCATGTTTATCCGAAATCCGACGAGAAAACAGCTAAGTATGGGAACGTTCTATAAGGGGCTTCGGTTAAACTCAGTGTCCAGAATACAGGGTTTAAACCCTGTAATCCAAATATCGGATTCTACTTGAAACAGGAAAAAATGAAATTATCGCGACTAACTTTACGATGCTGACATGCCACGTGGCTATTAGAGCGCTAAACTGATAAATATTTTCGATCAAACACTATTGAATTAAATATTTATTTTTTAAGTATTATTTTGAAAAAAATCCCAATAAATTACCGGTAGTGATCCATGCCATCCCATTCCGTAAGGTGGCGGGCCTTATGCACGATTGCATCTGAAACATCAGATGGCAGGCAGCTCAACAGGTAAATGTCACTGAGCTCAGATTGATGGCGCTCGATGCATTAGTCCCACACCTTATGGTATGTGACACCTTATGGTATCACTACTCTGAAAAAAAAAATTCACAATTTAAGCCAAAGGACAGGATGAAAATACCCTTCAAATTCCTAAATCCTAAGATCTATAGGCCATGGGATGCATCCTAGGCGTAATCCGAACCGAACCCTGTTTATCATCCACCGCTCGGCGGCAACAGGCCACGAGCATTTGCAACTTGCACCGCTATTGCTTGCCGCCGCTCACGCCTTTGAGGAGGAAGGAGAAGACATCAGGAGGTGGGAGGAGGCAGAGGCCAAGGTCACCAGCGCCGCTCGAGAGAACAGGGAAAAGGAGAAAAAAGGGAAGGGCATTTTCGGATTTATAAAATGATTAAGACCTTCCCTTACAGAGATCTTATGAGTGTCTTGTTCATCAAACCGATTTATTGTCTGGGACCTAACACTCATTTCCCACAAAAAAAAAGTTTCTAATAAGTTAAGGATGCTAACTCATCACACATCGTTTACTTCCTACTGTTTCAGAAAAATGACAAAAAATGCAGATCAGATGAGGGGATTGGCATCACTAACTTCCCCAATCTATAAAAAGGATCAACTAGTCCTCAATGATCACGAATAACAGCATCATGCGTCGATAAGCCACCATAAGATTACATCTGACAGGTCGCAGCCAGATGCAGCTGAATTTTTTGAAGTTCAAATAATCAAACACAACTCTCTCTCTCTCTCTCTCTCTCTCTCTCTCTCTCTCTCTCTGAAAATATCACCCACACCAACCAATTGTCTTGTTAGTCCTGAACCCGCTTTCTGAAGGCTCCGGTTCACGTGCGTGTGGTGGTCTTGGCTCTCTTGGCTTCGCGGGATCGACAAAAATAACCCATCCATCCAAAAACTTGGCATTCATCCCTTCCCTCGCCTTGTCAGCCTCTTCTATAGTCGAATATTGAACGAAGCCAAACCCCTTGGACCTTCCTGAGACTCGATCGGTGATGACTTTCGCTGCAGAATTGAAACACAGTCAGATTGGAAATAGGTCTAAGGGGTTCACAGGAAGCAAGGATGATGTGAAACTATTAAGGAACTAGAGTTACCTTCATGAAGTTGGCCATAAGGAGAAAATGCCTCTCTTAGCTTATCATCGGTTGTCAGCCTTGAAAGTCCTGCATTACATTTTATAACAGAAGTGGTCAGCCATGCCAAATAGCATGCTGGATGATGGGCAGGCAACTTATAACGACCACCACAACCAAGAAGAGTTAAAAGAACACCGATTCCACCATCCATTCCCAAAACGTACAACCCTTCTCATCGCAGTCAAGATCTCTCCAACCCGAGGAGATTGACGTAAGAGCATCCTTGGTGTGTCGACGAACAGCCAATCATAATCTTGATTGATTCGGGAGCCTTAATCAGTTTAGTACGTTTTTCTTAACGGATTTGTTTGCAAAATATTGAAGATGGATGACTTATTTGCGAAGTTGTATGGTATTTGAAAAATCTAGGGACCATGTCATCCAAAAACCACACACACACACAAAAAAAAAAATTCTTTTATTTAGTGGAATATTCATAGAACAAGGAGTCGATCTTGTCTCCCCAGCAAGAGAAGAATCTGATCTCCCTTTTAACATGTATGTAGGGGATCATCTCTCTCTCTCTCTCTCTCTCTCTCTCTCTCTCTCTCTCTCTCTCTCTCTCTCTCTCTCTCTCTCTCTCTCTCTCTCTCTCAGTTATTTACTTGATTCTTTTGGTGATTTATATCTTGGCTCGATGAGGGCACGCCTAAGAGCGTAGAAATTAGCAATGAGGTGGTCAGCTCTGAGCCTACTGTCCTTGCGTCCTTGCATCCAAATGTTGATATACATGTGTCCGATGATGGGGGACTTAAGAACCATAGGCAAGGCAATGAGGAAATTCAATCCAAACCCCCTGCCACTATTCATTACCCAACTCCTGGGCATGGCCATCGACCTAAGCCTACTTCGAGTCCTATATCTAGGCTGCACTGCAAAGTCTCTCCGAACTTTGATTGGAGGAGATTCTGAAAAACCAAGGCACCCCTCAGGAAAAATGCTCCACATTACACCTTCGCCTCTAACACCATTGATGTGCAGGGTACTTGCTGGAGGGCATGGTCAGGTGGAACATGGTGAGGGGAGGTGCGCCTAATTAGTCAACATTGTAGGGACCATCTGCATAGAGGCAGCCCCCGAGGGGTTCCTCCCTAGCTTAGCTTGGGATCTTAGCGGGCACATTGTTATCCACTTGGTTGCCAGCTACTTATCTTTTTCTTTTTTTCGTTTCCGATAGCTTGTAGTGGATTTAGCTTGTTACCCAAAAAAATAGTTGTAATTTATCTAAGGATTCTTATTGAAGTTATTGGATTTAATTTCCTTACTTCCTTTAATTTCTCATGTGTTAGATACAAAAACTAAAATGTCATCAACGTTGAGAAACAAGAATCATGCCTAAGGTACCATTATATTTTCTACATCCATTATGCAAATTTTTTCCCTGATAGATGATAAGATAGAATCAGCTTGCCAATTTCTCACGTGAATACTTGTTATAGATTGTACCATGATTACATACTTCATTTTCTTGGTAAAATACAACAAATTCTGGTACTTCGTCCATATTGACACCCACTTCCAACTGACCATTAACAAAAGATGGTTTTAATATTGATGCCGTGAAACCACAAATGAAATCCAATGGTATACTAACTCAAATAGTATTCATGATGACATATACAAGAAAAAATGAGTGTTCGCAAAATTATAATAGGTCATTGCTAAGCATTCATAAAATTATATTCATTAGGTCGTACGACTCGCACCATCTATGAAAAGATAAAGGGTTTTTTTTATCTTACCCCTTGATTGATTGGGGTAATTGATATAGTTTTTCTATATGAGAAATCAGGAAATGTACAGTTTTATATTTTCCTCCAGAAGAAACTAATACAGTTTTTTATATGAAGAAGTAGCTCCTCTATATAAGCAATAAAATCATGGATGCTATATGATAACTTACAAACCCTCAAAGTTTTTAAGAAAGTTCTAATACAAAAAGAAATTCACGTTAAGAATCATAGGGTGGCAGATAAGAGAAGTAAGCTTACCACTGACAAATAGCTTTGAGGTGGTCAAGGGAGGAAGATTGCCGCCACCGCTGAGGACATCGTTTTCTGGGGCAGCAGACGAGGAGTTGTGGCAATTGTCAGATTCCAGTATTTTTCTCGCAACAAAACATTGCATATACATTGTCAAGGTGGTCAAAGGAATCTTCTCGGAACAAAATATTAAACAAGACTTGAAGGTTCAAAAATAAGTCCAATCCTTTGGATTCATATTCTCTTCTAGTATGTGGACCATTGCAAACATTCCACAAATTTGTTTGTGTATTATCTATACCTTGTCTACGGTATACATGATGACAAAATTCTATTGGTTACAAAGTCAACTAGTATGTAGATTCCATGAAAAGGTGGCATGTGCAGAAATTGCAATACAGTCCACTAGAGGTTTAGGTATGCCTTTATGTCAGATAAGTAATAAAGACAAAAAAACCTGAATTAATTCGATTTTTGTAGAAATTTTTACAAAGTAATTGAATGCACAATGTCTAGGGGCACAAGCCGCAAAACCAACATGATGATCACTTGAAGAGACCTAACAAGGGACAATTATTACTATTTTCTTGGTAAAGATAACAAATATAACTCAATAACTTTCTTGTGTGTGAGACAAGATGAGTCTCACCACCAATAATTCCATCGATTGTTAAATTTATGGTGGTACAATGAAAAAACAGAGAAAGCTCTTCAACCCAAAGAAAAAGAAAGGAGAATGCCCCACTTAAAATTGGCAAGGAAGAGTAAGCATTGAGATAATACCAAAACACAGTTACAATTTACAACCAAAGGACAAAATATCTGGAAGGCCCAGAAGTTTCCTCTTCATGACTTCTTTAGAAAGTTTTTAGAACAGTGTTTAAGGTTCAAAGTGACAGTGCATGCTGCTGTAACCTTTCCTTTCCTCAGCCAAAACTGAATTAATAAGTCTGAGTTTTCTGATTCTGCTTCTGACTTTTCTTCTCTCTAGGTTTTTCACTAATGGAAAATTTTAAGACTCAATTCTCTTCGTTGTAATTTCCTTAAAAGTGATTTACTCTTGAAACATACATTCTGTCTCACACTAGACCTCAAACTTAATTTCTTCTGCATCAGTATGAGCAAAAATACCCAACAGCAAACTGCATTTTTTATCTTTTCCTTCGGAAAATCAAATCCAAGTTTGTCACAAGCATCAATAACGGTACAACACAACTAGAGAACTTACCTCTTGATGCTCCTAAGCTTTGGTTATTGCAAGGCAAAGAACTTACCTGGCTTATAGGAGCCAAAGGCCCAAGTGTCGTGAAGAGGTGAACTTTCTCCCCCTTGAGTTATCTAGGATAACATTACTAGAGATAAAGATCATAAAGAAGACTCAATGCATGAAAGGTCTGTTTTAAAATTTGCAAAAAACTAATCATTTTTAGTTGTGGACAATTGAACCAAACTAGCACATGGCTGGGTAGGTACTTGTTGTAATCATGTTTTATCTAAAAGAAAAATACTATTCAACTAGCTATTAACCAGAAAGATTTATAGACTTTACAGACCCGGTCGGTCACAGTCATCCATTGCGCCCAGACCTGACCAGTGAATCGCACTCGGTCCCGATTGACAGGCAAATGGATGCTGTGATTGGAAGCCAGTAAAGAGAGTTTGTAAAATTGTCTGGTTGAATAGCATTGTTTTTATCTAAACCGCATGATCTCAAACAAACCTTAGGATTTAATCCGGACTGTATCGCACAAAAACAAGACCAATGCGATAAAAAATTAGTATTGTTTAAATGATTTAACATAATGATTTCCTAAAAAACATGCATTTAAAAAGTGACAAAATCACACCATTCAGCTGGTTTGAAAAGTACGAGATGCCCTGAGTTCCTTTTTTAAATAATCCAAAAAAAGTTGCAACTCCATCTATTTTCATTATCACGTTTCGAACATGTTGCTTCCAATTTTGACTATATGAGGAAGACTCAAGAATTGAGTGAAACTTTCTGCTTTGATTTTGTACCGGTTGATAAGTATTTTCGTGAGGGAGGGGGGCATGGCATATCTGCTAACCGAATTGCAATAATGAGTTAGGATTACTTAATTAAATCTATAGTTCAAAATATTAGTATTAAGCTGAGAAGGCAAAGATTCTACGACAATTTTACTTTATTCAAACCCCCCAACAAACTTTGGGGTTATGAAATAAACCCACTTTTTAGTATTAATGTTTGGATCCATGCACAAAGCACATGCCTAAAACTAGTTAGTTACATTGTCGGTGGTTCCTACATTTTCACTTTTTCTTCCATCATCTCCAATTTTCCTCCTTGTCTCCCCATAGACGATGACAAGCTTATCAAAGAATTGAGTTCTTCCTTTGTCCTTACTCCTTAGACTACTATTTATAATTTATTTATCAAAGTCATGAGGAATTTATAATTTATTCATCAAAGACTACTATTTGCAAAACTATGATAGGCCACTGCAAGCTATTCATAGAGCTGTATCGTTCTACAAAATAAATATCATCTGGGAATCATAGGCCACTGCTAGATCAGTTCTATCCCATGGAGAGGGAGTCGCATAGGAACGATATAAGAAAGATGACAGGAGGGGTAATCTTACCGCCGGAGAATAGCTTTGGGATGCTCGGGGGCGGAGGGTTGCCATCGCCGCCGCCGCCGCTGCCGCTGGTGCCGCCGTTATCGGGGGGGATAGATGAGGAGCTGTAACGATTGGGAGAGAAGGGCCACTTGCATTGCAGGAGAGCGGCGGAGGGTCCTCCCAGGACGCGGCGGAGTGCTAACGAAGAAGAAAGCGCCATACCGATCAGAGGCAGCGATCGAGTGACCAAAACCCTAAACCCTTCGTCAAAATGGGGGGCGGCAGAGTTTTGAGCAGGGGTGGCAATGGACTCCGAAAACCCGACCGAAACCCGACCCGAGACATTGGATATGGCCCATATGGGTACAGATTTTGTACCCGAAACATGGTTTGGGTAGGGTATGGATATAAACGTGTTATTTTGACTTTGCCCCCCAAATTTTGCCTTGAATTAGACTTTACCCCTCATATTTTCCTTAATTAGACTTTACCTCCAAAACTAACTGTTAGTTTTGGGGGGTAAAGTCTAATTAATGAAAAGATAGGGGGTAAAGACTAATTCAAGGCAAAATTTGGGGGCAAAGTCAAAATAACCTTATAGAAACTCGATTAACTTTTGGGTATGAGTACCTTAATACCCATACTCGAAACCCGTGTGCCCCTCTAACTTGTGTATACTAGATAATAGAGTTCAACTTTGGATTTGGTTTTCGGCTTTGGCTTTGCTTTGGCGTGGCTCTGGGTTTTGTTTTGTTTTGGCGCTTGCGCTTGAACGTAGATGGGTAGAGGCTTGCGATGCTTTCATTCTTCCGGACTTCGCGTCGTATCGGCTAGAACGTGCGGTGCTTTGCTCGTGACCGGCGCAGTTGCTTGGCTTTAGCACTTGCGTTGCTTTGGCGCGGGCTTTACCGATACTTTTGCTTTGGCTTTTGCGTCGGCGTTGACTCGATCTTCTTCTCGAACGGTGATGGCTACTTCTTCCAGGCTTCTTTATTCTTCCGGCTTCCTCGGCGGTTAAGGCGTCAGCTTGACTTCTCTTCTTCTCCAGGCTTCTTTGACGTGATCGAAAGCGAAGGCTTTGCTTTGAAGACGATGGGTGTAGCGCCGACTTTGCTTCTCTTCTCCTTCGGGCTTCTTTAGCGTGATCAGAGTCGAAGACTTCTTTTGAAGACGGAGGGGGTAGCACCGATCTCCGTGCAACGGTTGTGGCGTCGGCTTTGATTTGAAGACGACGGGTGTAGCGCCGCTTTGCTTTTCCTCTCCTCCGGGCTTCGTTGGCATGATCAAAGTCGAAGGCTTCTTTTGAAGACGACGGGGGTAGCACCGATCTTCGTGCGACGGTTGTGGCATCAGTTTTGCTTTGAAGACGATGGGTGTAGCACCGCTTCGGATGTCCCTCTCCAAGCTTTCTTCTTCGTGAATGGAGCGGGTGTTGTTGAAGACGATGGGGTGATGCCGCTTCGATCTTCTTCTCTGGGCTTTTGGGCTTGATCGGAGTCGAAGGCTTGTTGGAGACAACGGGGTGATGTCGCTCCGATCTTCTTCTTCGGCCTTTGCTTCTGGCATCTTCAGAGTTGAAGGGTTGTTGGAGACGAACCCATGCTCCGGCTAGGCAAAAGAGGTCATGGAGTATATTGAAGAATAATATACTTATTAAGTGCTTGCTAGATATATGTAACAGTGGCTACTAGAAATGTGATAATGGCTTCAGACCTGGATACCTGGTACATATCGAGAAGCTTATGGAGGCTAGGATACCTGGATGTGAATTGAAGACAAACCCATACATTGAATCTCGGGTTAAATTACTTCGAAAGCATACGTTCACCATCCATGAAATCTTAACCAAAGGAAGTGGGTTGGCGTTTGATGATGAAAGAAAAATGATAGTGTGTGAGAGGGTTATTTTTAATGATTTGGTGAAGGTTTGAATACTTAATCATTTACTATAGTTGAGTTTATAAATAATTGGGTGAAGGTTTGAATACTTATGCATTCTTTCAATTATATTTATTTATTTGCAGAGTCATCCGGCTATGAAAGGGTTGTATAACAAGTTATTTCCCTATTTTGACAACTTATTATTGATTTTTGGGAATGATCGAGCTAATGGTCTTGCAGCTGAGTCTGCTACAGATGATGTTGAGGAAATTGACAGAGATAGTCCACTTCCTCCTGATACAACTTCTAATGTAGATGAGAGATTGGTCTAGAGGACATTGAGTTGACAATAGATGATGTAACCATCGATCAAGCTACGAATCAACCTACGGATACAACTGCGACTTCTACTGGTGGCTCTTCAAGTAATGCTAAGCTTCCAGTCCATAGGAAGCGCATGCGAAAGCCATCCGATAGTATAGCTTCGTTCTTGGTGGATCTCACCATCTTATTTGGAAAATTTATCGATGTCATCTTTCAGCACCTCCAGATATCTCAGCAGTATCTTGCCACCACTCAACGTCATATGGGCCGAGTCAATTTATCTATCGAGCGAGAGGACATGCGGAATCAAAAGAGAGAGATGGCTATCAACAAGTTGATGAAGGTTCAAGGACTGACCTATGAGGAGATGTTTGATGCATGTGATATCATCTGCACTGATCTTGTAAAGATTGATATGTTTTTATGCTTCTCAGATAATATGAGGCTTAGTTATGTAACTAGGCTTTTGAGGAATCGTTAAATTTCTCTTGTGTTTGTTTTGAGGCTTAGTTATGTAATTATTCTGGTTGGTTGTTAACTATGATTTTGTGTTGGTTGTGAGACACTGGAATCATTGATTTCTTATTAACTTATGTTAGTTGGTTGTGAACTCTGATTTTGTGTTTGTTTTGAGGCACTGGAGTATATGCAGCCTTTTTTCTTATGGTAGTTGTGATCTGTGATAGGGGCCTTGGTTTTAGGCATATCTGATATGGGCTCTGGTTTTAGGCATATCTGATGTGGGCACTAGTTTTAGGCATATTTGATATGGGCTCTGGTTTTAGGCATATCTGATGTTGGCTCTATTTTAGAAAAATCTAATGTGGGCTCTGGTTTTAGGCATATCTGATGTGGGCTCCAATAGGTGAGAAGGGACGGAACAGTAGGATAAGAATGGGTAAACAAAGAACTTGTTTCTTATGTTATTTGTCATCTCTGATGTTGGATTTGGTTTTATGCATATCTGATTTTGGATTTGTTTTGTGACACTTGTATCATATATTGAAATAACATATGAAATTATTTATGGCCAGAGCCCCCATAAGACATGGCATCCTCATATATTGCATCATATTATGCCATATCTTATTTTGGGCTTATTTTGTGACACAACATTATACATTTGGGGGCTTGTTTTGTGAAATTCATTTTAGGCTGTGATGAGTTGCCCAATTATTTACGACTAGAGCCCCTATAAGATGGTAATGTGTATTCGACATGATGAGGCAGCCTTGGATGGCATGTGACACATGGTCAACCGTTTGCAGTCAATGACGAAAATCATTACCATTTATGATGAGAAGGGCAATATCTGAGCCTAACTTTACATATTTTTTTTTTATTTACCCAATTGTTATAAACTTGTTTACTGATTTTAAGGTTATGATGAATTTGCTCAATTATTTATGATCAGAGCCCGTAATATGGTAATATCTATTTCACATGGCAAGATAACCATGGATGGCACACGGTCAACCGGTTGCATGCGATATGCGAAAACCATTGCTACTTATGATGAGAAGGGCAGTATCTGAGCCTAACTTTACTTATTTTTTTTACAATAAACCTCGTGTTTGTTTTCAAATCAATGGTTTCCTTACAGATATGACATCCTCGAACAGTAGCACATCTATATCAGCTAGTCATGGAATCATGTATTGGAACAAGAGATGTCATTGTGGTTGTAAAACAATTGTCCTGGTTTCGGAGTCGATCAATTATTCGAGAAGACTATATTATGCATGTGGGGCAAATGTGTGTGGGTGGTTGGGATGGTGTGATCCGCCAACAGAAGATAATATAGATCATATGGATTACTGGCTACCTCAAGTTGAAGTTAAACGTATCCAATAAATGGGAGCAATCAATGGATCAAGTTTCTTTTAATCGGAAACTTGTTATTATCTTTTTTCATTATAATGCTCTTATTTGTTGTACTTATGTTAAAGTAAGGGTTGTAATAATATGTTTCACTTGTGTTAAAATTTGGTTTTAGGGACAACAGTGTCTGCAAATATTGTGTTAAAATTGACTTGTTAAAATTGTGATTTGAGGCTTAAAATTGACTTGTTAAAATCTGATGTGGGCTCTGATTTTAGGTATATCTAATGTGGGCTCTAGTTTTAGGCATATCTGATGTAGGCTCTGGTTTTAGAAAAATCTGATGTGGGCTCTGGTTTTAGGCATATCTGATATGGGCTCTGGTTTTAGGAAAATCTGATGTGGGCTCTAGTTTTAGGTATATCTGATGTGGGCTCTGGTTTTAGGAATATCTAATGTGAGCTCTGGTTTTAGGTATATCTGATAGGGGGCACTGGTTTTTGATATTCTGATAGGGGCTCTGATTTTCGGTATATCTGATGTGGGCTTTGGTTTTTGACATATCTGATGGGGGCTCTGGTTTTAGGCATATCTGATGATGGAGGTAATTTTGTAATCTGGTATAACTACATGTTGAAAAGCCTTGCCAAACCCTTGGCCAACCAAACAAATTTTTAACTAAGGGAAGGAAAATGGAATCCCTTTCCTTAAAATCCCTTCCCCCCTCCCCCATTTATTTTTTGCCAAGCCAAACACGGCCTAAGGACAGGCGATCTTATCCCTCGCCAGCGACCTTACGGACTCCGGCAATTATCTCCCTCGCTAGTGACCTTATAGATTTCCGACGATCATCTCCCCTCGCCATTCCCTTCTCCTCCATCTCCAGTGAAACTACCCATTCATCTCGTTCCTCTACGACATATCCTCTCCATCAACCCTATAAACTTTGACCCTTGCCAATTTCCTCTTTCAGAACACTGAGCACAAGATTCATCAACCAGTACCGTTGCAACCGACGAGAGCTGAAGACCCTGGAATCTCTCTTCAAGATGAGTATGACCCACAAGGAGTCGCTGAAGCAATTATCCCACCGGTTCAGAGCTTGGGAGATGCTGATAGACAAGACCTCATGGTAGTAGCAACCCTCAAGAATTTGGTACAGTTTAACCAATCAGCTAGTGTCTCACTCATCAAGCGACCGCCTGAAACGATCGACGGACTCTTTCGAAGGGTGGAGAAGTACATCAAGGTCGAAGGTGCCGAACAAATGATGAAGACTATGGACACCAGTGACCAGCAACCCTCTTTCAATCGACCAGAAGCTGTAAGGAATGCAGAAAAATAGTCGGGCGAGTCGACGCAGCACAACGCAAAGCACCAAAAGTGGGGTGATCATGGCTAGGCACCCTACACTCCATGGAATAGGGACTTCACAGTACTGAATATGCCAATTGACGAAATCTTCGAGACCATTAAGGAAGAGTGGTACTTTTGTAGGGCACCACCAATGCGTCTAGCTAATAGGGGCTCGTGAGACCTGTCTCGTTACTATAACAACCACATGGAGCAAGGACATACCATACTGCAGTGTCGAGCATTGCAGAATCACATCGAGGACTTTATTGAAGCTGGCTATCTCGACCAGTTCATTAACCGTCCTCGATGCACGGCCCACAAGCCTATCAATGAGGTGCAAGAAGGCACCCCTTTCACTAACTAATCACTACTATTACTTGTAGCCTCCCGAGCCTAAGAATGTAACGGTTAGAAGCTTTTAATGGAATGATTCAAATTCTCATTTTATCAATAAAGACTATGCTAGAATTCATTATCCAATACCACTTTTGAACAAGACCCCTAGCAATATGAGTGGGCTGGGGGGGGGCAAAGGATCGGGAAGACCGGCATTGAGCGGAATCGTCCATCGTCAAGCTAATGCCTCTTCCTGGAGCTCTTGGCTCCCCATAAGTTTGGTCAAGCTAAAAGCATCCTCCGCGAGCCCTTGACCCCCCATGAGTTGGGTCAAGCCAAAAACGTCCCCTAAGAAGATCCGTTCGATTGAAGTTAAAGAGACAGTTGGGCGAAAGATTGACTGGTCAAAAGACTCAATGTTGAGTATGATCGGACGATACTTTCTTCCCTCGTGGAGTGGGGGTAAAATCTTAAACACTAACTAGTCAATAGAGTCAAGAGGGAGTATGAAAGATAGGTGAAAAGTCCGGGCGATATATAACACCCTAGAGTGGGTTCTATCGCTCGGCGGGAGCAAATACCAAGGGTCGGTAAAAGTTTGACCGGTCTAAAGGCTTAATAAGGAGTACAATTAGTCGATGAAAATGCTCAGGTTGAAACACTCCTTATTGTGTAAAGACCGGTAGTAAAGACTGACCGGTTGAAAGACTCGATAAGGAGTATGACTAGTCAGTGAAGATGTGTGAAAGGTGAAACACAAAAACCTCCTCCGGGAGCACTTGACCCCCCACGAGTTGGGTCAATCCAAAAGCCTCCTCTGGGAACACTTGACCCCCCACGAGTTGGGTTAATCCAAAATCCTTCTCCGGGAGAACTTGACCCCCCCACGAGTTGGGTCAAGCCAAAAGCTTCATTCTAAAGCACTTAAGCTCCCTCGAGCAGGGTTAAATCTTCAAAATTGTGCCTCTTCTCTTGGTCAAATGCGCAAAAGAGCCGCTCTCTTCGTCGATTGAGTACACCAAGGAGAAAGGGAATTTGTGACCTATCACACAAAGTATGGGTGACATCTAACCGATCAATCCAGACACAAGGATTATGCATAATGAAATTTTGAAAGCTTCACAGTCTGAAGCACACAAGATGAGACATGATCCAGTCCCGGCCGACCGAAATGCATCACATAAAAGCTACCGACCGACCAGGAGGGGGTATTTGTGTGTACCGAATGATCTTCCAGAGGCTGCCAAATCCGAAACGTACATGTAGAGGTCAGAGAGTGTGCGGATGGTCAACTCTCGATATAATTTTTGGTGTGAGAGACCAGACGGCTTTTGTGATCAACAATCGGTATCGGATATAATCCAACCAGTTAACCAAATTGAGTGCTCTCAAGTAAAGATACAATCGATCGATCATTGTATCCGAAATGACGCCAACGGCTAAGACACATCACTCACACATTCTATGCAAAACAAGAGCCAACCGAGTCAAGGGGGGGCGTCCTACTCGGTATTGGTCGATCGAGCCTAAGGTGGGCCAATCAATCAAAGGGGTCGTCCTACTTGAAATTGGCCTACCGACCCAAGGTGGGTTGACCAATCAAGAAGGGGTCGTCCTGCTCGGATTAGGGGGGTCGTCTTACTCGGAATTAGGGGCACCTTCCTACTCGGAATTGGAGGGGTTGTCCTGCTCGGAATTGGAGGGGGCGTCCTACTTGGAATTGGAGGGGTCGTCTTGCTTGGAATTGGAGAGGTTGTCCTACTCAGAATTAGGGGGGTCGTCCTAATCGGAATTGGAGGGGTCGTCCTACTCGGATTAGGGGGGTCATCCTACTCGGAATTGGAGGGGTCGTCTTACTCGGAATTGGAGGGGTCATCCAGCTCGGAATTGGAGGGGTTGTCCTACTCGGAATTGGAGGGGTCGTCTTGCTCGGAATTGGAGAGGTCGTCCTACCCGAAATTAGGGGGGTCGTCCTACTCGAATTAGGGGGGTCATCCTACATAGAATTGGAGGGGTTGTCCTACTCGGTGCCCCAAGGTAACTCCGGTATTTATATGAAGAGGTGGCCTGAAGATCCCACACCCAGCTTATTTGGCAATAACACCCGAAAATCTTGGTCGAACAGTTCACGCCCCAAGATTTTTGGACGACTAGTACGGAAACACGCCACCACTGCCTTAATTGCTCAGTGCAAGCAAACAACTACAGGGTGCCACGTAGCCCTCAAGCGAGACGGTTGTTGGAATCACGAGAGCACGTTACCCCGTTCGTCCTGCTCGGAGCACTCAAACCATCACCCCAAGCCACTATAAAAGGGAATCTACCCGCTCAGAACAGAGGATCCGAATTCTTCAAGGGGAGGTGCTGCTGCTTGCTTTCTCAAATTTTGCACACTGAGAGAGAGAGAGAGTGGAGAGGTCGACAATCGGAAGGCCGAACTTTTCAGGGTGTAAGTGGGTCAGGGTGAGAGTTTGTAACCGGTTAATTTCTAGTGATTTTTCTCACCTCACCTCGTGGTTTTTTTTCCCTTTGAAGTTGCGAAGGGCTTTTCCAATTAAACCCGGTCTCTTGCATCTATTTGGATTGTTATATTGTGTATACCATTTTAGCCCGAAAAATGACCCCCCACAGTTACTTCTAAAAAACAAACAGATACGATATTTACCTAAGGAACCACGTAGGAACTCTATCCTAAAAGCCCATGGGTGGGTGCAATATGTTCTGAAAGGTAACAACACCCTAAGCTTGGAGTTGTTAAGGATGGAGAAGCATGTCTTTGAGTGATTGTGTTTTGTGTTTAGAGATAAAAGGTTATTAAAGGACAGTCGATATGTTACTGTGGAAGAGATGATAGCTATCTTCTTAATGATGATTGCACATATGCACCGCAATTGAGATCTACAAGATAGATTTCAACGTTTGGGGGAAATTATTCATCAACACTTTTTATAAAATCCTGGTGGCAATGATGAAGTTCTCGATGGAGCAGATAGTTCCTCCGTCGTTTGGGCATGTACCAAGACATATAAGAAACAATCCTCGATTCTATCCTTACTTTAAGATAAATAATTATATTGATGGTAGTTAAGTTTTTATTTATCATACTCAATGTTTATTTATGTTAATTTATTTTACGGGGTGCATTGGAGCAATTGATAAAACATTGGTGCATTCAATTATATCTCCTAAAAAACAGATTCCATACATAGATAGAAAAAGTGAATGTACATAGTAAGTAATGACAGCATGCTCATTTGATCTACTATTCAGGTTTGTTGTTGCCTGTTGGGAGGGTACTGCACATGATGTTTTAATAGAAATCATCTTTGATCATCGCCTAAAGTTTCCACATGCCCCCCCTGGTAAGATATATCTCTTTCAATATTATTTATTATGTGTTATCTTTGTTTTTTGACATATTTTTATTTTGATATAGATAAATATTACGTTGTTGATTCTGGCTACACCAACGTAACATGTTTTCTTTCACCTTATTGTAATATACGATATTGGTTACCTGGTTTTAATGGTGCAGTGTGCCCACGGAGTAAGGAGGAGTTATTTAACTATAGGCACTCTTCTTTAAGAAATGTCATAGAGCGTATATTTGGCATACTAAAGTCTCGTTTTTCGATACTGAAGCAGATGCCATCCTACCCATTCCCCAATCAGAGAAGTCTTATTGCTGCTGCAATGATGACACATAATTTCATTCGAAATGAGTCCATTACATATGCATATTTCGAGATGTATGAGCATGACGACGTTGTTTTGGAGGTTGCTGTAGATCCCGAGGTCCATAGTGAAGCAAACGATGCAAGTGTGGATGCGAGTGCTTAGTTGCATATGAAACTCGTTAGGGATGATATTGCACATGCACTGTTTGCAGCAAGTAATGTATAATTTTATATGGTGGTGGTATTTCATGCCTTTTAAGCTATGTGTCGAATATTGTATGAACCTTTTAGTTTGATGGAAGCATTGTTTTAAACATAATATGTGATAATTTATGGATTTTGTACGATGAATTTATAATTCTTACAATGTATTTTCATCAAATTAGTGAAGAAATTGCACTAAAAAGACATATAATTCTATCTTAAATAAAAAAGACACAAACTGTACTTAAAATAGAGGCAATAAGAAGTTACCAAATTCCCTATTTAAAATAGACTATGTTTCAAATAGCGTTACCAAACAGGTTCAAGATTACAACCTTTATTTCAAACAAGTACTTTTTTTCTCCTCTATTTAAAATAGAGCAATGCTATTTAGCCCGAAGGTTTTTCCGATTCTGTTCAGCCCGATTGACGTGGCAGCATGCAACTGGTGGTGTAAACGACTTTAAGATCGCTAGTGGGTTTCAGTCACCAATTGCACGCTGCCATGTCAATCGGGGTGCCGAAATCGGAAAAACCTTCAGACTAAGTAGCATTTCTTTTTAAAATAACTATTTTTTTAAATAAATAAAAGTTGCTAAACGGCCCCACGTGCTAGGGGCTGGGACGGCTACCGCATGTGACCATGTCTCTTGAATCGAAATAGGTCCCGCGGTTGTAGCGTACGCAGGATGCGCTGAAAATTTTCTCCCACGGCAAAAATGCTCGCACCCTTTTCCCTTGAGAGGGAAATAATTTTGATGCTGGGTGTTCTCATCCGGATGCTAAGTTAGTCATCTGTACCGTTGATGGAAGAGTAAAGAGCCGTCCATTATGCCTTACACACAGCCACGACCCGTGCACTGCTCTCATACCTTTTTTTTACATATAATCAGACTGCTCCTATTTCTCCTGCATATGAGCGAACGGTCATGATTCCCCATGTAGCATCCAGAGCAAAAATCCATGTGGATCGTGACCTAGAGAGAGAGAGAGAGAGAGAGAGAGAGAGCAAGAGAGAGAAAGAGAGGGAAGCCATTTCTCAAAAAAAAAAAAAAAGAGAGGGAAGCTCCCGGTCGGAGACGGCGAGCAGCAACGGGCGACAGCGAGAGCAGTTTCTTTCTTTCTCCTCTTCTTCTTCTTCTTCTCCTCCTCCTCCTCCCCTTTTTTCAATTTTGTAACACAGGCGGCTCAACTGATCTTTCATCACTGGTTTTCTTTGCGCGACCCCTGAGATGACTCTCGCTCTAACCCTCCCCGTCTCCATCCGAATCTCTGAGATCCGCCGTGCTCAGGTGACACGATCTCGCCGTAATTTGCTGTCTTTAAGTTTTGCCTCGCACGCAATGATCTCTTAATTTTATTTCGCCAGTTTCGGAGCTCGCATGGATCTGATCGGCGGGTGGCTAGGGTTTCGGCGATCGTTCATTCCAATGTTGATCCAGCCACCTCGTACATTCCGGCCGCTCCAATTCTTCTTCCCGAGGGACCTTGGAACCAGGTGAACTTTTCCCCTACCCCCAAGGTTGTCAAGGGGCAAGGCGAGGCGAGGCGCTGTGCCTCAGGCGTGCCTAGACGTGCGCCTTATGCACATGCGCCTAGGCGGCTTGCGCCTGACCCTTCCGGAGTGCCTTGTCACCTAGGCGTGCGCCTTGACAACACTGCGTACTCCAACAATTCAATTATATTATTTCCCCAATCAAAACTCATTTTGTTCTCCTATTGAATCTTGGTAAGTACCAGATAAAAGTCGATTCGATACTAACGATTTTTTTTATTTTTCTTTGTTTGAATTCACACAAAGTAGTGAGATTTTTGTCTTGCTAGTGTACTTACCGATTCTTTTTACCCCGACAAACCATGAATTTCTTGAGTTTATGGTCTAAGAGCATCTCCAACCGACTCCTACCTAATTTTAGCTTCCCATCCCCTCCTATCTGCCACATAGGATAGGAGCTGGTGGAAAAAAAAACATCCTCCAACCGACTCCTATCCCAAGCCCAAAAATGCCACGTGGAACATTTCTCACCTTCCATTTATTTTATATTGTTGTTCCCAAATCCCAAGTGCAACGGATCTCTTTCCCACATGTGCGGGCCCCACATAAGAGAAACTTTTTGGCTCCTAGTAGAATCGAGCCATGCCTGGATCCTACCGCCACATATAATGTGTAGGAGCCGGTTGGAGACGATTTATTTCACTAAATGACAAAAAAGGGTGTTGTCACTTGGGATGGGAGCCATGGTGGGAGTCGGTTGGAGATGCTCTTAGAGTTGGAAGGATGCATCATCACATGTAATACTTCATTTGGTTGAGAGGTATTGTGAAACAAGTTTCTATAAATTGGTCATAAAAGACGGTCTCACCTCCAAACAATCACACACCTCAGCACAATCTCACATATGATAACTTGGTCCCAAAAGACAAGAGGGGAAATATTTTGAAGAATAAACCTTATTCATTGCTCTCTCTTATTAAGGCTAGTGTACTTCCTTCACCACATTCTCTTTATCGTCTTTTTTTAACTTTCTTGAGAGCTTCTAGAAGGAAGATAACGTTGTTTCCATTATCCCCCCGCCCTCTCCAATCCTACGGTCATTATCCTACTATACCCTACAAGGCTACAACCTTTTCTCCAAGACCCACCATATACTCCTAATTATTACCACATAAACATCCTACCACTAAAACTTAGAGTACAATGTCCAATTACTCAAATTGACCCATTTCAAACCCATCCAATTTTTTACAAATGTTCCCTCCCTCATAGCTATTACCAAGTCTCCAAGAATTAGAGGATCGTAGGAAACATTTATAAAATTTTCAGTCATGTAAAACTCTAATCTAGCATTCCGTCTACACCATCCAAAACCTTAGTCCTCCATTTCCATATTCTTCAATCACAATTCATCCCTATCCTAACCCTAGTTTTCACCACCATGACACCAAACTACCATGCAAGCTCCAAAGCCTTCTACGCTTTCTAATTAGGATCCACCTATTTGTAGATCCAATACTAAGGGTTGAGAGGTAGGTTGTCGCTGAATTTGATATCGGACCACACTTCAATCTATTCTCTCCTCCCCTCTTCCACTCTTCTCCTTCTCTTCGTCTCTTCTTCTTTTCTTTTTTTGTGCTTTTATCATAGCTAGCCCTAAATCTACCTCTAGGACTCCATAAGAGAGTCATCCCTTTTGGAGGAAGGTGGAGGGGTGACTTACCCTTCCCTTCACTATCTAGCGAGTAGACCCTTTTGATTAGGTTGATTCCAATGACCTTTCCTAGGTTTAGGTAATCTTCCCTACAAAACCTAGGTGGTAGCCCGATGCAAAGGTAGGTTAGAGAATTCTATACTTAAATATTTAAATTGCATTAATATAGGATAAAGACAAGTATATAAGAAAGCACAAGATGTTGATGGAGGTAATAAAGCTGAAGAGTCTCCATGTGTTAGCATCAATAGGTCGGAGATTCAGGTTCAAATGCTTGACATGTACATTTTAAATTATTTTAGCCAAAAGAAAAAAAAAGATTCCATATAGACAACCCGATTTGGAATGTTATTGATATACATCTTTAGGGTTGCAAACGAACCAAATTGTTCGTGAGCAGCTCACAAACAAGCTCGTTTGATTACGAATCGAGCCAAGCCCAAGCATAGAGTTTAGAATCGTTTAATAAGCGAAACAAGCTTAAGCATACCAAAGTTCGGCTCGCGAACATACTTGTTTAGGACTTGTGTGCAAGCTCGTGAATAGGCTCATAAAAGGCTTGAATAGACCTAACATATATAGTCTACGCTTTTGCCTGATTCTGGAGTTCAGGAACACTCTCAATAAGGGACCGTTTGTGTTTATTCAATCACTAATTGAGCAAAGCATAGCCTGAAGTTTTGGCTCGTTTAATAAACTAGCCAAGCTCAAACAGACCAAAGCTCAGCTCGGCTTGGCTTGGCTTGTTTGCAGCCCTATACTTCATCGTGTTGCATGTGGTAAAATCAAGAGAAAAACACAAAATTCAAATGCAAAATTAGAAGAGTGCCTTTGACATATCAATGATATCATAGCACTGCTTCACTGCCATAAGATAAGAGATTGAGATGATACATGAAATTAAAAGCCTGATTTACAAGAAATCAAGTCCAGTTTAAGGCCAGGCTGGATTTATTTCGGACATTCACTCAGTGGTTTATAATGATATATGCAGCATTGACTTTGTGAATTGGATATAATGAAGTAGATAAAGAGTGTTTATGAATTGTGAAGATAGATCGTGTTTTCGATTAATTAATTGGAAGTGTGAGAGCAAATTTTTGTGAGTGGAGATAAGAGGAATTTTAATCAAGCACGTAAAATGGTATGTACAAGCCCCACATTCTCATGACAAACTGAGCATCTAGCTTTGTGATAAATAACCTTAGAAGGATTAGTTATCTTAACCAACAATATGGTATCTACAAATTACATCTGCCAAGGGGCTCCCTCCTGATTCTGGTGAAGGCTATTTAATATTGGGAACTCCATGCCATGAGTAGTAAATACATGTATGGTTGTTCTCTATACATGTGTTCCATCATTTCTTTAATTTAGTTATTAGAAGGTAATGCATAGCAAGTGTTTCCTAGTGAACGCTATTTGATACTTGGAACTTTGAATAGTTTATACAGTTGTCATTGACCCCCCTTATACATGCATTCCGGTATATTTATGTGATATGCAGTAATCCTTCTTCATTGCTTATGCTCTTTTGGTGATCTATATATGCTTTTCCACGGGGATTAAATAAGCACCTTTAGAATTTCTCTCTTTCCATTTAGTTCTTCCATCAATTACCTGAGTAAGAAAATCAAACGATTGACTTTCCTAACATGAAACAAATTGGTCTTTAAGATCCTTGTTCTTCTTAAAGCCCCTATTGCTTATCAAGAAGAGGATAATGCTATCACAAACCGCGAGAATCAGCAAATAAAATGAAAAAAACAGCAAAGGAATAGAATTACTCTCAAGTGGGAGAGTCGACCACTAAAATTCATTTAAAGCTTAAACTGATATGAAACTCAGCAGGCCAAATCCTTCTGGGAGAAAGGAGACTCCAAAATAATAAGGCGCTAAACTCAGTCAGTATCCTGCGAAGAATTCTAAAGATTACGCGAGTATATGTTATGTTTGACATTTTTTATCGCTAGAGTTCCTAATTGCTAAAATTGGTAACCAATAAACCCTGTAGGCACATATTTTGTATACTTGTTTATTTTGAGCTTTTCATTAGCACTAGGATCATTGATGTGGTAGATACCGGGTGGTGTTACTGCTGCAAAAGGATTCAGAGCCGCTGGCATGTATGGTGGGTTGCGTGCAAAAGGAGAGAAACCTGACCTGGCTCTGGTGACATGTGATGTTGATGCAATTGCTGCAGGTGATCACCTTTCTTTTTTATCAAATAGTTGAGATCCTTGACACAAAAGTGCCAACAAGTGGCATGCATGGACACAGATTGGTATCAGTCAATAATTATCAAATATCTGTGGCTTGGAAATTTGTAGAGTAACATCTTTGTTTCTGATGTCATGATTCCCAAGGAATTGTTTGCTTACTTTGTTCTCGCGTTTCAAACTAGTGAAGGTGCCACATCAAATCATTGATTAGGCGGTGAAGCTTTAATGATCTTGGGTCTGTATTTCAGGGGTATTTACTACAAATATTGTAGCAGCTGCACCAGTTATCTACTGTAGACATGTATTGACCACATCAAAAACGGTTCGTGACTTTTGCTCATTTTGATTACTAAGATTACTTTGTTCTATTGGTTTAATCAGCATACTAACATGATAAACTGGCGGGGATTATTCTTTTCTCTCTTTTTTATTCCTAATATATAATATGGATGGATAGATTCGTTGTGGTACGCCTGGGCTTTGTTGATTAGAGATTTGCTTGCTTAAGATTCACAAAGATGCTTACAAGTTTACAAATCTTTTAGGCACGTGCAGTGTTAATTAATGCTGGTCAAGCAAATGCTGCGACGGTAAGTGCATGTGCTTGTGCTGTTTAGATTCTGTATTTAAATGTAATTTTAATCTTTTTATACAAACTTAGATGGCAATATCAAGAAAGTGGTAATTGTTGGACAGCTAACATGACCTCTGCATCTATGACAGGGTGATGCAGGTTACCAGGATGCAATAGAATGTGCAAATGCTGTTGCGGAGGTTTCCCTGAGTTTCAGAATTTATGCTTTGTTGCTTTTCACAAACTATATATTATCTCTGCGATCTTCTGTCTTGTTGATTTCAGCTTCTCCAATTGAGGCCAGATGCAGTATTGATTCAATCCACTGGTGTTATTGGTCAAAGAATTAAGAAGGTACAGTAACATATGTAGGATACTTGTGTATCTACTGTTTTGGGAAAACCACATGGGGTTAGGCTGACAACAGCTGATATCATTAATTAAGGTTCTAATTTACAAACACTTATTATTTAACCAAATTACTCTTTTAACCTCATTGGACAATTACCCTCAACGTAAAACCTCTCTTTCTGACTGATGGCCAATGCCAGCCAGTTAGTGTGTTGATCAAGTACTCTAAGCACATACCTTGCAATCGCAGTTTATTAAAAGAAGTTATAAGAAGCTCCAATGAATGTGGGACGGCATTTCAAACTATTCAGAAGTTATAAGATGCTCCAATGAATGTGGGACAGCATTTCAAACTATTCAGAAGTTATAAGAAGCTCCAATGAATGTGGGACGGCATTTCAAACTATTCAGAAGGTTTGAAAGAGATGGGACTGTTACTAACTGCCAATAAGTTTTGATTTTCCAATATTGAAATTTAAAAGATGACGCAGCTGACAATTGCCGGTGAGGGAGGGAGGGAGCACATTGAAATGATTGTTTGTGGCCTTTACTTGGTCACGCAAGTGGTATGGGAATCTCTTGTCCAACAGGTGAAAAAATCATAAAATCAAAACAATAGGTCAAAGTTGGGCAAAGAAATGGGCATTGGCAAGCTAACTTATAATGCTAATTAATTAGAATGTGGGCACTGCAGAACCTACATCAGTTCTCGCGTGCTTTCAAATAGTCTTGTCTCAAGAACCATCAAACCCGTCCACCCTCGCGTCCCTCTATCGCAAATCATTAACTGATCAAGGATGTTAACTCGTGGTCTTCTAGGAATTTTCTTGTCCACAAGTTGTGCTTTTGGGGCCTAGATCATCTGCACAGGTGCACTAGCCACTAGGTCAACTATCTGAAAAAGTGCTAAATCAGATCCACTTTCACATATAGGAAGGATTACCGTATGTGTAATCTTCAATCATCATTTTTATTTGCATGACTGGATATGGTGATGCATCATCATGTTGGGACGGTGTATCGTCAACCATCGATTGATCTGATGAAAGTTAGTAATGCCTAGATCACTGCTAAGAGGCTCTTCCTCAGTCGGACAATCTATAAGGAGAAACTGGATAATAAGATCATTGACACTAAAGCTCGTCTACTAGATTTGGCGATCAGGGATGAATCAATGACTAGGCTGCATTCTGAGAATAATGTTAGATCGTCTATTTACTGACTGAATGTTCAATTTTATGGATATCAATGGCCGAATATATCACTACGAATCTCCATTTATCTGATTGCTCTTTAGTTGTTGTTCTCTCTGTGAAACCTCCAATGCAAAGCATAAATCACTTTGATCACCCTGTGGGGCTGTCTGAGAATTCATTAATCATCTCAAATAGTTCCTCTAATTGTGGTTCAAATATTACTTGTTGCATGTAGGATCAAATTTTTGTTGAGTGAGGAAGTGAGCCATTATCAAACAAGTGAACACATGAATCCTATAGAAGTTTGAACAAAAGGGAAAAGAAGAGGGCTTATTCAAACCTAGGAATATAGGATTCTCAATGTAATAATGGTTAGGTTTGATTGGGTTCACATTTCGACTACAATCGCTGGTTTTCAAGGCAAACAAGCAAATATGCACAAAGGGTGCCAACCACTAGTCAAGAAGAAAATGTACTACTATGCATATTTGCAAGCTACATCACAATAAGTTAAATCATTCCAAAAACAAAAAAATACAGAACTAATTTAATGAAAATATTGAAAATAATACAATAAGCAGGTAGATTTGCCAAGAAGATTCCTTCCAGGGTCAGGTCCACTCGAGAGTAATATGGAAGACAATAAAGAGCTTAAATCTGAAATACAAGCAAATAGGTTTTGCATATAGATATCAGATAACAATAGGAAAGATTGGTAGGAAAAGGAGGGTGGCTGAATGAATGAAGAAAGGGAATAGAAGAAGCAAAATAGGTTTCACGGAGAAAGATTGTCCAATATCATTGAATAATTGAAAGGTGGAGGGGTTAGAAAGGTGACGGGAAAGAAGATATTCAAAAAGGAAGAAGATGAATGTGGTACGACCAAAAAAAGGGAATAAGTTCTCTCCAAGAAGTATTCTCTCTTTTATTTTTATTTTTCGTCAATACCCTCTCTTGCTTTTCCCTTGACATTTATAGAAGAAAAATGAGTAATTAAAGGGGTTTTGATTTTAAAGTTTGAAATTTGAAAGAGATGATGGGCTACCAATACCATTTACTGTAGGTGAATCTTGTATTTCTAATTTTGAATTTTGAAAGAGATTAGGGGATCCCATAATCCGTAATGAGTTGTCATTCAATGGAGAGAGAACACGAGGGAAAAAAAAGGAGGAAACCATCCTGCAATGGATAGATGTGGGCCTTTAGATGTAACCTGTATTGTTTCCATTCAATCCATTGGCTATATCATCTAGGCATTCCATTTGATGTTTTTAGTCACGTGGCTAAGAAAACAACTACCTGATTTGGGTGAATCACCTAAGTGGGTGTGAACATCCCATGCACCATAGCTGAAACAACAAAAAATAAAATTACAAGTCTAAAAAGAAATATCCATTGTCATGCTAACAAAAAATGCCAATTAGTTAAATGTGGAGCCTGTGCACCCTCGTCAAATTCTTTCTGCCAAACAGCCCACAGATGTCACTCTTCTCTACCTAGATTTATTAGTTAACTAATTACCTTCGAATTCTCTCTACCAAACATCCTGTAATTGTCCCTACCCAACTACTTCGTCAAACTTCCACTCTATAGCCAAGGATCAAACCATAGATTTGTGTTTTCACCATCACTGATTAAGTACAGGACATACCTATATACAATTTCTCTCAATGCAACAATGTCTTTCTTACCAATTACCTTCATCACCTGTTAGCTTATAGATGGATTTACTCAAGATTTTGATTCTCTACCCATCTACACCAGGGAGGACTCATGGTGAGTATTGACCTTCCACCAGAGTTTTACCAAGACGGCCTGATTTCAATGTTAAATCCTGCCCCGACTTTATGCAATTAAGCTTACTGCTTCTGCATTTCCATGCCGCAAGTCTTAAAAGTAAGAGGTCTCAAAATCCCTGAGAACCAAGTGTTGTAACCTACCGAAACTAACCTGCCTGCTATCGATAGTAACCTGCCCTCCATGAGTCAAACATCCTTTTAGTTTTATCTGTAACTTTCTTCTAGATTCCTCTTTATCCTGGTACGCATTACGGGTAGGCTGTATTGCTCCATATTGTATGTTATGTGAAGCTATTGATAGTAAGTCATCACGTCAGTTTTCTTTTAGACTTCATTATCTCAAATATGTTATTCCTCTGTTGTAAGGCAGAGTGTCATCATTTTCCTTTTCTTATCCAATGATACCCATCATTGCCTTTTCTTATTAATTACATGTTTTTGCTACATTTCCTTCCTATTAATACTTGTTACATTTCCTTCCTATTAAATCTTGGTTTCATTCATATTTGTATGCAGGATGCTCTTCTTAAATCACTCCCAAGACTTGTTGGCTCGCTATCGTCCACTGTTGAGGGGTAATTCTTTTTTTTGTTTTCTTTTCTTTAATCAGTATACTGTCTTCTTGTTTTGAACTTTTTTCTGTAGTCATTTTCTATGTCTTGGGTAATATATATATATATATATATATATATATATATATATATATATATATATATATATATATATATATATATATATATATATATATATATATATATATATATATATATATATATATATATAGAGAGAGAGAGAGAGAGAGAGAGAGAGAGAGAGAGAAAGGAGTGTGACTTTGTATGCCCATGCATTGAGGGCTTAAATGTATGCTCCGCTCTTAGCCTCATAGCCATTGCATATAAATCTAAGGGGTACTGTTGGGCTTTTGGAAAACAAATCTGCATCAATTACCCAAAAGGCAACATTAATTGTCAAATCCTTTTTCCAAAGGCAGCATTAATTAATGCAGCTTTGTTTTCCAAAGGCCCAACAGATCCCCTTAGGTATATATCCAACAGTTATGAGCGGAGCATACATTTAAGCCCTCAATGCATGGGCATACAAAGTCACGCTTCTCTCTCTCTCTCTCTCTCTCTCTCTCTCTCTCTCTCTCTCTCTCTCTTTCTGTGTGTGTGTGTGTGTATTGCTATTGATGGTTTATAAAAGCTCAAAAGGTAGGAAATGGGCTTATAAGAGTTTGTATAAATTAGTAAAGTTTGAAAGGAATGTATGAGAGTGATTATTCGGATATGCATGCAATATGTTTATAAAATGTCATGAAAATCTGCCTGAATATTAACAAATTTCATGATTTCGTTACCAAATACTTCTGGATTAAAAAAAATGGCATAGTTAAGTGCTATTTAAGAATTTGTGCACACCAAAATTCAATAGTTGAAGTCGAACAATGTGACTTTAATCATGTACAAAAGAACCCCATTTAATATATGCATAACTTAAACAGAAAATCATGTTAGATTATTAGAAAAATATGCACATTTGTATAAAGTAATATCCGTGTATCAACGTACACATGCATTGAATCATGCATGGATGGGTATACATGCATGCATAAGTTAAGAATATAAAGGTTTATTCGTGTGCTCAGTTTTTGGGAAATGTGCATAATGATATGGATTATTTATTTATGTCCATCTGAGTAATTCACTATTCTGGTAAGATATTCAATGTATATCAGCCTATCTGTTTCTGCAGGGCAGATTCTGCAGCTGTGGCCATTACAACTACTGACCTTGTAAGCAAGAGTGTAGCCGTTGAGACTGAGGTTTGCTCAAAAGTTTTTTTTCTCAGTTTGTATATCAACCTATCGCATCTAATGCTGTTTTTGGAGGATTTTACTGACTAAATCATTACTTTTTCCATTTCCTTGATTCAACAGTTTTGAAATTAATTATGACAATTTTTAGGAGACATTTGATTGCTAAAAAAGGAAAGTTAATATGGAGATTTTAAAATGAAGGGGTTTGTAAATTGGTGAACTTGGAAAATTCTACTTTAGATAAGAATTTCCTTTTCCATAAGGAATTCTTCATTTCCTATTACACACTCAAACATCTTTTCTAATTTCTAAAAAATCATAATTAGTTTTTTGAAAATGCATGCAGAATCACAATATCATGATTATACTAGACATCCAAATGCACCCTAAGATTATGTGAAAGAAGTTTGATACCAGATGTTAATGCTTTCGAGAGTTATGTGGATGGATTAGGTTGGAGGAGCCCATGTAAGAGTTGGGGGAATGTCAAAAGGTTCGGGAATGATTCATCCAAACATGGCAACCATGCTTGGCGTACGGCATGCCTATTATCTCTCTCATTACCATTTTAAGATGCATTTTTTTATATGATGGAATCTATATATTTAATTGAACTTGTAGGTGGTAACTACTGATGCTCTGGTTGAAAGCAGTATTTGGAGAGAAATGGTGAGGATCTCAGTAGATCGAAGTTTCAACCAAATTACAGTGAGTAACAGCCCTGTTCGGTTACACTTTTGCGTCATGATTTTTTTAATAAATAGAAGTTTGGAGATTTTTTATAAGACATGTTTGGTAACCATGTTTCTGTTTTTGTTCTAAAGAAACATTTAAAAAATCAATGAAACAGAAGGCTTTCGTTTCCTCTGTTTTTGGAAGCATAAAGTAGAAATAGAAAACCTATCAGATATGGGTTTAAGCAACGCTGAACCCACCGAGAGCACATGATGTAAGATAATATTGTAGAGAGAGAAATGTAATGGAATATATGTTGTCGTGAGAGAGACAAGATTGATGGTAGGCTCACGGCACTTAAATTAGATATGGAACAAGCGTACAATAGAATATACTGGCAATTTTTATATAAAGTTCTTGGCAAATTTGGTTTTTGTGGATTTTGGAATGGGTGGGTCATGGGATGTATTGAAGTCCCTTCCTTTGCAGTATTGTGAATAGTTCCTGACCCCTGGTTCACATCGTCCAGAAGGCTATGGATGTGCTTAATTGTAATATTGTAGTTAAGATGGAGCAAGGGACCTACATGGGGTTTGTCCAATGGCGGGTGGCCAACCTGTTGGCACTCTTGCTTTTGCCGGTCACTGGCTTTTATTTGTCCATACTGATCTTGTGTAGTGATGTACCTTGCTTGACATTGTGGAGAGCTATTGAAATACCTCGGGGCATAAAGTTAATTTCGGTAAGTCTTCGATTATCTTTGGCCTACTAGCTAGAGTCCTACACATTAAGGCGTGCAATGGGCCTTTCATATACCTTGGTGTGGGTGTTTCTGACATACGTAACCCGTAGCTTACTTTTCGAGTTGTATCATTATTAATATGGGATGGTGGAAAGTCAGTTGCCTTTAATTCCCTGACAGGGTACTTTTCTCAAATATGTCATATGTTTGATGCCTATTTATAATCTGGCAAATGCATGGGTCCCTTGTGTAGTATCAACAATAATTCGTAGGTTCTTATGGTATCAAGTATGGGCCTTTGAGTAATCCTCATAACTGGTCAATTCCCAAGAACATGTCGTGGGCTTGGAAAGCTATTTCGGAAGGGGTTCTGATTATTAGGGACCATGTCCGGAAGGTGGTGTGTACAACGTCTACCAATTGTATGTGGTCTACTTCTTGGATAAAGATTGCCCCCCTGAACACTCCGTAGATTGCATGTGGTCTACTTCTTTAAATATGGACCACTCCGTAGATTGTGAATCTGTGATGATTATACAATCTCAAAAGATCATTTAGGATTGGGAAGGGACAATGGGACGTGGGTTGAATTTGTGCTTTCTAGCTTTCTTCCTCCTAAGTGGGTCCAAGTCACTTTCAATTCTTATCTTTACTCATCCACTAGTTTGTGATTATTAGGGGGGTCAATAGCTTTCCTCACCTTTCAGTACTCATCTAGACTACAGACTACTAGCCATGGAAAAGCTACCTCATGCTGGTGATCCCAGCAGTACATGTAGGCCTTTGCGGAAAGCAGGTACCACCCTTAGATCCAAAAGCTTTGGGTGGAAGGTCCTTAAGTGTAGGATTTCAACCATAGTGCACTTGAATCAAGTGGCATCTATGTGTGCTGGTTGTGAGGTCCAGTCGAAAGACATATATCATATTCATGCTTTGTTCGAATGCCTCATGTTGTCAATGTGTGAATTGTGGTGCACAAACTTGCTTACATTCCAAAAAATACCAAACAACTCTCAAGGATAGGAAGCTGGCATCCTTGACAAAGACTGGATGTAAGCCCTTTTAAATTCGGTGGAATAAATGCAACGCGAAGAATGTGGAGACTTTTAAAGGGAAGATAACTCACCTTGTCATAGCTGCAAAAAATATTCCTACTGAACATTTGACTTTTTGCTCGGCAAAATGATCTAACTTGCATGTCTGAGCAGGAGCATATCAAGACCAAGGAGTCGATTGGTGTGCAATGAGTCCTTCCTCATCCGGACTGATGACAATTTGACGGAGCAGTCTCCGGTCAATCAAATATTGCGAGAGCATAAGAAGATCAAGTAGTAGCATCCTTCAAACTAGGAGCATTCCTCTCATAACAACATCAAAAGAAGATCAAGAATTAGCATCCGTAAAACTGGGAGCATTCCTCTCAGAACAACATCAATGCAAATACTATAATCGAGGATAATATGGGAACATTGGGAGGGCATCAAAGCTGCAACGGAGTGTGATGCCAACATGAAAATTTGGATTGAATGTGATACCATGAGAACAATGAGCATGATCCAAGCAGGGGTTGGTGATGACCCTACCATTGAAGATTGTGGCCTGCTGGATAATGTTTTGTCATTCAAGGTGACGCATGTGTACCGTGAGACTAACAACGGACTGGCTTGTGAATGAAGCCAAATCTTTGAAGACCAATGTGTTTAGGAGCTCCTCCTACACTAAAGGGCTCATGGATATTTCCAATACTATATCTTTGTTTCATTTATACACGATCGATGGTATTTTTATCTTCTAGTTGTCAAAACTGCTGAAAAATATGCTTTATGGAAAAAGTTTTGGAAAGAGAATATTGAAGAGAATATATTATTGAGAGCATGTTGTGGAGAGTATGTTTTAGAAAGAGAGGATATGTTATACTGAGAGCATGTTGTATGGAGAGAATATATGTTATAAAGAGAGACTATATATTGTAGAGAGTATAAATGTTATAGTGAGGCAATGTTGTACATCGATTGTTATGGATAAGGAGATAATATATGTTGTGGAGAGAATATATATTGCAGAGACATAATGTTACAGACATAGAATATATTGTTGACTCGTTATATTAGTCTTAGAATATCATTGAGAGGGATTTTTGCAGAGCGAATATAGTAGAGAGATAATATATATTATAGTAAGTGAATCTTTGTAGAGAGTGATATAGAGTGAAAATATCAAGGTTTGTTGTTTCGGTTTCGGTCCACCCACTTTCAGTCGATTTCGTAGTTTCGGTTTTATTTTTCTAATTTTAAATAATTATAGAATTTAAAAAATAATTGCTCATTTAAAAAAGATTCTAATTTTTTTTCTAATTTATATATCCCTCCCGAGTCAAGACTCAAGAGCGGCCGGAGAGAAGGAAAGAGAAAGAGATGGCGAGGCCGAGGTGGCACGTCGCCGCCAACGACATGCGACGACAACGATTGAGCGGCGATGACGGCCATGCACTTTTTATCCTTTTCTTCTCCCCCTCCACCTCTTCTTTTCCTCTGGACTGAAACCAAGCGGAGTTGTGGGCTTCCAGTCAGAACCACCGAAAATCAGGGGATCGTGGAGCGGTTCCAGCCGAAACGGTTTCGGCCGAAACTTCAAACCTTTCTTCAATACAAATTGCAAACATAACTACTGACAAAATAGAAATACATAGCTAATATGAACTCGAAAAAAAACATAATAGACAATAACTAGTATGAAGGAACTCAAAAATCGACTCACTATAGCAAGCCAACACTTAGTACCACATGTGGCGTGGAGGATCAAATTGTGCATCACTATTTTCATCATCTCGCCCTCGTTAATTGTACTGCTAAGGATAATAGTGTTGGAGGTATTCATACCCAAAAAAGATGACATCATAATGAAAACAATGGACAATCATGCATTTTCAATGGATAGGATATAGGCTTAGATCCTCTCTTTGAGTTGTCACACAAATCCTAACAGATTTTTACATTGAACCATCATGCATTTGACTACCTCTTGAGACCTTACAAGAATCGGTGTATAGCATGACTTATGTACGATAAGTCAAATACACGATTGATAGTGTATTGTGCATGATATTTGTTTGCAATATATAGAATTAGTACGATATGATCACATTAGGCCTTTGCAATATGTAGAATTTCTGCTATTTCTAATGTTGACTATGGTGTCCCTTGCATTTAGGTTTGGGCTATCTAACACGGTTTGCACATGTTTTTGTTATAAGGTAGATGGAGATACGAGTACCAATGATTCCGTCATTGCTTTGGCTAGTGGAGTATGTGGATCAACCAAGATATCTTCTATTGATAGCTATGAGGCTTATCAACTTCAGGCATGCCTGGATGCGGCAAGTTTTCTTCACTGTCCTTACCACTGCTCTGTTATAGTGGATTCTGTTCCCTTTTTGTTATCGTAAGCAATATAACAGAGTTAGTCCACAATGCATGTTGCATTGAATTTATATGGATGTTCCATTCATTATAGTTTTACAGAAATATAGGTCCTTATCTTGGAATCTAGAACAAGGCATCACAAATATAGAGAGCAAGAATCAATTTTATTTAGTCCTGTTGCTGTGAAGCATAAGTCAAACTACTGGACTAGTAAATATAAACTAAAAATTTCAAAGGTGGTAACAGGAATATCTGAACTAATAACATATGTCAGAACGCGGCATATTGTTATTTGGAGAGCTAGGACTGGGATGAAGCACAAAAAGCATGCCATTCACTAGAAGGCAAACAAGATAAAGAAATAATACATAACACCCTCTCTCCTTAGACTAACGGTGAATCATAAACAAATATTTTCCCAATGGAAAAGCCCAATGTTATATGCACCTTTACAAAGAAACAAGCAAGCAATATAATGACCATGAACAAGATGGCTATCGATCTCAATATGGAAGAAAACCCTTGGGGGTCAGGGTGCAATACTCAAACATCAGTGGTCTGACTGTGGAATAATCTTATGTTTCTTTTTCAGATACTAGAAAGTTTTACAAGAGCTAGTGATTGATAAAAAATTTAGTGGTAAACAGCCTAAGCAACACCTCAATAGGCTTAATACTGAAATAATAGGATGTTTGCGAGTAGTGAGCATGAGTAAGGATGTTGTAAAGGACCGGAAGTAACTCACATTGTATTACAGAACAAAAATCCAACTGACCATGTGCACAGTATCTGACAAAAAGATGCTGATATAGACCAAACAGAACAAAAATCCAACTGACCATGTGCACAGTATCTGACAAAAAGATGCTGATATAGACCAAACTCCCAACAAGCTGAAGGGAGCGTGTAGGATTAAGAAGCTTACCACTTGAATTGGATGATTGATGAACATGGGACCTTCAAGATGGAAAGATGTCAAACTTCACAATGGAATAAGTCATGCGAAGATTAGACATTGATTGTGTTCTGATTAGCGGAATTAGAAGCCTATTTTGTTTTCTTTAGAGTTAGGAATGGTTTTTTATTAAATGTTTTTGTTCTTGAGTCGTTTATTAATTTTTTTGTCATTAAATGAAGGCCGGTGATTGAAATATCATTAGCTGTACTATGTGAATATCGATTGTGAGTTAGTGATTTAAACATAAACCAGAGTCGGGGGCAAACTTGAAAGAAAGTAGGCTAAAAGGAGATGAAAGGGCAAGGGGCTGATGTCTCATTACCCACACGTCTTGGAACTCCCACCCCTCCCCTTTTGTGGAAACCATGGATTAGCTTCTTTTCTGTCATTTACATCTCTCGTCTCCTATCATTCCCATGGCCCGATCTTGCATCACATCCTGGCTCGACTGTGCATCGCACTCAAGTCCAACGGCACCCTGAACCCTCCTCCCTCCCCCATGATCCGATGAATAGAAGGCTGCGCAGCCTGCGCCGGCAGTGCAACACAGATCTCCGCCTCCCACCCCAAACCTCCGTCCTGACTGTGCACCGACGGAGCCGTAGCCCGACCTCGCATCACATCCTGGCCCGATTTTGCATTGCAATCAAGCCCAACAGCACCTTGGACCCTCCCCTCCTCCCTCCCTCATGATCAGGTGAATCGAAGGCTACGCTGGCAGCAACCACTTTCAATAACACTCCTACCGCCGATGCATGGCCCTCCACCACCCACCACAACCCGAATCAAAGAGTAAGGAGATGGAGGAGTTCAGGGAGTGGGAGGGGATTGCGGAGGGGGGAGAGAGAGAGAGAGAGCCCGTCTTGTGACAGAACCCAATGATACGCCGCATCCCACCCACAATCAGACGACCGCAATAGTTGTCGCGCAAACTAAGCTGCGGGATGCCCTGTAGGTGAACACTGAACATGACTCTCTCTCTCTCTCTCTCTCTCTCTCTCTCTCTATATATATATATATATATATATATATATATATATATATATAGAGAGAGAGAGAGAGAGAGAGAGAGAGGAATGTTACAGTGAGCTGTGAGCTGTGGTTTTAGAAAGTGAGCTGCGGGTATTTTCACCCCCCTAGAAGTTTTGGAATTTGATGAAATTTGGTGAGGGTGTTGTCTAGGGTTAGATGATCATCCTCACCAATTTTCATCAAATTCCAAAACTTATAGGGGGGTCAAATGGTCGAAGCAAAATTTGCCGTCCGCAGTCACCGTTAAAATCTGCAGATTTTGCGTCGACCATTTGACCCCCCTAGAAGTTTTGGAATTTGATGAAAATTGGTGAGGATGATCATCTTACTCTAGACAACACCCTCACCAAATTTCATCAAATTCCAAAACTTCTAGGGGGTCCAAAATACCCGCAGCTCATTTTCTCCTACCGCAGCTCACAGCTCAACGTAACAGCCCTCTCTCTCTCTCTCTCTCTCTCTCTCTCTATATATATATATATATATATATATATATATATATATATATATATAGAGAGAGAGAGAGAGAGAGAGAGACAGAGAGAGAGAGAGTAGTGATACATTGTGGCCGGTAACGTGCGGCACCCCCTTCGGGGGTATTTTTGGTTTTTTTTTTTTGGGATTGATCACTCACCCTTGGATAGCACACACAAAAAATTTTAGCTTGATCCAAGACCTGTAGGCCGTCCAAATGTGTTGATCAAAATGGCGATAAAAATGAACGACTGATAAAAGTCGATCACATTTGGACGACCTACAGGTCTTGGATCGAGCTGAAAATTTGTGTGTGTGCTATCCAAGGGTGGGTGATCAATCCCCAAAAAAAAAAAACCAAAAATACCCCCGAAGGTGTGGCCGCACGTTACCGGCCGCAATGTATCACTACTCTCTCTCTCTCTCTCTCGCTATATATATATATATATATATATATATAGGGTCGGGATCGGCTGACCCAACAAATTTTGACCCAGCACCCTTTGATGCACCTAGAGGTTTTAGAATGGGCTGATTTTTTGTAGACATGTTGTCTATGGTATGTTGATCATCCTCACAAAAAATCGGCCCATTCTAAAACCTCTAGATGCATCAAATGTGCTCTTCAAATCAACGGTTTCCGACTGTCAATTTTAACCGTTGATTTGAAGAGCACATTTGATCCACTTAGAGGTTTTAGAATGTCTTGATTTTTTGTGAAGATGATCAACATACCATAGACAACATGTGTACAAAAAATTAGCCCTTTTTGGCCCCATTCTAAAACCTCTAGGTGCATCAAGGGGTGCTGGGTTATTTGCTGGGTCATCCGATCCTGACCCATGTTATTTGACACCTGTAACAAAATCGGCACCAAAAACGGCCATCCCGAATCAAATCCCGTGGGATTAACCGCAGCCGTTTGATCACTGTGATCCGGCTGTCTGAACCGCACCGCACCATCCCTCAGCCGCCCGATCGCTCGATCCAACGGATCGGATTCCCCCGGACCACCTGTTACTGTGGCGGCCACAGTAACAGCCGGTTTTAGGTCCGGATGAATCTCGACCGTTGGATCGAGGCGATCGGGCGGCTGAAAAAAATTTCGCGGTTACTGTAGCCGCTACAGTAACCGCGATAATGCTTTCAGCCATCCGATCGCATGGATCCAACGGCTCAAAACAATTTCGCGGTTACTGTAGCGACTACAGTAACTGTGAATTTTTTTTGAACCGTTGGATCCATGCGATCAGACGGATGAAAATCGGCGCCAACACAACAGCCCCCGGTTTTTGTTTCAGCCGCCCGATCGCCTGATCCAACGGCCGATTCAGGCGGCTGAGGGATGGTGCGGTGCGGTTCAGACAGCCGGATCGCAGCGATCAGACGACTGCGGTTAATCCTGCGGGATTTAATTCGGGATGGCCGTTTTTGGTGCCGATTTTGTTACAGGTGTCACGCATGCAGGGACGGGTGCAGCATTCACGCTGCACCTGAGATCCAGGCTCCCCGTCCCATATATATATATATATATATATATATATATATATATATATATATATATATATATATATATATATATATATATATATATATATATATATATATATATATATATATATATATCATCATAATCGTTGGATTCGGGTTTTAGAATGTGCTGATTTTTTCTGAGGATGATCAACATACCATAGTTAGCATACCCTCAAAATTTTAGTAGATTCTAAAACCTCTAGGGCCATCAAATGTTATAAACTTTTTCGACCGCCAATCTCAACCGTTGATTTGAAGAGCACATTTGATGCACCTAGAAGTTGTAAAATGTGCTAATTTTTTGTGAGGATAAACAGCATACCATAGATAACACCTCTATAAAAACTCAGCACATTCTGAAACCCGAATCCAACGATTAGGATGATGGGTCAAATATGGGTCAGTCGATCCTGACCCATGGCCTCTTACTAATGGCCACTTACTAATGATCACAGCCATACATTCCGATCATGATGGCTGGGATCAATTCTCCCCCTCTCTCTTATCTCTCTCTCTCAATCTGTAACCCCCGACCCCCCCGACCCCATCCCCTCCGGCACCGGCAGCCCCCCGACCCCCCTCCGGCAGCCCTGAACCCCCCCCCTCCCCCCCCCCCGACCCTGACTCCGACCCCTTCCCCTTCGGCAGCCCGATCGCCGGCAGCCCCATCGCAGCCCCCCGACCCCGACCCCCTTCGGCCCCGGCCTGCCTGCCCGCACCGCTTGCCGGCCCACGCCCCGCGCTGGCCCGCTGCTCCGCGCCCGGCGCCGGCCGCCGCTCCGCGTCCCGCGCCGACCCGCTGCTCCACGCCCGGCGCCGGCCGCCGCTCTGCGTCCCGCGCCGACCCGCTTCTCCGCGCCCCGCGTTGGTGTCGGTGCTGCCAGAGTTGGTGGGGATGGGGGGGTGGGGGATGGGGGGTCGCCGAAAGGGGCTGCCGGAGCCGGTGGGGATTGGGGGGTGGGGGATAGGGGATGGGGGGTCGCCGAAAGGGGCTGCCGGAGCCGGTGGGGATGGGGGGTCGGGGGGATCGGGGGGGGGGGGGGTTTACAGAATTGAGAGAGAGAGATGGATGGATGATCCGGGCCCTCCATCATGATCGTAACGGACGGCCCTGATCATTAGTAAGAGGCACTTGTAAGAGGCCATGAGTAAGAGTATCCCTCCCCATATATATATATATATATATATATATATATATATATATATATATATATATATATATATATATATATATATATATATATATATATATATATATATATATATATATATAGGGGCATGCTATGCTGCGGTATGCGGTAAGTGCGGCACCGCACCGCAGCCATCTGATGCATGCGCTGCAATGCATCGCATGCACGCAGCGGTGCATCAGACGGCAGCGACGCGATGCCGCACTTACCGCATGCCGCACTATAGCATTTATATATATATATATATATATATATATATATATATATATATATATATATATATATATATATATATATATATATGGGTCAGGATCGGATAACCCAGCACCCTTTGATGCCCCTAGAGGTTTTAGAATTGGCTGATTTTTTGTAGACATGTTGTCTATGGTATGTTGATCATCCTCACAAACAATCAGCCCATTCTAAAACCTCTAGGTACATCAAATGCGCTCTTCAAATCAATGGTTAAAATTAACAATCGAAAACCGTTGATTTGAAAAGCGCATTTGATGCACCTAGAGGTTTTAGAATGGGTTGATTTTTTGTGAGGATGATCAACATACCATAGACAACATGTCCACAAAAAATCAGCCTATTCTAAAACCTCTAGGCGCATCAAAGGGAGCTGGGTTATTGCTGGATCAAAATTTGCTTGGTCAGCCGATCCCGACCCTATATATATATATATATATATATATATATATATATATATATATATATATATATATATATATATATATATATAGCATTACTAGAAAAAGGACGATACCAACACTACAAAGGAAAAGGCAGTACACCCAAGATCCACAGAACTTCTATCATGGGATTCATTAATGTGTGCTAATGGGGTTTGACACCTTCTGCAACGACACTATGGTTGATCTAATAATCTCTTTTGTTAATTTACCCTCTAGATTCTGGATGTTAATTGTATTCTGTATCTGATTATTTTTTGCCATTTCAATTGACCAGTTGTTAACTGGATGTCCAGAACATTCATTTATTATTGAACTGATTATGGAAATCGATTTTTCCCAGGTGATGCAAGGTCTTGCAAAATCGGTAGCGTGGGATGGTGAAGGTGCAACCTGCTTGATTGAGGTTTTGTATGTTGATATTAATTCCATAATTATTTGTGCTTTTTTATGCGCTAAACCAATAGGAGAGAGATGATTGCAGGACACTACATAAGTTGAAAAATATTATTTAATCTCAAAAAATAATCAGATTCTTATTTGCTGACATTCAATCCCCTGTATGATTTGGTGAAAGCTACTCTATCGTATTAGTAGCTGTCAGCACAAAATGTATGACCAGTATTCTTTGATCCGCAGGTTACTGTAACTGGTACCAATGATGAGGCAGCAGCAGCAAAGATTGCACGCTCAGTGGCATCTTCTTCACTTGTTAAAGTATGCTGCCTTGTTTATTTAACAATTTTACACTTCGCCTTTACAAGCATTAGCTTTGCAATATTACAATCCTTTTTCCATTTGATACTTGTGCTGTTTTACACTTTAAAATCACTAGAATTTTAAGCTTATACTATCTTGGTCAGGCTGCTATATTTGGTAGAGATCCAAATTGGGGACGCATTGCATGCGCGGTTGGCTATGCTGGCATCTATTTCGATCCAAACGAACTTAACATATCACTTGGAGATGTTCCACTCATGCACAATGGCCAACCACTTCCATTCGACAGGTTTGAGAGAAGTCTAGGTTCATCCAGCTCCTGTTTATCGTGAATGATTGAGATTATTTTTTTGTTGGTTTCTAAATACTATTTCTGATTTTATTCCGTTGAGCAATCACCAAGTGAGATCACCAGCAGATGGTCACTTCACAAAACAACTCCACTGTTTAAAAGAACTCAATTATCTGAGATATCATGTTTGATGTAATTAGCTTTCTTTGAAGCAATCATTGATATAGTTGCGAATTATGTTTAATAATCACAACATAAGCCCTATCTCATGTATTTGAGAATTAAATCGTATAGTAGATGTAGAATTAGTGCATCTACACCACTGATTGGAAGAATTTGTTCTTATCTATCTTCCTGCTTCCTGTTGTTATACTGAAATGAATACAAATCATGTACCTTTGAGATACAGGAAATGCCTTTACTTCGGGAATTATAATGAAATTATATCTCCTACAAATTTTAACGTCAAGTTCTGTGCAATAGTAGACGTCTCTGTTTTAGTTCACCAGTTCTCTCCGCTGTTGCAAACCCAAACACGATGAGAATCTGCAGTGGCATTTTAGCATAAAAAGTAATTGAAGATTGATATTTCATGAGTTTATTTTTGTCATTCAAATTAAGCACATAAACAGCACCGATTAAACTCAACATACTTGATTGATTTGGAAAATGAAAGTCTTTGAACAACTACACTTAATCTAAATTCGATTAGTCCAGGAATTAAAACTAAACCTTAATGCCTAAGTAGAGTAAAACGAAACCTGAGTATGGTAAAGACAAAAAGAAGTAACCTAGAAAAAAACTATTGTTGAAGAATTAGAAATTCCATAGGTGGTCATATGTCCTCTAATAACAGATGTAAAGTTGTTTCTCGTTATTGAAGTGCAAGATAGCCATAAAATTTTTGTGAAGTATGTTCTAGAAAATGAGGACATAAGGTGGGACTGATGGGTAAAGAATACCATAAGTCGGTTTTATGGATTGCATTTAGGAAAAGGTGGTTGAATTACAGTTGCCGTGTTGTGTGGAAAGGGGAGCATTAATTTAGTCATGTGAATGCTTGGGAAACAAGGTAGATGGATTCTGTTTCTATAAAAAAAAGGTAGATGGACTCTTAATATTGCGGATACTCGAAGACAGGCAGAGAGTTAGTTAGTGGGTTAGTTCACATGTATCAACCATAACAGTCATGATTTTATCTCATGAACCAGTAGCGGCTGGTTCACAAGAAAAAAAACAAATGTTATTGCTTGAAATTGGACAAGCAGATATTGATCTAGTTATATCAGGCTCACTCATATTGAGGAAATGATAAGAAAGGATAATGATATTTTAATGTGGATCTTATGCTCTTCCGAGAATGATAATGTTAAGTATATTTAGGGTTGAACTTAAGATTGATGGTAATAATAACTTGTAAGTAAATTGTTGTGTGGAATGTTTCATTTTAGCACTTTGCTAGGAAGCACGGACACTCCCTCGGACATGTCGTGCTGGTGTCGGACGCGGCTCCGACACGTGTTTTAGTTAGGTGTTGGTTGTTTGTTAATTTTTTTTAGTTGTTAGGGGATTGTTAGTATTGTCAATTTGTCATGTCAGGAATTTCAATGAACACATCAAGTTCTTTCGCGACTTCTAGCTCTAAACCTGTCGTCCATAGTGGCATCCCTGACGTGTCAAGAGAAGATGAGACAAAGCCATTGTGGAAGTACATAACAAGGGTTGAGATAGTTTCGGGAGGTGGTGGGAATGCTAAATTTGAATGTAATTTATGCAAGGGTACCTACACCGGATTGTATACTAGATTGAATGCACCTTTGTTGAAAATTACTAGATTTGGGATCGAAAAATGCAGCAAGGTGACTACTAAAACAATTAAGAAAATGAAAAGAGAAGTGGAACAAGTAGAATTGAAGGTGAAGGAGGCTATACCCAAAGAAGTACCTTTGCCATCTGTTGGAAGTAGTGCACGGTCAAATTCATTTCGGTAAGAAGCATTTGATCCGCGAAAAAAAAGGCGATGGAAAATACGGTGATTGAGAAAGCCTTCAATGTTGGTGCTAGAGAAAACTTATAAGCAGAGATTGCTCGTATGTTCTTCACAAGTGGCTTGCCGTTTCATTTAGCCAGAAATCCTCATTATGTGAAGGCTTTTACCATGGCTTGTAATAGCAACCTTGGTGGCTTTGTGTCGCCCGGTTTGAATATGTTAAGAACAACATTGTTGGAGAAGGAAATGGCAAATGTCGAGTTGATTTTGCAACCAATGAAAAATGCATGGAAAGATAAAGGGGTTAGCATTGTCAGTGATGGATGGACTGATGCACTGAGGAAACCTCTTATCAACTTTATAGCAGTGTCAGAAGGACAACTTGTATTCCTAAAGGCCGTGAACTGTGAGGGTGAGTATAAGGACAAGCATTTCATTTCTGGTTTGATCCTGAAACCATAGAGGTTGGTGCTACAAATGTTGTTCAAGTTATCACGGACAACGCTCCAGTTTGTCGTGCGACAGGTTTACTTGTTGAAGTCACACATCCTCACATTTTCTGAACACCATGTGTGGTGCATACCCTCAACCTCGTCCTTAAAAATATGTACTACAAAAAATACCGAAGCAAATGAGATAGTATATAATGAATGCAGTTGGATCACCATTGTCGCTGGGGATGCTTCAGTGATTAAATTTTTTATCATGAATCATTCAATTAGGCTTGCAATTGTCAATAAGTTTGTGAAGCTAAAGATGCTATCGATTGCAGATACCCGATTTGCCTCAGTGGTGGTGATGCTGAAAAGGTTCAAGATTATCAAGAAAGGTCTCCAAAACATGGTTATTAGCAATCAATGGTCCATGTATAGAGACGAGAATGTGAGAAAAGCATAGTTTGTGAAGGAGAAAATCCTCGATAACTTGTGGTGGGATATGGTTGACTACATTCTCTCCTTTACATATCCTATATATGATATGTTGAGACTAGCGAACACTGATAGACCATGCCTCCACCTAGTCTATGATATGTGGGATACAATGATTGAAAATGTGAAAACTATCATCTATCGAAATGAGAAGAAGCAAGAAGATAAGGAGTCGTCCTTCTACACAGTGGTGCACAATATCTTGGTTGATAGGTGGAACAAAAGCAGTACACCACTACATTGCATGGTGCATTCGTTGAATCATAGTAACTAAATATAATGGGTTAATATTTCTATTGCTATTGAATATTTTTATTTATAATCCATGATTGATTAGATTTGTTAACCTGTTCTTGTAGATATTATAGCCATAAATGCCTTAGTGGTGCTCCAAATCAGCTAGTACCACATCAAGATGCAGAGATTGCTATGGAAAGAAAGGCATGATGCAGAGGAGCGTAGAATAGTCAACATTGAATTTGCCAAGTTCTTTAGTGAGGTAGATGACTTTAGAGACAGCAACTCGTTGCACGATAGAGGGGTAATGGATCCTACGCTATGGTGGGCTGTGCATGGAGATGTCCCTAAGCTTCAACGCTTGGCATTGAAGTTACTTGGACAACCTTCCTCATCTTCTTTTTGTGAGAGGAATTGGAGCACTTATGCATTTATCAATTCAGTGAAACAAAATAAGATGGCTCCACAACAGGGAGAAGATTTGGTCTATATGACAACAACTTATAGCTCTTATCAAGGAAAAGTCGAAACTATCATTAAGGAAAAAGCAAAATGTGGGATGTAGGAGGGGATGTCTTTCTCACTTGATGGTGTCGAGGTGCTTGAGATTGCGGAGCTCTTGCTTGATGAACCGGACTTGGAGGCCATGCTATTTCTTGATGGAGATGATGATGATGATGTGCACATGGATGTTTAAACTTCATTATCTTAAGTAATTGTCATGCGCTTCTTTTGTTTTGGTCTTTTTGGATGTTTTTGGTTGTTGAATTATGGAAATATGGAACTTATGGTTGTCTAATGTCTAACTCTACTTGTCTTTTATATATTGGTTAGTTTAGTTAATAACTTAATATTATATTTATGTGGATTGAGGATCTCGACTCTCGCTTGTTGATTGGAGTATGCATTAAATTTTCATTTTAGTTGTTTTCTATGGTTTTTTTTTTGTTATTGAAATATATATGAATTATAACCGCGCATAAAAAATAAATAAAAAATATTAATTTATTTTGCCGTGTCCTTGCCGTACCCGTGTCCTCTTTTTTAAGGATTTGCCGTGTCAGCGTACCCATGTTGTGTCTTGCCCATGTCCCCATACCCGCATCAGTGCTTCTTAGTCACTTTGGTTTATAACTTGTGCCATAGAAATGAAGGTGATTCCCTATATCAAATCTTGCCTTCTACTTTTTTCATCTAGGCTCTTGCTAGTTTAGGGAAGCATTGGGTGGTGGCTCTCTAGTCGCATGAGCTTAAATTGCATACCCAACAATGTATGCCTCCCTACCCACCAACTGACCTCCTAGTTTTCGTGGCATGACCCTCTCTTGCCAATTTTGCCTTGGTCAGGTTTTCCCACCGGTGGACATCAAGCTGACAATTTACCAAAAAATCCATGTCCATCTTCCTTATAGTCAATCCCAGCTTAATTGGATAAGACTTGGATTGATAATGACAACGACGACGACAGTGTAGCGTTGGTTCTATGCTTGCCTTGTTATCAGAAAGATCGCAGAAGTTGATTTCTGATTGATATTTGTTATAAATACTCTCCAGGACTAGTACAAGATTCAAAAGTTCAAGCGATTTGACTAATTCAGGCTAATTATTAATTCCAAGCAAAGCGAAAGAGCTCAGAATGTTTCATGAAAGCTAACAGATTGTTTCAAATTCTGGTATGCTGTGTATTTAACAAGTGTGCGAGTTACAAGCCAAAGCAAATCTCTTTGTTACCAGCCAATGAGTAGAACGGTTATACAGCGAGTTTCTTAATCCATAGCCTAATTTTGAACTATTTAGGACGATACCATTCCTCGAGGAATGAAATTTTTAAACCTGTGTATGCTAGAAAAGTCACCGAGATGATAAAGACATGGTCACACGAATACCAGAATACGAGTTTTTGCCTCGAACATGTGCTCTCAAATTTACTAAAAAAATAAAAAATAGACTCGTATCCGAGCCATCTATACCTACCACCTTCCAGATTTGTGCCTAATGATCTTCAGTATTGTCCTATGCTACATAATCGCAATAGCACTGAAAGGATATTCTATATAACTTGTGTATGATAGTTGTCATATAGATTCAAGTTCAACCTAGCTTATATTCACTATGATAAATAAAACTAAATCAGCCTATTACATTGCTTTTTGCCGTCCTTTTTTTTTTCTTCTCTTTGCCATGCTTTGAGTATGATGTTATCAAGTACCTGAAAAAATATATATATATTTTTTAATCTCAGGGCTGTAGCCAGTGCTTATCTCATGCGGGCTGGGGAGAGTCATGGGACTGTTAAGATTCATATATCTGTTGGTAAGCCACGAACATTGCACAATCAAACTCTATTCTATATGTAGGGCATTAACTCGACTCTTGGACCAACCACGCTCGCACACGGCCACTACCCAGAAGCCAACCATCGAATAGATGTGTTTCTTTTCCACCCGTCATGCTTTTGCCTGCCAAACAGTTCATTGGTTCATTTCAAACTTAGTGCATCGAGTGCTTATGCCGTTTCGCGGTCACAAGCTTTTAAATACGGCCATCTAAATTCATTGGATTATTTTTTTTTGGCTCAATATTTTGTAGTCGTCTACGCTATTTGTTTAGTCTCAATGGCTTGTAATATCAGGGAGCGGACAAGGAAACGGGAAGGCATGGGGCTGCGATTTAAGCTATGATTACGTCAAGATCAATGCGGAGTATACAACATAAGGCTCGAGGGTCCGCCATTTCTGATTAGCAGGAGATTGAGACGTGGGCCCGGATTGCCCATCGTGGCAAGTTAGCTCGAGACCAGGGTCGGAGACGTGTAGACGGTTCGGGCCGATGGAAAGTATTAACTAATTGCAGGGAGGAGGCATAACTGTAGTCGCTACCGACATTCGGGTGAACGAACCTTTGTAACGGAGACATCATATCGAGTGAACACCAGTTTAGGGCCACTTGCCATGATGACGCCGTGCGCTTTACAGGAAGAATTTTGCCTCCTTATGTAGACTTTGTAAAACATGTAATGGTTGTATTTGGTTCTGTTTTGATGTTTTATACATTGGTAATAATTATTCTCCTTGTTTTAAAATTTCTGGATTTCTAAACTGATCTTGGACGATTATGTGGGTCTGAAGTACGGGTTGGGGTTGTTTTCACTGGGAATTTCAGTGAGGGCCGCTGCTGCGTAGCAGGAAAATAAGGCAGCACGAGAGGGCTGGCGACTAAGAGCATCTCCAACGGTCTCGCTTGAGGTCGTTGACCCAACAAAGGTGGCGATGCTGTAGCTTTTGAAGCCCTCCAACGGCCTTTCTTAACCATCGTAACATTTGTTTTCTACTCAACGGGCTCGCCCCATTTGCTGGATCGCTTGAGAATCATCGGATTTTATATAGTTGGTAGTGGGTAGGGAGTCCATTGGAGTATGAGCAAAATCCGAGTACGATTTTGTTCCAACCTCCTTAAAGAGGTTGGAGCATCCTGCTCTCTCTCATTGGTCCATTCTAAGGATATGTTTGTCATTTCATACTGTTTATCATGGTGAAACGACCAAAAGCCTTTGAGATGGACCGATGAGAGAGAGCGGGATGCTCCAACCTCTTTAAGGAGGTTGGAACAAAATTGTTCTCACAAAATCCACTCGCCAAATCTGCTGATGTGGCAAGAATGGCTCATCATATTAGCTTTTAGCAAGGGAGGCCGTTAGAGATGCTCTAAGAATTCCAAAGCGATGCACCATAATTCTAAAAAAAAAAAGGGGAAGTTTGACACGAGTCCTTTTTGAGAGATGATTTTTAGTTGGAGGACACGCTCATTTTGAAATGAGAAATGCTATTCAGCTCGAAGGTTTTTCCGATTTTGCCGGCCCGATTGACATGGCAATATGCAACTAGTGGCTGAAACCCACTAGCGCCATTCAAGTCTTCTACACCACCAGTTGCATGCTGCCACATCAATCAGGCTGAGCAGAATCGGAAAAGCCTTCGGGCTGAATAGCATTGCTCTTTTGAAATATAGTTTACTCTTTCTGAAACGAATGTATACCCTTTCTGAAGATGAATGTTTACTTGTAGGGACCTTAGCTAATATAGCAAATTATGGTGTCTAGCAGTTAATCTTGAAAATTAGTTAAGGACCTATACCTGATTTGTCGGGGGAGAAAAAACAGTACTGTTATGTCCGAAGGTGAGGTGACAAACAAGCATCAGTTGTGTCGAAACTGAATCTCGACGGATCTGTAAACAAAGTCGTGAAGCGTCTATCAATCCAGTTGGGGTCCTTGGGGAGCAATAGGGCCTTGCAATCCTTTTTCTCCGCTCCTTTTAGTGGTAAACTTATAAATAACACAAACTCCTTTAGCATGTTATATAGATTATACGACGGAACTTAATCTGTAGTGATTTGTATGAATGGTTGAAAGTACTTTCCAAGTCTGTATGCCACGTGGCAATCTCTCTCTTTCTGGAACCGCTCACCTCTCTATATGCCACCATTCACTCTCAAGGTCTTGTTTTTGGGTTCGTGTAAGTGGCTCTCGGGCCTTGCCCTGGGTTTGTTCTAGGGTTGAAGGGTTGAGGGGTCAACCCAGACCCAACCTAAGAGATTGAATCGTCTGCCCAAACCCAGCCCGAGGTCGCGTTAAACTTCTCTAGCCCAAGCCCAACCCATCGGGTTGGCCGGTTTCAACATCGTAGATGAGAACTAACCAACATATAATAGTTCCTTTACGATAGTCCAAACACGAAAAAACAACTCTGCATTCTTATATAAATGATGACCCATTAAAATTCCACCCACAAAGCAACCCCAGCTTGTATTCAACGGTTGATCCAACATATGGGTTCTGATCGGTCCTATTCAATATATATGATATTTAATATTAATTTACTAAATTTTTAGGTTTTATGTTGGGTCGGATTATCCGAAGCCTCTACCAAAGCCCAACCACAATTGAGATCGGATTAGGACTTTCCAACCAAAGCCTAACCCATACTAGTAAAATACCAACCCAAACCCACTCAAATTCGGATTGACTCGCCCAAATGACTAGGTTTACCATTTAAGTTGGCATACATTTTACAAAGCCTCAATTAGTATGCACATCAAGCAGTAAGGATAGATCATGCAGTACAACACCGAAATCATCTGTACAGCCGCAACAAACACAAACAGAACTATATACAGAACACACAGCTGCCCTCGGACAAGACGCGGTACAAAACAACAAGGCCCTGATTGTGCATGTCCTCCACTCTCGACGAACAAAAAAAAAGGCACAAGGGGTGCACGGCTACCCTCACACAAAACACGGTATGAAACAACCAAGGCCCTGACTCTGCACGTCCTCCACTCTCGACGAACAACAACGCCACAAGGGGCGCACGGTGCCGGATCCTTATTTATGTACAACGGCAGCAGTCTGCAGAGTTGCCTCTCAGGAGGCCTCCGCAGTGGAGAGATGCACCTTACCGAGTCCCTCCTCCCTCAGAAAGATGCTCCTACACTTGTCCTCTTGCCCGCTCACCGCATACACATCCACATTCACACTAGACTTTGCATAACCATCCACGATCAATCGACTCCCGCTTGCCTGCAGCCTGGAAAGAAAGAGAATAGTTTTGATATTACCATGTTGCAAAACAGACATCTTGCATCATCATCATATACAGATAGTACGTAGTAGAAAGAGAACCTCATGTTCAGCAGGGGGTCAGGCATGTTGCCAATGATTCTCCGGCAGTTTGTGTTTTTCCTCTCGCCGCTGCTACTCCCTCGCGACGACTTCCCCTTGTTCTTCTTGTGCTTGTTGCCACTCTTCTTGGCCGTCTTGGGACGCTGTTGGTAGTAGTGGTGACTCCTCACCGTGTGCGACATGGAGGTGGAGGGCGGATCACGGACCTCTGGTGCCCATTTCACGCGCAGATCCACATCCAGGGATTTCCCGTTCTGCACGCGTCCTCCCTTCATGGCAGAAACAAGCTTCAAAGAAGCCTGGAAAGAAAGACAGGTGTGACCGGTGGTATATATATATCACATCAAACTCTCAGAGAGAACAAATTAAGATCCTTTTGGTGTCTACAATATCCATATTCATTATTCATTCCAGAATTAGTATATGTTGGGAGGAAATGAAATATGCAAAAGGGTAATAAGAAGACCAGAACAAGTACAAGAAAGACAAGCCATGCAAAGGGGGAGACAACGCAGACAGAGTGCAGGTGTCCAATAGTGTGAGCAATACAAGGAATAAAATAGTTGATCAAAGATCGACTTTAGAAATGAACAAACATAGAGTGCCACGTGAACCAAGTACTTTAGAAATGATTCCTCTATACAGAACAAGTGTAATTAGGAGAAGTTGCAGGTTGGCAAGATCCCTAACCCATTTGTTATGATACAGCATTCCAAGATAAGTTCAAAGGTACTGTCTTTTACATGAATGGTGTGCCATGGCCCGGATTAATTGATGTTTTTCTTTCAGAAATTCTGGGAGGCTATACGGCCGTATGTTTGTAGATTCTTGAAAGGTTTCTTTGCCTGAAATGCATACCTTTCAAGACTCAATTACTCCTAGATTGTTCTAATTCCGAAGGATGGGGAAGAGTATTTCAGATTTTTTCCCTATCAGTCTCAAAATTTATTTACAAGAGTGTGACAGAAAATCTTCTCCACCATATTAGAATGGGGGGAATGAGATAACTAAAAAAATGCAACCTGCTTTAATCAAGGGTAAGTAACAATCCATAAACGAGGGGGGACTTGAATCATTTTGAATCTTTCACTTTGCAAATGATACTTTTATTTTCTATGAAATAGAAGCTCAAATAAAAATCCTAAAACTCATTCTATATAACCATTGTACCATCTATTTGGGGTCGGCTTTATGAATCCTTCTCGCCATTCATTCTATTTAGGGCAATATGTTGTAATGAAAGTTCTTCCATGCCTTTTCTAACTTACATTAATGTTATTATATGGGTCTTCACTCCTCCATGAACCTTCCACGATAATATAAGTCACCTTATCGAGGCCGACTCTGCTCCACGTTGTACATGCCCAAACCACCTGACATTCATTTTCTACGCTTTGCAAATTTCCACAGGTCGGTTTGGACACCACTAAAGTAACCATGGTGGTGATAATGATGAACTGCAAGTTAGAAAAGTTACCCATGTAGCGTGAATCCCTACACCATAGCAGTATAAATATGTACACATGAATATAAATGCATTTATATAGTCTCAACACAAACGGTACCAAGCAACTCGGGTAAAGGTGCTCAAGAATGAGCCAAAAGATGCATAAAATGAAACCAAAAATCTATAAAGCTCAAAATGGGAACTACTGAAAGCCATAAGAGCTAATGCCAGTAAAAAGGAAGCAAAAAAGGAAAATTTTGTAACAAGTGGGGACGGTTCAAATAGGTCAGTTATGGTTATGATAGACATTGGAAAGGGGAAAGTACAAAAGAGGTTCACAATTCAGCAAGAAAAAGTCCACTTGGATGAAAGAAGACAGTCACGCAGAGTTAACTCTAGAAAAACGATTAATGTCACTACTCAGATGACTTTCTAAAAACATGGATGGCAACAAGGTCAGAACGAGCTTCCACAAACCTTTACAAGTGCGTCGAGAAGAGTGGGTGCTAGGCCCAGCCCCTTAAAAACCAACCTAAGTTCCATGATGTCTAGAACCAACAAACCACCATCAATTCTCAAGGAATCGGTGCCAAATTCCGAGTCAAAGTGATTCTTCGCAACAAGGGACTCTCCCATGAAGTGTAGGTGTTGAGGGACACCGACCTTATGGTTACAAAGTTTAAGCTCATAAAATCTGAAAACAATCTTTCAAGGTTTCCTTAAACTTGGAAAGAGTCTAGAATGAAAGGCGATAAGATTACACATACAATATGAGAATTGGTCAATTAAGAGAAGTTAGGGCCTAGCCAATGAGCCCTACATACAATTGGAACATCCAGCATTCAATGTGCAGACTCGCTGGAAATCACAACATACCCCCAAAAGCTCAAATAAATAGGACAACATACCCCTAAGATCCTACCTGAACGGCTGAACACAAATAGATTGGCAACTGAATTCCTGCATGCTGCAGGTGAAAATTCAAGTGGGTGATTTTTCAAAGGAATTTCAGCTATCTCTTCAAATTATCTATATGATCAACTAGAACTCAATCACTTTGTAGGGTCCAGCTTATTCTCGGGCACTTTTCAAAAGAATATCAAAACCAGCTAAAAAATTAAAAGAACAGATAAAAAATATTCACACAAGCATTCAACTTAACACATCAACCGTAACCAGATAAGAGGAACTTACGGGAAGAGACATGGAACGACTGTAGGAAGAACTTTCAAATGTGGAAGGATGTGGACCTTGCACTGTTGTATTTGGTAATCCCTCTCTCTGTCGCATCACCACTGAGGAAGGAAATGTTGCGCATTTACTCAAGCCCTTCTCCACTTTTTCATCCAAGGAAATTGTCTCACAGAACTCTTGGCAAACTTTGATTTCGTTCGAATCCGCTGTTACATCCTGATCAGAAGTTGCATCAAGACCAGGTGATTCTCCATGTGCGTTGTGAGTATCGTGAAAGTGCAGGATTACACCAAGGGAACTTCCAACTTCACGAACAATCAAATCCCCGTCCTTTCTAATAGAAGAAAAGTTGGGAGCCCTCAGAGGACTGCTTTTAACCGTTTCTTTCATACAGTCACAAGTACACTGCTTATATTCTCTGTGTGGTTTCTCACAGGCAAGGTCATATGCTTGCGACTCACAGCTAATGTCTTGTGCAACTGTACCAGCACAAGGAATAAAACCTTCCATCCAGGAGCTGTAGTAATTAAAACTGCCACAGCATCTGAGTTAGAAAAACTAGGTCCGTATATTAACACACATGAAACGAAATTAACTAATTATTTAACCCATCACCAAGCAAATCATCTTTTTGTGGAAGATTATCCTTTATGTGGATTCTATAATTACTGAAGGCACATCATAGAAATATAGAAATTAATCCCCTACAATAGAACACTAAAAAAAATGATTCATAAGCCAAGTAATGGACTGTGAACAATAAATTACGATATTGTGCATGGTATCGTCTATGAGCATACTACGAATACTAGGGGAACAATTAGCTTTTATTTTGTTGATAATTCTTGAGTACCTCAACACATTGAGATGGGAGTATAAAAAAAATACAGTATCATAAATTTTGGCAGTACTGGCCAGTACATATTTACGAATATATGATACACATATATATTTCAGGTTATGCACAAAAGTAAAAAGTCACAAAATCACATTTCAGCATATATACTACATATGCAATAGCAAACCTTGCGCACATTGTTACAGTGGCTGATCCAGTTAATGACGATTGTTATGGAAAATAAAATTGGAGCAACATAGATTTATGAGGCCATCAAATTAAGAGCAAGGACAGACAAAACATAATTCTAGGATAATTTATGGCATTTAGAAGATGATTAAGATTCAAGTCATTCTAGGAAGTGCAAACATTGTTATGAATGGATAAGATGAACCTGTCTAAACAATTAATTTTTTTGAAGTTAATATTGATATAGACCTTGCAGCAAAATATGTTGCTTCCATGTATTATCTTAGAGAAGCATCAAATGGTAAGGACAGTGGAGTCTTACCTTGATTAGCATTTTAAAAAAGACAATATATTTTTAGGAAGGGAATAAACAGTACTTTTCTAAACGGAAGCTACCCAGGCTGCCTAAGCACCCAACTCGACTTCAGCGACCGAGCACCTCACCAATGGCTTGCTAACTGCACCATCAAGCGCCCTCTTAGATCAGAACTCTGGCAACAACATGTAAAGTAATAGATACTTCTCTCTTATTTTTTCTCATTCTACTTCCTCCTCTTCTTCCTCCGACAGCAACGATTGCAGAGCATGAAATAGAAGCTGAAGCTGCAATGACTCTCATGGAAAATAGGGGGGAACTCCACCATAGTATCACCCAATTTGCATTGTGCAACATCATGCATGTGCATCAGAAATTCGTCATATAAAACAATTAGGCTTCAATACAATCTTAAACTAATGGCTTTTTTATAGGTGTTCATTAGTGCTATAATCCTGGTTTATATGAAAATAGTTATGGTTCTAGTTTCGTTGATCAAAATAGTCTCGAGACTGTGTATGAAATATGATCGGACATGGCCAATTACTCGAGCTTTCAATGATTGCTTAAAAAAGTTGATTAGAGCATTGATACATGGTGCTTGGGTGGTTACAACACTAATTGGATTCAAGATCGGTCATGAATTTACCAGACATGGAAAGATTTGTGGACCATATATGATACTAACGCTTCAAATATCTGTTGATGTGTCAAAATATGACTCTTCAAACTCTCAAGTAGTAGAAAAAATATCTAACCACTGTTTTTCAAAATTATGATGTGCCTCCTATCCAACAAGGTCAGAAACATATCATTCAGTGAAAAATCCCCCGCAAAAAAGTTGGTTCAGCTAAGAACACTACAACCATGCAGCACTCAGAACAAATGCCAGTCACGAACACACTCTAGAAAATAGGACAATTCATTTTGGAAGGCTAAGTCATAAGCTAATTATCTCCAAAAAAAAAAAAAAATAGATCTAATAGGATAATTGCACGGTTGAGAATTGGAGTCTCATCAAACTCCAGTACCGATAAAAAAATCCCAAACACTAAGGTTATGAGAAGAATGATAAAAGAGACAAAGACATCTATGCGCTTTGCTTATCTATTAAAAAAGCGGGTGTGATTAAAGCCTTCGTAACAATTATTTCTTATATAGTATAGATATTTTCACCAAAGGAAATCCTGCGGACTTCTAGCATTCAACAACATGAAAAACCAGAACTAACACAACATTGACACTGAGTGCTAAAATATCTGAAGCAAATGAATAGAACACTTGACGCTTCAAATGGTTATTATACCCAACCTTGCACTAAAGTGTATGACTACTCAACACACCAGAACGGATATAGACAATCCTTAAGCAGGACCACCTTAAAATGGCAGCAACATAAAGCATGTGTTATATAATAAAGAGGTATAAATAAAAAAGAATCAGCACTGAAAATGCTCGTAGCTCCTTCTCATGCAGTAAAGAAAGCACTTCATCCTTCAGCTCTATTTACCTCCATATAAACTAGTAACGACCTACTTTTCTTCATTTCTTTTTTCCTTTTTTTTTTTGGGTGTGTGTGTGTGTGTGTCCACGTGAAACATAAGATATTACCATATGCTTGATACACACCTGCCTATAAAACAAGTATAACATCATTCTCCAAGTACTTGGTTATCTACCATTTACTGTAATTGAATGTCTTCAAAATAGTGAATCAGCATGGTTCAATTGAAAAGGATCCAAGATTCTAGAAATCACATCTAAAATAGAAGGAAAAAATTATTTACTATTCTCTTACTCCAATCCAAGTCTAAAATTTGCTCATATAAAACAGCCATAAACTATAACATACAAGGACAGTGAAGGACTTAAGGTTCCTGTGAATGCATGGCATCATCACTGAATCCTTTCACTGAACTTCCTATTGATTAATCTATGGCATAAATAAAACATTTCTTTATATGTGAACCAAGTTTATTTTTTGGCAAATTTCGTGATAGATGATTTGTAGATAACATGTCCCTAATGTGTATGCATGGATATTTAGCCTATTTCACCCCGAGGGGTCATGTGGTTGATCGAAGTATTGACCAACCAAATGCCAGGTTCTTTGCTTTACAAAACTGCGTATTTAGAAATTTCACTCGCAATAGTTCTAAAATATTCATACCATGAGGTGTTGGCATGCAACAATTTTAAAATAATGCAAGGCCCTATTAGACCCAATGAACCTACCCTATGGAAATAACTACTTTATATGCAAGGAATTAAAGTTCGAATTTTGGTTGCGCTTTGGAATCCAGGAAAACCGAGATATTTTGGCAAAATTTCACAAATATTTCAGGACAGCTGTACACATGGAAAAAATTCAGTATCCTGGAAAAACGAGATGTTTCGCAAAATTTAGCAAAACATCTTGATTTATCATTCCTTGTTTATATAACAACACATAAGCGTTAAAAAAAATATATCTTCATCACCAAAAAATCAAGAATTATTTGCTTACCGACTATCATTGAGCCTACACAAACTTATGTGAGGAAATTAGATTACCTCATCGTACTGAAAGGCATGGCCTCTAATTGACTTCCAAAGAAAAGGGTAAATTACACTTTGCCTCCCTGAAGTTTAGCCCAAAAACACTTAACCCCCCTATAGTTAAAAACTACATTATACCCCCCTTCAATTCAGTTTTAATCACATAAAAATTACCAAATGAGGACATCAAGCAGTTGACAAAAGGGGGTATTGTGCTAACATTTCAAACTTTAGGGAGCGATTCGGAACAAAATAAACTACAGAGGGGGTTAAGTGTTTTTGAGCTAAACTTCAGGAGCGTAAAGTGCAATTTACCCAAAAAAAACTGGAGGATTAACATCAAATTACAGTCAAGAGCAACAATACAAGTGAAAAGGGAAATTAGATCGAAATTATGATGTATAAGATCAACAACAGAAAGAACACCAAATGTAATGAAAACAGGCGGCCGGGGAAAAAAGAGATGAATCAAATGTATTACCTCGAACTGCAGCTACTCGATCTCCCGCCAAGGCAAAAGAGGCAAAAAGGGATCCGATCCTGCGAAACAGGAAACACAGAAGAAGAATCGTTTCCCACAGATCTCACTCAAATTTCGTCACGAAGAGCCAATCCGTGTCGGTAATTGCAAGATCACCTTCAGATCGGGAAAAAGAAAAAAGAACAAGCCGTTCGAGAAAATACGAGAAAAATAGGAAGAAACCCTAGATCAACCACATCGCCATCCTTACGCCTGGTGCCAACCCAAATTACCACGCCGGTTCCATTTTTCGAGCTGTTTCATACGATGGGAACAGGATCCGGAGTGGAAGGAGGCCGCCGAGGGGGTCGTCGTCGCGAGCCGGCGAAGGAGCTCCGGTAGCACCGAAGGCATGGTCGATGCCCTCGGAGGCAAAACCCTAGAGGAGATCTAACGAAACCCTAATCCACAGCTTCCCTCGCTTTAGAATCAGCCCATCAGACGACGGAGGATTGGGATTTGGAAGATGAAGAGGGGGCGGCGACACGCAGTTGTTCCGACGAGAGGGGAGGTTGAAGAGGGGTTTTATAGCGGGCGGTCAACAAGACCGGCAAGTGGCGGTTTTCTGCCGCCTGTTGGCACTTTGCACCGATACGTTTTCAGCCAGACAGTGTTGCAGCTTCAGCCAGCCAAACAAAATGAATTTTTGGGATGAGTTTCGACTGCGCCGGACGAAAGAAATAGGATAATGTGGCTAAGATCCCTCACAAGAGATCGGTTTGGGTTAAAGGACTCGCAATGCTCTGTGTAGTGAAAAGTCCCTTCCAAACAATTTCATGTATACTATCTGATTGACCCCTACATGTGGTTGTAACTGTAGCAATTGTTACCTTTTACTGCAGTGATTTTACCGTGGCAGTTTGTTTTTTATAAAATAGTAAGATTTTTTTAAAAAAATTACTATAGTGATTTCAATTATATTTAGGGTTACGGTACACTATTAGGGTATAGAATTAGGATTAGGATTCACTGTTAGCGTATAAAATTAGGTTTAGGCTCCACTATTTAGGGCATAAAAAAGGTTAGATTTAGAAAATGACGATTTTATCATTTAAAGGGATGAAAAAGTAAATGAAGGGACTTACTATCATGCATCTTTTCGGGAGGGATCGGATGCAACATGTTGCTTTTCCTTTAGCTACAAGAAAGGAAATTTTTTCATATCCCAAAAATATGTAATTACCCCTCATCTGCCATTCGTTTCTCAACAGCTTTCTCTGAGTTTTTTAAATATCTATTATATCCTTATCTTGCACCCCATATACTAACTAAAACCTAACTTAAATACAAAACCCTTTGGATGCCTATTTGAGAAGGAAATGGTGGTGGTGGATATTGCGTTATCGTCATCAGTAACAGCAATGACACCGAGGCTCGACAAACCCAACCCTCAGTTCTTCCGATCAGATTTCTCCATAGAAGATCTAACCCCTCTATCAATAGGAAAATAAGAGAAGTCGGCACCCTCGCCGAATGTATTTGAGAGTTGGGTGTGTTCAAAATGATGTATAATTGGGGTATATTCAAAAGAATTGGGGTATAATCAAGGTGGGACAGGCCATTTAGCTGGAGTGTATTCAATGTGAGGTGTAAGGGCGACGGGTATTTTTGGAATAGGAATGGGATATGATAAAAGGAAACTGGGTGTGTTCAAGTTTGTTGCAAATGGGGGTTAATTATAGATTTTTTTCCATGAATAATTTTTTTCAAAAAGAATCTGGCTAAAAGGACTTATGGCTAAATCCCCCCTATATAAGTAAATTACACTTAACCCCCAAAGTTTATCCCAAAATCACTTAACCTCCATGAAGATTTTTTTTCTCCAAACCGGTCCCTATAAGTTTAAATGGTAGCACAATACCCCTTTTGTCAACTACAAAATTTTCTCTTTTGGAAATTTATATCTAATCAAACTGAATTGAATTTGGGGGGGTTGGGGGGGGGGGGGGGGGGGGGGGGGGAATGTAGTTCATTAACTGTAGGGGGGTTAAATGATTTCGGGCCAAACTTCAGGGGGGATAAAGTGTAATTTACCCAAAAAAAAGGCCAAATTAGTCTACAGTTCTTCAAACATATCTTATTTAACAATAAGAGCAGGTAAAAAGATGTTTTAGCGTTAGGTCCTGTCGTTTGGAAAATATCCATTTTACCCCTACATGCAGTTGTGTACACGAAAATTACATGAAGAGTATCATTTTGGTAATAAAAAGTAACATTTTACTATAGATACTATAATGATTTCATTGTAGCAAAGAGTAATAATTTGTCACAGTACTTTGAGATTGTTATTCTTTGTTATAAAACTTTGCAGATTATTATCCTTTGCTATAATGAAATCACTATCATAATCCCTATATAAGTGTATATGCTATGGTGAAATCACTATAACAGTCAGTATATATGCTACAATCTACAAAATACTGTGGCTAAAGAGAAACAATTGATTTTTGTTACTCTTTGCTACACTGAAGAGTAACATTTGCAGATTGTTCGCTACAATGAAGAGTAACATTTGTGATTTTAGGATTAGGAATAATTTTATCATTTAAAGGAGATGAAAAGTCAATAGAGGAGCCTGCTGTAAATGCATTTTTTCAAGAGGGAACTTGTGCAAAACTATCTCTTTGTTTGTCTTTTTCACCAAACGAATATGTTGCAATAGACCTAACACTAAGTCCCTCAAAAATAAAATTATGGAGCAACTTATTCCAAAAGGCTATGTGTACAAACTAATATAGTTATAACTTTTTCACCCAACACTGGTCACCATGCCCGCCACCCCATCGGCCACTACTCACCGCCGGATCATTTCTAGTGCTCATGTCAGTGGCATCACATACAACCAATTCCATGGACCATAGGATCCCTACTTCTCAATTAAGAACAATGTTTCGCTCCAATAGGTGTTGAAGCGAGCGGCTCCTCTATCCAATATAAACCGTTGGATGAATATCACTAGTGATATCTAGTCGTTAACAAGTTTTGACAGAATATCACTATTGACATTCACACGAGTTAGTGATATTTTGTCAAAACTCTAAACGGCTGGATATCCCTAGTGGTTTTCATCCAACGGTTTGCATCGAACAAATGAGTCACACGCTCCAACACCTGTTGGAGTGAAGTATTGTTCCTCAATTAAAGCATGTTTGTGCAGATGTTGGCTAGGTCTGCAACTTAGGTGGGTTAAACATGGCCCGGCCTAATTCTAGATCGAATTCAGGCTCATATTATTGAAGGACGTGTTGGGCTCAAGTTTGAGAAAGTCAGCCCAAACTAAATTTGGATTGGAAAAGGGACAAGAGGTCAGGCAACCCAAGCCCAAGTTGAGTTTAACATATCACCTTACAAGCCCCACTAATATTGCTCCTGGATATACATGGTTTCTATTCCCAACCTAAAGAGCCACAAACCATACGACGATGAATGTAACAGAAACCGTGTTGGTAATGATTAAGGAATAATGATAACTATGTGTGCGACTATATGTGTGTATATAATTTATTGGTTTTTAAAATTTAAAAGTTTTAGACAAGTAATTAAATAAGCCTTATCTGAACTCACACAATTCGACTCGGCGAACCAACATGTGCTAACCCGAGTTTGAAATTCTTTTCTTAGGTTTGGCTCGGGTTAGACATCACGGGTTGAAGGTTGAGTTGGGTTTGGTTGGGTTTTAGGTTGAGGGTACTGCGACTCAAATTGAGCTTGGGTTTACCTCCAACTGATTCAACCCATCCGAATTGCAGCCCTAGTGTCAGTTGAACAAATATTGCATTGGGTTATGGTTTAGACATGTGAATGAAAAAAATTGTTTGATTCAATCGGCATCTCATATAATTAGTAATTTCATTTCATTTTAAGTGTGGGAATAATATTTATTAATGTCATTTCATTTATTTGATGAATCAGATAGCAGCAACAATCCAAATTAGGAAATTAATATTTGAATATATAAGGAACACACAAAAGCAAACACATGTCAATGTGGCATCCATCGGTCAACGCGTGTGTTCACCCTTTGTGTATCCCTTGTGTGCTCAAATAGCAGTGCTTTCTAAATTAACTACCATATTTACCCTATACAATCTTAGTTGGCATCACGAATCAATCAAACGTGGGAGCCAACACCTTTCTTCACAATAGTTGTTTAAATCAAAGAAACCGATGAATATAGTTGGGGCTGAGTGCGATGCATCTGTCACGGTGGCAGCCATCGTGTGGCTATGATGCACCCCGAGAGGTGCTCAGACGTTTGTGATTAATCAATGATGCCAACTAAGCGGTATCATGGTTATATGAAAGATTTTTTCGATCACCACCGTTGCAGTCATCACAACTAGCCACCACCACCGCCAGCCGCCAGTGGCTACCGACAACAACATCACCACCATAGAGGCACCATCCACAACCAAGCACCTCAACCACTTCTGGTAAATCTTACGTCTCCAATATTTCTCCAAAGTTATACCTTAATGTCTAGCCTTCTTTATACAGGTAAAATAACAGTTAAAGGGTGATTATAGAGTTATTTTTAACATTTAAATAAAAATATATATCTTAAATTAATCATGGTTCAAAGCTATTTGTTATTCCTATGCTTTTGCTCGACAGCTCAATGACACATCACTGATAGTACTAGTGTGTTTTTTTTTGGCAAACCAACTAGACTGTTGGAGGACATGGCACTAGAGACAAAGAGGTTCAGAGATCAAAACAGAGAAAGACAACATAGTTGTAATTTTATTAAATTTCATAATCATGTGCATATGACATCAATGGTTAGGATTCGTACACACAAACAAAGCACAACAATCGTTGAGGAAAAGTTTACTCCAAAGTGTCCATTCCAGGAGTCCAGCAAGGAACCACTCTAGTGTGGCAGAGAGGAAGTACCACCAGGCCAATAGCATGTTGGTTTAGGCAAATTTTTTACCTATTCGGGAGTAAACCACCAACAGTTATAGCCGTTTAAGATTAAAAAAATATGTTAGATATAATCATCGTTTCCCCTTATGAAAATAGATAACCATTGTTCCCAATAGCAATTTCCTTCTTATTTAACCAAGAGGTCTAAACTCATCGGTAGTCTTATGTTTAGTCAACCTTACTAATTAAAAACGGTTGCACTCAAAAGTGGTTTTATATTTGTAAAACCACCATACCCAAAAGTGACTCAGTTCGTCATAAATTAATTAAATTGCTATATGGGTTATCTTTTTACATTCGAACAATTAAAAAATAATAAATTGCTCAAACAATCAACAATTTTGCCAAGGGACCATGTGTGATATCCGAGGGCAAAAGTAAAGAATGTAAATAGATTGCAATCAATATTAGTTGAATTTTTTGTTGGTAAATAAATCCATCATTATAGGTAGTTATTGATTATAAATATTTTGATGGTGAATACTATAGTTATTAAGGGGCCATTTGTTTTGAAGTAGCTCCTCTAGGAAGTGATCAAAATGGCGGAATTATCCAACTTCAATCGTTTGTTTTGATGTAACAGTCTCTGAACTTGAAAGTCTCACTTCCGATCAACTTTCGTTCAACCTACAAAGAGTGCTTTTTGTGCCTCTCGACTTTGGCTCAAAACACTCCAAATATAAACATTACAAAACGTTGTGAAGTAATTAATGTTTCCACTTCACACCCCACTTCCCACAATATCAAAGTGGAGAGAAATTGGGTGAGTGAGAGCGCTAAAGGATTTCTTCTTCCCCCGATGTTAGGGTTTCTTCTTTCCCTATATAGGGTTTCTTCTTCTGGACAATCAATCATCAAATTGAATCACGTAAAAAACATCCTCACCTCTCCCTCTAGTCACCGACCATCAAAACGAATCAAGTTTTAACTCTGTCCCTTTGCTAACCACAAGGATCGATCTCCAACGATTTCGGTCCAAAATTCTTCTTCCACCCTTCGCTAGTCACCATTGATCATATCCCCTAGTCAACGATTCAGGTTAAAAAACCATATTTGTGTGTGTGATCTCTGAAATGATTGGATCTTCTCATCGGTACTATTTTTTTTATTCTGGTTTTTTTGCTCATGATTCATGTTTATAGTCATCTAGTCTCAGTCCTTATTTCTTCTTCCCCCTCCACTGACCACCATTAATCGAATCTTCAACCAACGATTCAGGTAAAAAACCATCTATTGTGTGTGTAATCTCTAAAAAAGAGTATCAGAGTTTTTTTTAACTCTTGTTTATATTTAATGATTTATCTTAATAATTTGATTCATGTTTCTCCCTACGCATTATCAATTTCTTTCATGCTGAATCACATCTAGGGTTTCTTCAAGTGGATCCGGCCCTGATTTCATCACTTTGTTCTTTGACAGAGATCATATAAAATTTGTGTTATGCTAGAGATCAAATATGTCTAATTTTTTGTTCATCTTTCTTTTATCTTTGTGTCAAATTTGTGTTGTGATTAGATAGTGAAACAGTGGGGTTTTAATTATTTTTCAATGTAGTTGTAATTCTCACTACGTGTGCATAGAGGAAATATTGAGTTTAACTATTTGTTAAGACTCTTTTTTTTGTCATTTGTCAAGGTTACTCAATTGATTCGTAAGATAAATATTAAGGTTCCATAAATATCAAGGTCCCAAAGTATCAAAGTCCCATAAAATACCAATGGGATCTTAGGTTGATAGTACTGTTGGAAACTCGACCCCTACTACATTGCCTATGATCCTTCTTGATGAGATGATTCCAAGATAGTAATGACGATCACAATCACAAATATAAAACAAATAAATCACAAGAGAGAACACGAGGTTTAAGTGGAAACTCTTGCAAGAAAAACCACTGTTGAGCAACCGCTCGAAAAGGCTTCACTATCAATGGGCAAGCAAGAATGAAGTACAACCCTGCTCCTCTCCTTTCACCAATCAAAATCTACCTCTTCCTTTTAGGGTTCGACAAACGGCACCCTATAAAACTTTGAAGAACTCACATTCTGATGAAATTTCGATCCGATCAATCTTTTGTTGATCGATCTCGATAGTTTTCTCTTCCAACATGGCAGAGAAAACCTCCTCAATCTTCTTTGAGTTCTGCCGTCAATGTCACAACCATTTGTACAGACCCTACAAAAAAAGACAATTTTTTAAAAATAGATTATAATATAATTTATTTTGAAAAAAATGGATCGAAAAGTTTTAATTCAATAACAACGGATTTATATGGCAGTTCGACTACCGTATAAGTAAAATATTCTATTTAAAGAGAAAACGGACACTATTAATGACAGTTGGACTGTCGTATATATTATATATGGTATTTGAACTAACGTATATAGCTTGAGCTATATATTGGCGTATATGGTAGTTGTTTCTTACTTGTATCATTATCAATTTTTACATTTGGTTAATAGAGGAAGTAGAGGAGATAGATATGGTCAGTGACGGACGGATTCCTGGAGGCCCAACAACGCATGAGGTATCGGGCAACCCAGCCCAACCCAAACACAACTTGAGTATAACATGTTACCTTATAGACCCCGTGAACCTTTATCTCTAAACATATCTCATCCGATGTGCCCCCACCCCAATTGTATAGATGGATGAATAGATAGAAATATATAGATTAGAGTACGTGATTGAAGTCGTATCCTAGTGGAAAAGCACTGGCCCCCATCCGACAAATCATGTACTAGAATCATGTGGGCTTCCTCTTGCATTTGTCTTTATGGTGGGTGTATATCTCATTTTTATGGCAAGCTTATCTCTTACCTTTATAGCGATTTTATTTGTGCTCCTGTGTGGCAATATTATAGACAAAATGTAAGATTCAAGCCTAGGTCTATCTTGTGCTAAGGACTAGCATACGAGATTTTGCTCATAAGGTCCCAACAAAAACAAAACAATTTATTATAATATGGGACAAAGACGGTTACAAAAGACAATGAAAAAACAAATGAAAGGGACAAACAAAGATATATTTTGGGCCGTTTTATCGATAGGTAAGTGTGATGAAGGTTGGTTATTGAAATCTGAGAGCATGGAGGAAGCGATTAGTTTGTCTAGATGATAATGCTAGGAATTAAAACTTTCGTCATCTAGATCACAAGAATAAAATCGTGCTAGTTTCTACTATTTTATGAATAGATCATGCAATGAATTAAAAAGCATGCATGCAACCTATGGATTATTAGAAACCTCTTGGGTCTTATAAACACCTAAGGTGAAGATCTGATGTGAAAGATGAAGAATGAAGTCAGAGTTGTGATCTCACTACCGTCTCGCTTTAACTCATATTCTACGCACAATGGCCGTAATGTTGGACTTGTAGGAGTCCTCACATTCAACTTGATTATTTTGCAGAGTTCGACGTGATGACAAACTCAATGGTGTGGATGAGAAAGACGACGGAGCTAGGCTCTCTACTTCTCTTCTTTCTTCTCTTTCTTTTCTCTTTTTTTCTCCCCCTCTTTCCTTGGTGTACGTGGCCAGTCTCCCTTGCATGGAATTAGGGTTCCATGTGGCCGGACACAAGGTATTAAAACCTTTATGTAGGCCGGCCACATGGATAAGTCCATGGACGGCCACATGTGTCTCACAGGGGTGTACGTCACTGATAAGAGAGAATCCTCATCTCATGAGAAAACATCATATAAATAGGGTCTTCGGATAATGACGTGCTGTGTAATCATTATCCTTTCCTATTAAATAGAAAATTAGAAATCATAATCCAACTAGGATTCTAATTAAGAGAGAATTAACTCGTCATTATTCACTACGGATGCTTGCGATAACTCATTGGGTATCATCTTCTTAATCCGATAGGACAAAGACTAAAGAGTGACATGGAGTCCTACTCCTACTAGGACATTTATGGTTCCTAAATTTTAGAAAACTCATATTAGCCCATTAAATAGACATCAATGGTTAACCCTAACCACTAGGTGACTCTGAACACTTATCATATTTCTAGAAAAAAGTCAACTTAGTCAAACTTGACACTTATGACAACTCCTAGAAAATAGGAATGTCAACTTAGTCATGACCTAGTGAATCATGATGCGACTAGAATTCACCCATTATTGATTTCCACACACTTTCTTAAGCATGCATCCTCTTTCTACAAGCCAGGGGGCCACTAAGTGGGTCTTACTGAGGAATCCTAGTCCAACTAGATTGCCTCCAAACGATGATATATAGAAGGAACCGCTTTGAAAACCTAATCCAATTAGGAAACCTAATTTATGAGACTCATAATCTAAATGCCCCGAATGTTCTGGTCATTGCAGTGTTACCCACTACTAATAAATCATAATGACATTATGCTAGTTTGCTTGGCCGTATGAGGTAATTAGGAGTTGAAATTTTCAGGACCTTGATAACTTTGACTTCCACTGGTATCATGGTCGTAGTCATCACCTTACTAGGCCATTCTACTAAACAACGTCTATAACCACTAGGCCATCTTACTGGAATTTTAAGGACCTTGATAACTTTGACTTTTCACTGGTACCATGGTCGTAGTCATCACCTGACTAGGCCATCCTACTAAACAACATCTACAACCACTACTGAGACACTGATGTTATCCGAGGTTATTAGTATATTAATGCGAGTACCCTTACCCCACTATGTTGTACTTTAACCCTTCCAATTCGGTATCCGTGAGACTAATTAGGATCAGTACCAAGTGTCCCTTCTAGTTTAGTTCACCCACTTAAGTTTCAACTTCTTAATGCTTTGTAATCGCCATCTTTGTACGAATACCGTTGGCCAGCCTTAATAATCAACCCTTTATGAGAGCCACTCAATGAGACACCTAGTTTCCCTTAGAAAATATGAAATTCCTACGAACTACTTGTGTTCTCTAGAGCCTAATGTAAACCACTAATCTATCCAGGTTTAGGTCTGTAATAGACCGTATTGTTTAGTAGGTTAAAGTGGAGAACACCAAACTAAGAGTTGACAATCTAATGGTATAATACTACAATGGAAGCCTCTCTCTCATGTTGTGACACGTGGACCTCTTTTAAAGAGCCAGAACTCTACTCCCATGTGTGAACATGGCTCTCTCTCTCTCTCATAAATCCTAATAAAAGCCTACTATAAAGATAATAAATTCATATGCAATGGCATTTAATAGTCATTTGATGTTAATTAGGAAAATCATTAGTATTCTCTCTCTTTCTCTATCTAATAAGTGAATCACACTCAGATGAGTGAATCACAATTACTCCAGATTGTACGCTTATTTAGACGGCTGCAATGTCGTCTATGCTAAGTGGCGTGAAATCAAGTTCATCCGGGCATTGTCCGAGTTTTGTACTAGTATCTATACTAAAATGGAAGCCTCTCTCCCGTGTTGTAACACGTGTACGTCTTTTAAAGAGCTAGAATTTTTCTTTCGTGTGTGAACGCGGCTCTCTTTTAAATCCATTTAAAAACCTACCATAAAGATGATAAATTTTTATTCAATGACGTTCAATTGTCATTTGATGTTAATCTCTCTCTCTCTCTCTCTCTCTCTCTCGCGCGCGCGCGCGCGCGCTAACAAGTGAATCAAACTCACTTCAGATTTCACACTTCTTCGAACAGTTGCGATATTGTCTTTGCCAAATGGAAGCCTCTCTCCCTTGTTGTGATACGTGGACTTCTTTAAAGAGCTAGAATTCTTCTTCCGTGTGTGAACGTGGCTCTTTTTTAAATTCATTTAAAAACCAACCATAAAGATGATAAACTTTTATTCAATGGCATTTAATGTTAATCTCTCTCTCTTTCTCTCTCTCTAACAAGTGAATCACACTCACTTAAGATTTCACACTTCTTCGAACAGTTGTGATATCGTCTTTGCCAAATAGCGTGCATCAAGCACATTTGGGCATTGCCCCGGGTTTCTTACTAGTGTATCCTAATATTGTGGTTCTAGTTAACAAGCAGTAGAGGTCCTATGGTTATGGTTGACAGTAATTAAGACATGTTTCCTCTCTTGATTCTATTCGATGCATTCCGATTACATCAACACAACCTAACTTAGTATCTCATATCCAGTGGCGGAGCCAGGAATTCACTCTTGTGGGGGCATAAATTCTAGGAGAGATAGAGAGGGTTTTGGCATACACCTTGTTTTTTTTTTTTCTTTTTTTTTTGGGAGGGGGGGGGGGAGGGTGGGCGGCTCAGGTAATCGTCTGGCCGGGAGTAAGGAATAGGTCGCCATCTTCGACCGCGAGTTTCAGATAGAGAAGACATGGACGGAGGTCTGGTGATCATTGTGGGGGGAAATTTCCGAGCCGCCTTGATCGGGAAGCCCGCCCCCACAGCCTTGATTGAATTGGACTGTTTGTAGAGTTAGAGAGATGGGAGAATAGATAGAGAGAATAAAGAGCGATGACACAAGGGTTGGTGACGGAGTTCGGTCTTACGACCTACGTCTCCGGGCGAGAGGTGCCACCTGATCTTCACTATAATTTGAATATAAAGGGTGAGCGTTCTCTCGACAGGCCGAGAGAAGCTTCGTACAGTGGGGTTGCACGGAGCAACTAGAAGAGAACAAGGTGGGGAGAATAAAGGGCTCTGGCTCTGGCTCTCTTCCTCTGATCGAATGACCAACCCCTTTCCAGGATTCCTTGGGGATCCTTTTATAGCGTAGGCACGTGCCCGATATGGCAGTGATGACGTGGCGATGATGACGTGGCACTGGTTCTGGGCCTCCTTGCTGGGCTCTTATTGGGCCGTTGTTCGGGCCCAATAAGGGGGAGGGCTTGATCTGCGAGCCTCGTAGAGTGGGCCCATGAACCCGGGCGGGCTTACCCACTGGGGCCGTTGCGCGGGCCCATGCTGCTCTGATCTGGTCCGGTACAATTTTTGCACCCACAGTTACCCCCTCCCAGTCGGGTCAGGACCCCCTGGGTCGGCTGGGATTCCAAGGTGCAAACGCTTTAGGATCCTGGCACGGTTGGCGAGGGTTGTCGGTGCCGCGGTTCGTATTAGCAGAGCCTTCTTCCGCCGATGCCGAGACCCTTTTTGGCGCGAGCCAAAAAGTCTCGGTTTTGCGAGGGGGTGTTTCCGAAAAAATAGTGCGTTTTCCGACCGAGTGGGTACCGAGAGGGTACCGAGAACATACCGAGAGGGTACCGAGACCCTTTTGGTGCAAGCCAAAAAGTCTCGGTTTTGCAAGGGTGTGTTTCCAAAAAAGCAGTGTGTTTTCCGACCGAGTGGATACCGAGAGGGTACCGAGTGCATACCGAGTGGGTACCGAGTGGGTACCGAGTGCATACCGAGAGCATACCGAGAGGATACCGAGAGCATACCGAGAGCCTTTTGGTGAAATAAAAGCTTTTTTCTTTTTCCTTTCTTTCTTTCTCTCTTTCCTTTCTTTGCTTCTCTCTTTCCTTTTCTGTTTTTGGCTTTGACCTGCATGTGAGAGCGGACGCCCCTCTCTCTCTCTCTGTTTTTCATTCACGTGAGAGAGAGTCCCTCTCTCTCTCTTTTCTTTCTCTCTTTTCTTCTGTTTCTCCTTTGGCTCGTGAAGGCAGCGAAGCAAGCGAAGGCCCGGGCGCAGGCGGCGCAGAGGCCGGACCGGCGCGGGGCAGCGGCGCAGGCAGGCGGGCTGCGCGCGGACAGCTGCGTGGGGCGCAGCGGCGGGCTGCGCACGAGCTGCGCCGCGGGGCGCGCATTGCGGTCGGCGCGCGGCTCCGGGCGCGGGCCGGGGGGCTGGCCCCGCTCGGGTTGGAGAAGGGGGCTGCGGGCGCGAGTCGGGCCGCCCCTCCGACTGGATCGGAGGAGAAGAGGAAGAGGGTGCTGCGGCCCCCTCCTCCCCCTTTTTTTTTCCTTTGTTTTCGGTGAGAGAGCAGAGCAGAGCAAGCTGTCGGAGCCGGTCTGGTGGCAGACCCCGATCCGCTCGACCTCCAGGATCTCGGCGAGCTTGTTCAGCCTCCCATGGAGGCTGTTGCAGAACTTCATGAGGTGCTTGACGTCGTAGACGGTGGGGAAGTAGAGCCGGATGAGGTCGAGGAAACCAGCCTAGGTGTCGGGGAGGCCAGGTGCCGGCAGGTGAGGAGCTTGAGGAGGTACCCGAAGTCGTACCCGCTGTGGAACGTGACCTAGCTGACACCGTCGTCGAGCACGACGCCGGAGGACATGAGGAGCTCGCCGAAGCGGCGGGGGAGCTCGATGGAGTCGGCGGCGAAGACGTCGGTCCGGGCGTCGAACTCGCGGAAGTTGAACTGCCAGACGCAGGGGCGGCCGCCGTCGCCGCGGGCGGGGAGGCGGCCGCACTTGTCGGTGACGGTGAGGCCGAGTTGGATGAGCTTGAGGAGGTCGCGCGGAAGGGGGGGTGAGCGTTTGGCTCGTCCGACGCCACGCCGGGTTGTCTCTGTTGGCTACAAGGAGTAGCGTGTGCATGTGGTATGTGTGAGGAGAGCGTGTAGGAGGGGGGTTTGGTTCATCCAACCCCTTGTCCCCATTCTGACCCGCTACCGCCAAGTACCCATGCTCGCGAGGAGAGGCATGATTTCTTCTCTTATGTGCAGTGTTTGGCCTGCTGCGGGTTGGTCGCATAGTGAACCAGGTTGAAGGCGTCAGTGTGACCGTCGCTGCCGTGTAACTTCTCCGAAGTTGGTCTTCAAGAAGAAATGTCTCGAAAGCCTCCGACAATCATAACTTTCAATACGAGCATCGGATCGATGCGTATAAGGCGCCATTGCGTCGGCGTCGGAAAACTGATCAAGGTAGACGTGAAATATGGTTCCCCTTGACGTACAACTTTTCCGATGTCTGTCTTTGAAGAAAAGTACCTCAAAAACTTCTGATAGCCGTAACTTTTCATACACATGTCAGATGAATGCGTATAAGGTGCCGTTGTGTAGGCATCGAAAAAACGGTCAAAGTGGACGTGAAACATTGTTCGCCTTGACGTGTAACTTTTCCGGTATTCACCTTTATAGAGAGATGATTCTTAAGAACACGCCGGCCAGGTTTTTTGGGCTAGTGTTTTAGAGATGCCTCGGCACGCGGTAACTCATCCGTTCTGTCCGACACCCAACTGCACCTAGTTACTGTGTTCACTAGGGACTGCAGTCGGGCCCCAGTGATGACGTAATAGTTACCGCGTGCTCGCCCTTGATGAGAGAGGGGATTTTTTTTCTCTTGTGAAGTTTGTACAAGCAAATCAATAGGTTTGGATAACGTCGACCACCACCCTCTTGGTTTTCTGACGAAACCAAGAGGTAGATTGTTGTTGATGCCGACGCACCCCCTCTTGATTTTCTGACGAAACCGAGGGGGGGTGCTTGTTGATGCCGACACACACCCCCTCTCGGTTTTCTGACGAAACCGAGAGTTATGCTGCTGACGGTGTGCTGTCGCCCCCTCCCCACTCGGTTTTTGTGCGAAACCGAGAGGGGAGCTGCTTGTTGATGCCGACACACACCCTCTCTCGGTTTTCTGACGAAACCGAGAGCTGTACTGCTGATGGTGTGCCGTCACCCCTTCCTACTCGGTTTTTGTGCGAAACCGAGGGGGGGGTTGCTTGTTGATGCCGACACACACCCCATCTCGGTTTTCTAACGAAACCGAGGGGTGTGCTGCTAACGGGGTGCCGTCACCCCCTCCCTACTCGGTTTTTGTGCGAAACCGAGGGGGGTTGCTTGTTAATGCCGACACACACCCCCTCTCGGTTTTCTGACGAAACCGAGGGGTATGCTGCTGATGGTGTGCCGTCACCCCCTCCCCACTCGGTTTTTGTGCGAAACCAAGGGGGGGGTTGCTTGTTGATGCCGACACACACCCCCTCTCAGTTTTCTGACGAAACCGAGGGGTGTGCTGATGGTGTGCCGTCACCCCCTCCCCACTCGGTTTTTATACGAAACCGCGGGGGGGTTGCTTGTTGTTGCCGACACACACCCTCTCTCGGTTTTCTGACGAAACCGAGGGGTGTGCTGATGATGTGCCGTCACCCCCTTCCCACTCGGTTTTTGTGCGAAACCGAGGGGGGGCTGCTTGTTGATGCCGACACACACCCCCTCTCGGTTTTCTAACGAAACCGAGGGGTGTGCTGCTAACGGGGTGTCGTCACCCCCTCCCTACTCGGTTTTTGTGCGAAACCGAGGGGGGTTGCTTGTTAATGCCGACACACACCCCCTCTCGGTTTTCTGACAAAACCGAGGGGTGTGCTGATGGTGTGCCGTCACCTTCTCCCCATTCGGTTTTTGTGCGAAACTGAGGGGGGGTTGCTTGTTGATGCCGACACCCCCTTATTGGGGCTGCTAGAAGAGGCCAAAAAGTGTCGGTATTGAAAATAGTGTATTTTTCGAATTTCAGCCCCATTTGAAACTGACACTTTTTCGGTAAAACGCTGGTGCGCGGGGATGTTGGCGAGGGACAATGATATATTCGAGGGGGTTTCTTAGAGATAATCTAGGATGACGCCGCATGATGGCCAGCCGGTCTTCACCCAATGTATTACCGCACCTGGTTACTGCATTCACCAGGTACTACGGTCACGTGAGGGTGTTGACTTGGCCAGGATCAAGGAAGCACCATTTTATCCCGTGTTACCCACCGTCGACTGCACCAGTGTGGAGACACGCACTGACAGAGTCAGACCAACCACCCCCTGACCGGTTTGGAACCGTTAGTCGTCGAAAAAAGATGATGGCCAGTGACAATCTGATGCTTGGACCTGAGTGACAAGACTACGCTTGGACTTCTGATCGAATGTCAATACGTCGACGACGATGTCTCGGACTTTGTCTTCGAATGCCAAGGGCTGGGCCTTGGGCTTGTAGAGTGCCAAGGCGCTGGTCGCCTCGGACTTTGTCTTCGAGTGCCAAGGGTAGGGCCTTGGGCTTGTAGCATGTCGAAGCGGCGACGTCTGCCTTGGACTTATTCTCATCGCCTCAGATGAGTATAGTTGATAGTTTGGCTTGACTTGGATTGTCAGGAGCATTTTTATCTGACTTTCGCCTTGAAAGGGCGTAGCCGAATTGCCTTCGAGCTTCCGACTTGAATGGGCGGAATCGAAGGTCTTTGGTTGACCTGGGTTGCCAGGAGCATTTTTATCGGACTTTCGCCTTGAAAGGGCGTAGCCGAATTGCCTTCGAGCTTCCAACTTGAATGGGCGGAATCGAAGGTCTTTGGTTGACCTGGGTTGCTAGGAGCCTTTTTATCGGACTTTAGCCTCGAGAGGGCGTAGCCGAATTGCCTTCGAGCTTCCGACTTGAATGGGCGGAATCGAAGGTCTTTGCTTGACCTGGGTTGCCAGGAGCCTTTTTATCGGACTTTAGCCTCGAGAGGGCGTAGCCGAATTGCCTTCGAGCTTCCGACTTGAACGGGCGGAATCGAAGGTCTTTGGTTGACCTGGGTTGCCAGGAGCCTTTTTATCGGACTTTAGCCTCGAGAGGGCGTAGCCGAATTGCCTTCGAGCTTCCGACTTGAACGGGCGGAATCGAAGGTCTTTGGTTGACCTGGGTTGCCAGGAGCCTTTTTATCGGACTTTAGCCTCGAGAGGGCGTAGCCGAATTGCCTTCGAGCTTCCGACTTGAATGGGCAGAATCGAAGGTCTTTGGTTGACCTGGGTTGCCAGGAGCCTTTTTATTGGACTTTAGCCTCGAGAGGGCGTAGCCGAATTGCCTTCGAGCTTCCGACTTGAATGGGCGGAATCGAAGGTCTTTGGTTGACCTGGGTTGCCAGGAGCCTTTTTATCGGACTTTAGCCTCGAGAAGGCGTAGCCGAATTGCCTTCGAGCTTCCGACTTGAATGGGCGGAATCGAAGGTCTTTGGTTGACCTGGGTTGCCAGAAGCCTTTTTATCGGACTTTAGCCTCGAGAAGGCGTAGCCGAATTGCCTTCGAGCTTCCGACTTGAACGGCGGAATCGAACTTCGAGAGATTTGATTTTGAGAAAAAAGAGACACTTTATTGATAGAACAAAGTTGCGGTTACATTTTTTTTTAGAGGTTGCCCCGCGGACGTTACGATTATGCATCCACGTGTTACATTGACTTTCTTTCTCCACTGCTACTGCCTTTACTTCTCTCGACCTGGTTCCTTGTTAGCGAGGTAGCCATCGAGCCGCCCTTCTTGGATCAGGTCTTCGATGTGATGCTTTAGCTTCCGACATATAGAGGTTGGGTGGCCATGGCTGCGATGAAACTCACAGTAGGCTGTCGTATCTCCTGCCTGGTCAGAATTTGGAGGGAGAGGCTGTGGCCATTTGCAAAAGGGCTCGTTCTGCAAGTAGGCAAAGATGTCTTCAATGGAGGTATTCAACTCAGTGAATACCCTTTGCTCCCTTGGAGTTCTCCTCTTCTCTGCTGGAGGGGCTTTCGGATCTTCATTGTACCTTTTGGCCTGGGCCTTTTGGTCGGACGCAGCATGGGCAGACTTCTTGTAGTGTGCTTCATTCGGGGCTTCATCATCTTTCTTATGTCGGGAGTCATGAGACTCGCGGGGCTCGCGTAATCTTCTGGCCCGCTGATTGTCTTCCACCTCTATCTCTCGCTGTACGCGCTTGAACATCGCTTCCAGGTTACTGGGAGGATGCCGGATGAAGTCGGTGTAGACGTGGAGCTCTGGCCGGATAACATTCTGGAATGCCAACATGATGGCCTCCTCATTATGGGACCGACCGGTGAGCTCAGAGTGCTCATTATGAAACCTCATCATGAAGCTCCTTAGAGACTCATCGGAGCCCATCTTCAGCCGGTAGAGTGTATCCAGCTTCTTTTCCGGCTTTAAGTTTAGCCGGTAATGGTCCATGAAGAGTTCAGCCAATTCTTTGAATGCAGTCACCGTACCAGTAGGCAGTGTGTAGTACCAGTCGAGGGCAGGTCCCTCGAGGCTTCCCGCAAACATACGGCAAAGAACATGGTTCTCAAATTCGTAGGGCGTCAGGGCCTGCTTGTAGGCTAGGATATGGAGAGCAGGGTCTCCCTGGATGCAGTTGAACTTTGATAGGTTCGGTGTTCGCCAACCCATAGGAAATGGTATTGCAAGAACCTTGGGATGCAGTGGCCCCACCGAGGTGATTAGTTGCCTACGGTCTTGATGGCGGCGTCCCACGTCGGCAGTATGCCTTAGTCGGTTGAGCAGCTTGCGGGCATCTGTTGCTTTCGTGTGCGAAGAGATAGAATGTCTAGTGGACCCTGTTGATTGAGGCGATCCTTCTCCGCGATAGTTGGGCGCACCGTTGACGTCGAGGCGATCCCACACCGTTTGCCTTGGTGCTTGTGTGGATACTTGACGCCTCTCGATACGTGGCACATGTGATTCTTCAAGATGATGAATCACGGCGGGGCGAGTCCTTGGTTGGTCTTCATCGGCAGTTGGAGAGTTGTGGGCCACAACCTCCGCTCTTTCAGCTACCTTCATTAGGGAATCCCTCTCTTGCTCGAGGGCTGCGTTCCTCTTGAGAAGGTTCAACAGCTGGAAATCAGCAGCCGAAATTTGGTATGTAGTTAGATCGTTGTCCCCTTGGGTGGCGTGCTCTTTGCCAGATCGACGCCTCGGGGATGACGGGCCTCGCCGATCGCTGTGCCCTTCTGGATGGCTGCCTTGCGGCCCCAGCCACTCCCGAACATTTCTTCGGTTGGTTGCAACCGAGACTTCTTGTTCTTCTTCGATCAGCATATCGTTTGTTCGTTCAGCACCCGCCTTTGGTGGGTTGGTACTGGCCTTCACCATTGAGCGTGTTGATGTCGGCGTGATGAAGGCGTTGAGGTTGATTTGGAGGAGGACTTGTGGCTCGTCACCACAAGCTGAATAGGAGTCGGTAGAGGTGTGGGTAAGACCTCTATCGATATCCCACAGACGGCGCCAAAGATTGTGGGGGGAAATTTCCGAGCCGCCTTGATCGGGAATCCCGCCCCCACAGCCTTGATTGAATTGGACTGTTTGTAGAGTTAGAGAGATGGGAGAATAGATAGAGAGAATAAAGAGCGATGACACAAGGGTTGGTGACGGAGTTCGGTCTTACGACCTACGTCTCCGGGCGAGAGGTGCCACCTGATCTTCACTATAATTTGAATATAAAGGGTGAGCGTTCTCTCGACAGGCCGAGAGAAGCTTCGTACAGTGGGGTTGCACGGAGCAACTAGAAGAGAACAAGGTGGGGAGAATAGAGGGCTCTGGCTCTGGCTCTCTTCCTCTGATCGAATGACCAACCCCTTTCCAGGATGCCTTGGGGGTCCTTTTATAGCGTAGGCACGTGCCCGATATGGCAGTGATGACGTGGCGATGATGACGTGGCACTGGTTCTGGGCCTCCTTGCTGGGCTCTTATTGGGCCGTTGTTCGGGCCCAATAAGGGGGAGAGCTTGATCTGCGAGCCTCGTAGAGTGGGCCCATGAACCCGGGCGGGCTTACCCACTGGGGCCGTTGCGCGGGCCCATGCTGCTCTGATCTGGTCCGGTACAATTTTTGCACCCACAATCATATCCGAGAATGACCGTGCGATGCAACCAATGTGCGAAACTGCGTTCTGCGAGCACTACAAACCTGCGAGGTGCGGATATGAGACGAAATGGATGAATTAGTTTTTTTTATTAAATTATACTTTACACCCCTGAAGTTTATCTAAAAACAGTTAACCCCCTGTAGTTTATTTTGTTCCAAATTGCTCTCTAAAGTTTGAAAATTTTAGCACAACAGCCCCTTTATTCAACTACTTAATTTCCTCATTCGATGATTTTTATATGATCAAAATAGAAATGAAGGGGGCAAAACGTAATTCTTCAACTGTAGGGTGGTTATGTGTTTTTGAGCTACACTTCAGGTGGGCCAAGTGTACTTTACCCACTTTGAAATCTCAGTGGGGGCACTTGTCCCCACTGGGCCTTAGCTGGCTCCGCCAGTGCTCATATCATCTCTCTTAATGAGAAAATCAGTATGTTACAGTCTAAGATAATAAGTATCCAATTTAATTAGCAATTGACTGCGAACCTATACGAGTGTACACAATGACTCATGTCTTCTGCATGCGAATTTTATCTACATTCCTGAGTCTTATGAGATGCATAAATCCACAGACATCAACTATGGGTTGCTGTCATCGGGGTATTGCCAACGGACGGCTTTGATGCCGCGGGGCTTCGAACCCGAGGTCCCGAGCCACTTGATGAGCAATGCTATTCAACCTGAATAACATAGCGAGTCACCGGCAGGGCTGGTGCAACGAACAACTGTGACCCGGACACCTCAGTGTTTAATAGTATTTCACTATTTTGGGTTATTTTGATTTTGCCCCCCAAAATTTGTCTTGAATTAGACTTTACCCCCCAAATTTCATTAATTAGACTTTACCCCCCAAAACTAACTGTTCCTGACGGAACAGTTAGTTTTGAGGGGTAAAGTCTAAATCAATGCAAAGTTTGGGGGACAAAGTCAAAATAACCCTAGTATTTTTGGTACCTGCATCTCCCCTCCTCTCATTGGCCCGTTCAGCACCGCCACGGATAGCCACAATTACCTCCACGTCTCCGCCGTAGATCTCGAGATAGAGAGATCCAGCGGAGTGGGTATCCAAGTGTCAAATACTCTCTCCTCATTGGTCCTTTACCGGTTGCCACGGATCGCGGTTGGAGGAGTCTCGATCGTCAATTCCCCAACGATCCAACCGCTACGCCTACTCACAAGTGATCAGGTTCTTTCCCGCCACCACTATATAAATCCCGCTGCGGGTTTACCCTTTCACTTCCATCCGAGAGAGAGAGAGAGAGAGGAGAGAGAGAGAAGAGAAGAGAAGAGAAGAGAGATGGAGGCGATTGGAAGCAAGGTGAAGAAGGGAGCCGCCGGAAGGAGAGGCGGCGGGCCGAAGAAGAAGCCAGTGTCCCGGTCCGTGAAGGCGGGCCTCCAGTTCCCCGTCAGCCGGATCGGCCGCTTCCTCAAGAAGGGCCGGTACGCCCAGCGTGTCGGCACCGGAGCTCCCGTCTACCTCGCCGCCGTCCTCGAGTACCTCGCCGCCGAGGTAATTTCTCCCCTCACCCTCAGATCCGGCCTGTTGGTTCCCTGCGGTGATTCGTCGGATCTGCTGATACCTTTTCTCGGATCTAGGTTCTGGAGTTGGCCGGCAACGCGGCGCGGGACAACAAGAAGAGCCGGATCATACCGAGGCACGTGCTGCTCGCGGTGAGGAACGATGAGGAGCTCGGGAGGCTGATGTCCGGGGTGACCATCGCCCATGGAGGGGTGCTCCCCAACATCAATCCGGTCCTTCTGCCGAAGAAAGTGGCCGACAAGGGGGCGGGGGGGAAGGAGCCCAAGTCGCCATCCAAGGCCACCAAGTCCCCCAAGAAAGCTTAGAGAAATCTGTGATCTGTGTGTTTGCTACCCCTTTTTGGTCTTGTATGTAGTTCTGGGATCTCCTAACACAGTAGGAAGGAAGGAGGAGAGGAGCCATGTATAGGATTTGTGATCTGTAGCTCCTGCCGTTTTTTGTATTTTGTGATTTGAAATCTAAGTAGAAATGTTGACCCAATTATCACTTTCTTTTTTATCTCCAAAATTTTTTATCATTTTCTTTTGGTTTTTGGGGGTTAGGGTCCTGATAATTTACCATTGTTTTGATACAAAATGATCTCCTTTTCCTTTCCCAAGTGAGGAAAACTTGTTAACCAAACGCTCCATCTTTTCCCTCATGTGAGGGTTTGGGTTTATTTTTTATTCCCAAGTGATGAAAATCTGCCAATTAAACATGGTTTAAGGGAATAATGGGTGGGGGTGAAACTTCAAACATAGTTTAAAAGGTAAAATCCTGTCCTAAAAATATAATCAATCTTTTTTTTAATTTTTTTTTTACCATCTAATAGTATAATATTAAAATGGAAGCCTTATAAGGAGGTTGTGACATGTGGCAATCATGTAAAAAACTTAAATTGGTAGAACCTCTACCCTTAAGTGTGAATGTGTAGAAATTATATTTCTATTAAATAATTTTTGGAGCTGGGTTCCTAAAGAATAAAAAAACTAAGTCATTTGTTTGGTTATTTAAAAAGTTTTTATAGGCTATGTCTAACAAAGTATCTTAAGTGATCATCATTGATCAAGATCCACCTATGAGAGTAGTTATTATAGAAGTGCTTCTAGAAATATATCATCGATTTTGTATGTGGCACATGAATAAGGTTATTGAGAAATTAGGTGTGATTGCATTTAATAGTGATTTTATAAAACATTTCAAGCATTGCATTTGGAACTCTGAAACACTTGATGAGTTTGAGACATGATGGAAAGAGGTGATTGATAAAAACAAGTTATAGGATAACAAGTGGTTGGCATCTTTGTACGAAATACGAAAAAATTGGATATCGACATATTTAAGAGATATATTTATGGTTGGTTGTAGGACGATCCAACATAGTGAAAGTATAAATTCATTTTTTTAAAATTATGTCAGAAAGAAAAACACATTAGTTGAATTTTACACAAATTTTGAAATGGTAGTCAAGAGATTGAGGCATCGTGAATTACAAGGTGATCATTGCTTCGTTGATAGTAAGCCATCGATAAAGACTCTTCTCAATGGAAAAACAAATGAAAAATATATATACACGGGATATATTTAATATTTTTCAAGAGGAGTTGATTGATAGCATGTGTTATGGTGCAAATCCAATATCACTTGATGAGTGTTTTATCACTTATGCCGTAAAAAAAGGAGAATCAAGTTTTAAAAAGGTGATATATAAAAAAGAGAACAATAAAGCAAGATGCAGTTGCAAGAAGTTTGAAACTAAGAGAATTCCTTGCAAACATATTTTATTAGTTCTGAGAAACCATTGTATCATCTCTTTGCGAGAGCATTATGTTTTGAATAGATGGACTATAAATGCACTGGTTAATCCCGTGTTTGCTGTTTATGGTATTGAACTTGGTAAAGATTGCAATATAAAATCGCCAACATCTACAGCTGATTGGTCGAATATCCTTCACAAGTGTATCCTTAAAGCTAAATCTTCAACTGAAGCTGGAAATTTTTTTAATGATATATTAGTTAATGCTTATGAAGGGTTGGATAAGGTGACACCAAACGTAGATGGTGAAACAAGTGATTCCATTCCAAAATCAATTTTGTCACAAGTATCTATTCGGCCACCCGATGTTTCAAAAACCAAAGGCAGCGAGAAGAGATTTAAAGGAGGAAAAGAAATTTCCATGGAACAAGCTAAATTTAAGGAGCGCACATGTCATGGTTGCGGAAAATGAGAAGTAGATCACGACAAACGTAATTGTCCTCTATTAAAACAAGGATAATAAAAGTTATTGTTATTTATTAATATACATTTATTTCTTTGTAAAATGCTTCATATATGTACTATACTTCTTCTTAATTGTGCAGGAATAGAATGTTGAGACACAAGATTCAGTGGCAAATGTCTATGGTGAAGAATCTTTTAATGAAGGTATATATTTTTTAGTAGGCACACCAAAGGTGCTTTGCTTTAGTCGATTAGGTAAGTAATAATATCTAATGTCTAACATATATTATTTTTTCTTGTAATAGAATATACAAATCTTGATTGAGATAAAGCTGATGAATCAGGACTCCATTGAAGTTCCAAAGAAAGAGGTTGGTGGCAAAGAAGAGAGCTAGTCGAAAGTTAGGAGGTCTGAAGAAAAGCTTCAATGACTAATTTATGTTGGGTGAGTTGGAAGAGGACCCAGATACTTCTATGTTGTGGTGTTGAATTAATGTTTTCACAATCCTATTGGTATCTTGCATTTACTTGAGCTGCTAGTATTTTGTTTTTTTATGCATGGAACTTCTTCTCTTCATTCTTTGTGGTTTAAGTTTATATCTAGTAAAAACATAGCAGTATCAATGGATGTATTTTTCATTTGCAAATGCAGAAGCATATGTGTACTATGGTTTAAAGATTCCCCCCCAAATGCAAAAGTATATTGTAAATTAAACTTTGGAGAGAGTGATAGGATTAATGTGCTAGCTGTATGCCTCTGCAGCTTCTTAACATGATCATGAGCTGCTATTCAGCAGTCAATTAGCAATGGTACCTTTGGTTTTGCCAATAGTACGTGGAGGAATACGGAATAGTTTGATCTTTTTATGGCACCACATCTTGTCAACATTTGTGTTGTTGAAAACTAGAATACAGAGTTACACCCTTGCAAAGCACCAAGTTTTTCAGGTTTCTAAATTGTACTTCTCATAAACAATCTAAGCCTTCAACAAGTTGGACGAGTTAAACAATTTGAATGTCTAACTACTTCACTTCCCTTCGAATCGCGGAATGGGCAAGTTTTGAATGTTAAACAATTTGAATGTCTAAAAATTTGAATGTTCCCCTTGAAAGCATGATCTTGCATTTTATATACTATAATAATCTATCAGCATCGATCTGAAAGTTTTTTTTTAAAAATGGCAAATTATAATAAACTCCTCTGAACAACTGAACTATGCACCTCATCTCATGGTGGTCGCTGGATTTTTTTTATTTTTTTTAACCATTTGAACACGGAATATTGCTCCCTTTACATTTAGCCCCCTCTGTCAATATTTTATTTTGAAAATACCCTTATCCTAGTTAGAGCATAAGCTATATATTTTTAAACAAAAACGGGGTCTTATTGGAATTTTCAGGATAAAAAGTTGGCGAAGGGGGCAAAATGCGAACGGGGCATAGTTTAGTGTTCGAATTGTCCATAAAAAATAGTTGTGGGACCAATATGAAATTAGGTGTATAGTTCAAGGAGGTTTTTATAGTTTGCTATTCAAATAAAACATAGGTGTCTATTATGAAGGGCACATTTTTGCTAGATACCAACAAAATATGTTACCACTAATAGAAATAGAAAATATAGACTTTGATATTTGTATATACCAGGAATCCTATCAAGGTTCTTACATTGCTAGGAAGTGCCTCATCGAACAATCCATTTACCCAAAGATAGGTGGTCCATAAAGACAGAAAGGAGAAGAAAAAAATCGTTCTTCTACTAATTCAACTTCAGTACCATACACCCACAAGTAAATAATTTGTCCCTCCAACTTCCTCATATGAGAGAGAATCCCTTTCTCTCTCTCTCATGCATAGATAGTGTGTGTGTGTGTGTGTGTGTGTGTGTGTGTGTGTGTGTGTGTGTGTGTGTGTGTGAATCGTGAAATTGATTTCCCCACACAAAATCAATGTGGATGAGGACGATCATTCAGACGAACATTTCTTGGTTTCCCGTTCTTTAATTTTTATCTTTAACAGGTGGTAGTCCTCCCCAACAGATGATTCCAGTTTACTACAAATTCTTAGTGAGGGTGATGAGATGCGTATGCTTAAATAAACCCAAGTGCTGAATTTAAACAACTAAATACAGATTTCAGCATATTATAATCAGATTTTAGCAAAGCTTATAATCACGATTCATCATTCATTCAATCTCAATCAGATTTAATTCAATGAAGTAAATAAAACTGACAAGATAAGACTTAATTCCAGATTTAAAATAACCAAATTCCAGCAATAATAACGATCTCAATCTCAAATAACAAAGCCAATGTTTCAAAGAACAACCATAGACCTAAACGATAAAATCCTAATGGATGAGATTCTTCAGAAGCCGAATATTTGGAACCCTAATATGAAAATCAGCAATAAGGCCGGTTGAAAAATAAAATCTATCACATGAAAGTATCAGAGGATGATCCAAACCGTGCTTAGATCAATGCCGGCTGCTGACAGGAACTCCGTTGTTGCAGATGAAAGGGGCGGAGGGGGAGGCGTGGTCCAGAAAAAAGGTCCCGAGACGATTGATCATTGAAGATGGAGGAACTCCGCGTCGATCTTCCACGAAGTCGTAGACGAATGGCGTGGCGACGAGGTAGAAGCGTGCGAAGGAAGAAAAGACTAGAAGCAAGGAAGATTTGTCGGGAGATACATCGAACAAGCGCACACGCTTCTCCGTTCTAGGGTTTCAATTCATATCATCATCCCTTTTTGCAATTAGGGTTTGTAGATTTATAGGGAAACAACCAAGGGAAACAAAAAAAGGAAAGAAGGAGAGAGATGGGACGCGCGGGTAGAGAGAGAGAGAGGGACGCGGGGGTGAGAGAGAGGGGCGCGGGTGTGTTCGCGGGAGAGAGAGGGGCCGGTCGGGTAGGGTGTTCGGTGGGCTAGGGTTTAGGGTTTTTTATTTCCTTCGAATCTCATCCATTGAGATTTAAGTTGTCCTAAGATCCTACGGCTAAAACCCTAACACAGAAACGAGTCAGTTCGGCATCTGTGGCTCGAACCGGATGCGAACATGGCTCGCACCTACCCAAACCAGAAATAAAAATACAAATAACTATCGATCCGTCAGTCGGATCGAAACAAAATAAAAACCAAAGTTTTAGATCTTCAAATGAGCTTTCCACTGATGTAGACGGATCGACGATCGGCTTCTTGGATCTACATCAAGTCCCCCGGACTCAAAAGAACTCGACTCCTGTCGAGCAAGGTCCTGGATCCGGTGGGGGCTCCCCTAGAAGTAACTGCAACCGCTGCATCTGCTCAAACTGCTCTCCCGTGTCCGGTGGCCAAGTAATCCGCCTCAAGTACGCAGCGACTCCATCTGGCATCCCCTGCCCCTCGACGTCAAGCGAAGACCTGAAAGCCAAAACCAACATCCTCCATGACACGATAAGATCGTCAAGATACTCAGATAATTTCATGTGATAATAGGAGTTTGGGTTGACATGAAATTCAAATGACGTATGAAAAGAAAGGTCGCGGGAGCATAATGTGCGGCGGGTCATCGGCTTGCGCAAGAAGTAATGGTTTATTTGAAAGGCCATGGGGTGCGGGTGCAATATGTGTTGCTCAAATTGGCCTGCGCACGGTGCAAAAACTGGGGATTCTAAACCAAGAAGATATGTCATGTCATCATTGTCTGGATGCAGTGAATAAAATAAAAAATTCAAGAACTCATCATGCCACTTGTTATGACTTCGAAAAATTAAAGATGATGGGTTGTCTGAAATCTGAAAGCATGAGTCATAAGTATCCTGCCTTGAAAAGTGATCAAACGTGCCAAAATCTTCTTTAATGTTAAACTCAACACTTGGATGATATGGATGCACATATGATTGGTCGATGACTGTATAGATGTCAGGCAAATGATGAATGCGTGTCATGGATGCCTACATACTCTAAATACGATGTGCATGCAATGGAATGCAGAATGTTATCTAATCCCTTCTCAATTGGTAGCGAATCAGATGAACACCCAACTAAATTATCTGCAAATGATGGTATGGGATGGCTCTGACTCAGAAGACTTTGAGGTGCGTGGGAACGGTGTCTCCTAAAACATGTGGGCCATAGGGTGACATTGATGCAGTCCTTAAGGAAGGTATAGATGTTGGCTCTTTCGTGATGTTGTACATCTCGGTCGAACTACCATGGACGCCCAAGGATAACATCAGCCACTTCTAAAGGAAGGACATCACACCAAATCTCGTCGTGATATTGCAGCCCAATTGACAACTTTGCCAAACAATAATACGTCACCAACTTGCTCGTGGTGTTATCCAGCCAAGATATTTTGTACGGGTGAGCCAAAGGTTTGACTTTCCACTTCTTGCTCATGACTATCGCTTCATTGATCAGATTGGTGGTGCAACCTCCATCGATCAAGACACAAAGGTCTATCCCGTTGACAGTGCAGACTGTTCGGAACAGTTCGAACCTCTGATTCTTGCAGTGTGGCTTTGGGGGTCCTCTAAAGAGCTCGTAGGGAAGTAATGCCTTAGGTGCTTGGGGTGAAGGCGACTGGTGAATAACTAATTGTGGCGCAGTCATGTCATCGCCCTCCAAGACTAACTCATTGAAGTGTTCGCCCTCAGACTCATGACTATCCTCTTCATTAGCCGCCAGATTTGTCTGTGGATTGAATTGACGTCAAGGACAATCGGCTGACTTGTGACCCGACTGGTTGCATTTGAAGCACTTTATTTGGCTCGGGTTAGGTCCTAAAACTCCTTTACCCTTCTCAGTGGGTGTAGGAACTGTGCCAGCTACAGGTGAAGGTCCAGGGAGTGGTCTACTAACAGATCCGGATGGTGCCCTAGTGTTGTCATATCGTCGGGACGTAGATTGGGAGTGGTGAGACTCGACTTTCTTAGCCCGACGGTATGCATCACTGACCGATACAAGTCATAAAGGGATACCACCTCTTGAATTGAGGGCTTAAGACCATTGACGTACCTAGCGACGCTCTGCTCTTCATCTTCATGCAGATCATACCGAGCTTGGAGCTTGTAGAACTCGTTGGTGTAATCATCCACCGATTTATGCTCTTGTCGCAGGTTTTGGAATTTTTGAAACACACATTACTTGAAATCAGAAGGGAGAAACTTCTGTTGCATCTTTCCCCTTATGTGTGTCCAAGTGGAAATTTTCTCTTTTCCTTTTCTACCTCTAGTGGTCTGTAACTGTTTCCATCAGATCAGTGCATGACCTTTCAGCTTTAGACTAACAAACTTAACTTGTTTGTCACGGGGAATTTCTTTCCACTCAAAGTATTGGTCATTTCTCTCGGCCCATTCTAGCAATTCTTCGGGATCCATCCTACCCTCAAACTCAGGAATTTTTATTTTAATACCCTGATCCCAGCCCTAGTGGGATTTTGCTTTCCTATGACTTTGCCTACTTCGCCTCTCAGACCCATCAGAGGAACTGACGCTGTCACCTCCTGACTCTAGATCTAACTCACTATGCCCAGGCGACGCTCTAGTCCTGTGTTCTCGACGGGATCGAGGTGGATTTTGGGAATTGGTGAAGGCCAAGGTCAAGGTTTCAATCTGGGTCTGAAGCCTATCCATGTGTTCCTGTTGCCTTATGAAGGCATCTTGCCAAGTACGGGGTGGAGAAGATCCAGCCATTCTAGATTCCCTAGACGATGCTATTAATTCCCTACAGAGAGAAAGGTGATCCAAATATGGATGCGCTCACGCGATGCGTGTGACCAACTAATGAAAAGAAGGAAAAATAAAAAAATTTCAGCAAGCACGCGAGGATGCAAATGATGCAAGAGGACCGACCGTTGCATAAGGACGCGACGACTAGTGCGCTCTGATACCAACTTGATGGGATGCGTATGCTTAAATAAACCCAAGTGCTGAATTTAAACAACTAAATACAGATTTCAACATATTATAATCAGATTTCAGCAAAGCTTATAATCACGATTCATCATTCATTCAATCCCAATCAGATTTAATTCAATGAAGTAAATAAAACTGACAAGATAAGACTTAATTCCAGATTTAAAATAGCCAAATTCTAGCAATAATAATGATCTCAATCTCAAATAACAAAGCCAATGTTTCAAAGAACAACCATAGACCTAAATGATAAAATTCTAATGGATGAGATTCTTCAGAAGCCGAATATTTGGAACTCTAATATGAAAATCAGCAATAAGGCCGGTTGAAAAATAAAATCTATCACATGAAAGTATCAGAGGATGATCCAAACCGTGCTTAGGTCAATGTCGGCTGCTGACAGGAACTCCGTTGTTGCAGATGAAAGGGGCGGAGGGGGAGGCGTGGTCCAAAAGAAAGGTTGAAGAAGCCGAGATGATTGATCTTTGAAGATGGAGGAACTCCGCGTCGATCTTCCGCGAAGTCGTAGACGAATGGCGTGGCGACGAGGTAGAAGCGTGCGAAGGAAGAAAAAACTAGAAGCAAGGAAGATTTGTCGGGAGATACATCGAACAAGCGCACACGCTTCTCCGTTCTAGGGTTTCAATTCATATTATCATCCCTTTTTGCAATTAGGGTTTGTAGATTTATAGGGAAACAACCAGGGGAAACAAAAAAAGGAAAGAAGGAGAGAGATGAGCCGCGCGGATAGAGAGAGATAGGGACACGCGGGTGAGAAAGAGGGGCGCTGGTCTGTTCGCGGGAGAGAGAGGGGCCGGTCGGGTAGGGTGTTCGGTGGGCTAGGGTTTAGGGTTTTTGATTTCCTTCGAATCTCATCCATTGAAATTTAAGTTGTCCTAAGATCCTATGGCTAAAACCCTAACACGGAAACGAGTCAGTTCGGCATTTGTGGCTCGAACCGGATGCGAACATGGCTCGCACCTACCCAAACCAGAAATAAAAATGCAAATAACTATCGATCCGTCAGTCGGATCGAAACAAAATAAAAACCAAAGTTTTAGATTTTCAAATGAGCTTTCCACTGATGCAGACGGATCGACGATCGGCTTCTTGGATCTCCGGAACGGTTGAAAATACGCCATCAGCTGTAGCAAATCTGCACGTAGTAGGCTCGTCTGCATAAGAGGGTTAGTAATTACTGTGGTTTGGCATATTTGGAGTCTCGTAACCTTGCAATCTTTGAAGGCGTTTGTGAAGACCCGATTGTGTTCGTAGAGAAATTGACCTAACTTTTCGAAACATTAGGAAATGGGTTAGAGGGACATTGCAAAGGGTGGCTCTATTTTGCGCCAGATGGTTGTGGTAGGAGTGCAAATGGAATCCCCGGCCTGTCATTCGGTTGATCATTCAATGGGCAGGTTTCTTCAATCACGCGTACTGATGAGGGTAAGATTCTCCCCTCTTGTTTTGATCTTTCATCCCTTCTGTTAGATGTAGTCTTCCTTTAGTCCCATATGGGTTATAGTATTGCAATGATGTGTGTTCTTTTCGTATATAAGGAGAGTAGTGCTAGTATAATGAGATAATCAATACATAAAGTATTCTCTACAAACCATTGTCAGTTTCTCACTCTCTCTCTCTCTAGTAACATGGAATCAGAGCACTCCGGGTGTTGTTACACCTCATACTTTTGCTGAAAAGTTAGAACATTCATGTATTTGTGAAATATTTTTCAAGGTTTAGGTCACGGGTTGAAGGTGGTGAACTTAGTGTTTTTCAGAAACTAAAGTTTGGTGGGGAGGACGATCCTATTGTGATGGAGTGCCAACACCTCCTACCACTGATTCATCAATAATGTGATTCACCGTTCAATTAATGGATGGGGAATATTGAATGATCGAGATCCAACTTTTGATTGCCATGTTATTCTCCCACTAGTTTAATGTTTCGTTTTGCTTCGAGCATATTTCTGCCAAAAAGGACTAGAATTAAAATATATGTGGAAAGAAACAAAAAAATAATAAGGGTCTATTCTTTTGCACAAAAATGGGGCAAGAAAATTAATAAGTGAGTGGTAATGGGATTTCCTGATATGTTTCTGGTGTTCTTTTGTGATGAAATCTAATTTTACTCCCTTGAAATTTTCCTGCTATCAGGAAAATGAGTTTCCGCCCAAAACGTGCAGAAAATATATTTCCCTTTCTCTGCTCCAAAACCCTAATATTGTAGGCGATTTTTGCCCGAGCTCCAGCCGACCTTGTCAACCTCATGCGAACGTCCTCGACCTCCAGCGACCTTCTAACGGAGCTCCTCGACCTTCGGCGAACCTCCTCAACCATGACAGACCTTCAAGCGGACCTCATCGACCTTCAGCAAACCTCCTCGACCTCCAACGACCATGGTCGACCACTCAATCTTAGTCGATTTCCATAATCCATTTCCCTATTCCAAAGAACGACAAAAATTTTGTGGCATGGAAACAATTTCTGCATAAATTGTTTATGTAGTAATTGTTTTCTTTATTTTATTTCCCTGCAAACTAATAGAACAGACCCCAAACCAGGTTTTATCCTAGAAGACTACATTCCGGCAAAACCAGTAATGCATATGATGTCAAATTTTATCATAAATATAACAGTTCGTTTATCTTTCAAATACAAAGTATATACAATTTCAGAAAGTGGAAAGATCCATTTATCGAAATGCATAAACATGGTCATCAAATAAAAAATAAAAGCAAGTAAGCTAAATATGCAAGTAGTTATATATTTTGTCCAAAATTGGTTGAAAACGATTCATAACACTTTCAATTCAAAATTTTTTTTTGGTAGAATAGTTCTATATCAGACAAAATTTGAGATGATGATTTAGGTACCTTCATCCATGCCTAGAATGATAACACAGACTAAATATTTGATGGCAACTAAGCCTAATCATCTGCATGCTTGGAAGCTTCCACTCTTGAGGTTTATTTTTATAGATATAACTCAAGCACAAGTTCATACTCGAATATATTGCTATTGTCATATGCTATTTTTATTGTTGTGCAACTATTTAAGAATGCTAATTAAAGTATTTGTTATAAATAGCAAATACCTTATGCATCAGAATTTTTCTGTTAAAAATGTATTGCATTTTATATAACACAATATTAAAAATCAGATATTTACAAAATGATTCCAAAACTTGGGCTGATGCCGACACGTATCAGTTCCGGGCACAACCAAACCAACACTTACCTTGTCATTACAAACTAGAAGGATAACAAAGACTAGATACTTGATGTCAACTAAGCCTAGTTGCATGCATGCTTGTAATCTTCCACTGTTGAGGCTCATTTCTACAAATATAGCTCAAGCATAAGTTCATACTTTAATATGTTGCTATTGACATTTGCTATTTTTATTGTCGTGCAACTACCTAAGAATGCTAATTAAAGCATTTGCTATATAGAGTATATACCTTACACATCACTATTTTTCTGTTTAAAATGTGTTGAATTTTATATTACACAATAATAAAAAAATCTGATATCTACAAAATGGTTTCAAAACTTGGCTGGTGTCGATACATACTGGTTCTGGGCCCAACCAAACCAACTCCCCCTCCGAAATATATACTAACATGTACCGACTTAAACCTACCGATATTGAACTGTACAAGTCGATACCGATTGAGTTATGCAGGTATCGACCGGTACTTGTCCACACTTTCAAATTCATTTGTAGATTATTTTTTACATGAATCAAACTTCTTATGGCTTGTAATAATTATCAGCAAAGTTCCTAATTATGCTTTTTTACTTTAATATGGGAGTGTATGTAGATGCATAGTTATTGAGTGACTTGAGTATGTCCTGTATTCTTATGTATTTTTCTATGATGAGGGTGCGGTTAGCTATCAAAGAGTAGAAGTAAGCATGACTGGTAACTAAGGCCAATTGGCAAGTGGAAAGTTTTGCTCTCAATTATAAATAAAACACTAGATTATAAAATTAAAGCAAAAGGCAATCCAATGATTTTTTTTCCTATTAAAAATCACAAGTAAAAAAAATCTCACCCACCCACCCACCCACCCTTCAAAATATTTGCTCTATGAATAGATTAAGAGTACGCAGTTTATACATTTTACTTATATATAAAAGGGAAAATGGAGACTCCATACGTTCGGAGAGAACTTACCTCCATATGCGGTGATTTGATACAACTAAGAATTTTAGAATGTGTTGAATTTTTGTGAAGATAAGCACATTATCATCGATAGAGCACCTACAAAAAATCAGCACATTCTAAAACTTCTAGGGGCATCAATTGTTAGAATTCAAACTAATGATTAGAACGGATGGTCGATAAACCTTCTAGCATTTTATACCCCAAGGAGTTTTAGAATACGCCAATTTTTTAGGAGTGTTCTATCTAAGGTAAGGTGTTTATAATCACAAAAAATCAACACATTCTAAAAGTCATAGGTGCACTAAATCATCGGCAATTGAAGGTAAGTTTCCTCCAAATGTTTGGAGACTCCCTTTTCCTTGTATAATTACATTTTCTAATATTTTAAGTTTTTATTTTATTTTTAAATATTTTTTTATAAAAAAAGTTGATCGGTACCTGTTTTGGGACTTTCGGGCGATATCGAGTCTTATCGCCAGTAGATATCAATCCAGAGTCGACCGAAACCGGTAGGGGTACTTGTATTTTAAACATTGTTTACAACTAAAAAAGTCTTCAAATACGAGTGTGGTGTTAAAACGTGCTTACACATTTGCGATTAAAAAAGGATAGGATATAAGTATGTATCATATAATTATTGTCCTACCTAGGGTAATTGTTATCTTTGCCGTGTTTCATACAATAAAATGATGTCATAATTTGTAATTAATATAGTTGTACAAATCATGTACTCCCATGATAGTAGACAACGATTAGAAACCTTAATTTGGAGGACCTTTTAACCACTTTCATAACACGTACAAGATCTGAAATCATTTTTCTACTCCCATGATAGTAGACTATTCAGAGGCTCCAACTATTAAAGATTGAGAAGTCATTCAAAAGAAATTGTGGTCCTAGTGACACCGTTGTTACTTATCACTAACCCATCATGACCAAAAGACTCATCCTTCTTTCAAGTGGTCACAATGAGCTAAAGGGAGCACAATACAATATATAGTAATACAATAATATATTAGCTTAAGCAACAAAAAGAGAAGACAAAGAAAGAATAAAAAAGAGAAGGGAGAATGAAAACTTAAAGTGGATGGTTCTAGGGGTCACTCTGATTGCCTTTTTGCTTTGGCTCTAAGGAAAACGGCCACAATTTAAACGGTGCGTCTGAGACCCAAAACACCTAAGCGGAGGTCTAGGTGACCGTCCGAACTGCTTTTTAGAATAATAATAGATATGCTCAATATATGTTTGGCAAGTCCTTGATTTCTCCCTAGAATCCTTATTGTCTAAGATCTTTAAACAATAACTATATCATCCCGTATCAGTTTTTAAAATTAATTTCACATTACCACCTAATAATTCTTCCTTAAATTGACAATAAACTATATATAATTTTTTTTTTAAAAAAACAATTCCTCCTTACCTTTAAACCAATTGAATCATAATTTAACAAGTAAATCTATTTTCACCTTTAAAATTGGGATCTAACTTCTAAATCCTTAATCTCTACACCAAGCATCATCATCCATTTGTAATAACCATTATTTTATATCACATTAACAATTTAATTTTAATTAAAATGCAATTTGACATGCAACACCAACAATAAAGAGAAGGACCAGTTCGGTGGAACAAACTGATCTTTCATTTACCATTTAAGCCATACAAATTACATCCCAACAGCCCATCGAAATCTAAAGATAATCTAAGTAACAAAGAAAAGAAACCCTAACAGCCACGCACGCGGAAAGGAAACCCTAGATATTGACACCAAAACCCACACAGACGATTCAAGAGCTGGTGAACTTGGTGACGGCCTTGGTGCCCTCGGAGACGGCGTGCTTGGCGAGCTCGCCGGGGAGGACGAGACGGACGGAGGTCTGGATCTCGCGGGAGGTGATGGTGGGCTTCTTGTTGTAGCGGGCGAGGCGGGCGGCCTCCTGGGCGAGCTTCTCGAAGATGTCGTTGATGAAGCTGTTCATGATCCCCATCGCCTTGCTGCTGATCCCGATGTCGGGGTGGACCTGCTTCAGGACCTTGAAGATGTAGATCTTGTACGTCTCGATCGACTTCTTCGCCCTCTTCTTCTTCTTCTTGTCGCCGGCGGAGGCGCCGTCCTTGGACGGCAGCTTCTTCTCGGCCTTCGGCTTCTTCTCCGCCGGGGCCTTCTCCGCCTTCTTCTCCTTCTCGTCCGCCGGCTTCTCGGCGGCGGGCTTCTTCTCCGCCGGCTTCTTCTCGGCCTTGGGCGCCATCGGAATCGCGATCGGAAAGGAGGATCGAGGGATGAGAGAGATACAGAACAGGGGAGGGAGAGAGGAGAGGTGGCGTGACTCGGGTGAGAAGAGACGGGAGGGGAGGGATATTCTTATAAAGAGAACGGAGGAGCACGATGATTGGATGAGGAGCTTTGGCTCGGATTGATGAGTTGGAAACCAGGATTCTGTACCAACCGTTGGATGGGAAAGCGTGCGAACGAAAACTGACGGCTGAGATGTGTAGTCTATTACGGATCGATGACATGGCTTCGTTTTTTTTTTTGTGGGGTGGGGGGGAGAAGGCGTTTTTAGGTGGGTTCGACTCCTCGCCCCTGATGATTGTGACGAATGACGATTGTCCTTATGTAGGGGTGTAAAACAGGCCGGGCTGGGCCGGGTGGGGTTGGGCCTACATATGTTAAGATAGGAGTAGCTTGTTCGGGCTCGTCAGGCCGGGTCGGGCTTCTGCTAAGAGGTCTGAGCCCGATCTCGTCCTATGGTGCTTTCGGGCCGGGCGAGGTCGGGCCGTAGACTTTCGATCAAAGCTCGGGCCGGTGCTCCATGTTTACACCCCTACACCTATCTGCCTGATGATTTTGGGAGCGACATGATGTGAACAAAAAACGGCCATGAGCTATGGCCATGGGATGAACCCAAGGAGGATACCATCACCCTTGGTGGTCCTCCACCACCTGCCGTCGCCTCCAGCTATCATCATTGTTTGATCGTTGCTATCGATCGCTGCCAGTCTGCCACCAACCACTGGCTACCCACTGCCGTCATGTCGACCACCACCCACTGCTCGGCTGTCGACAGGGGTTGTCTCGGAGGCGGTGATAGGGGCGGTCGACGAGGATGGTAGCTAGCCAGCCATGACAAGTGGTTAGCGGTGGCCGGGGGTGGTGGCATCCACCCTTCGGTTCATCCCATGACCATAAATCGTCGCCGTACGTTAATTTTTGGATCGCTACATGTCACTCCCCAAATCGTTGATGAATAGGGGAGACAATCACCAGTGGAGAGGAGTGGAATCCATTTTAGGTAAAAAAACATGGATCGAACCTTGAGAGAGGAGCTGATCTGATACCGACCATCCGGATGGTTGTGGTCAGCGTGATGATCATATCCTTGACAAAGAGACCGATTTAGCCACATGATTGTGAAAGCCTATGGACGAAAATATTCTTTACAATGTTTTAATTATTTTTTTTTGTAATGATATGAAGTAGTGAACACCGAACCTAGTCAGATCTGCTCATCTCCGTTGGACCCCACCTCCCTTCTCACCGACGATAGTTGCCGTCGGTCTGGGGTGCGATGCACCGATCAACGTGACTACCATCGGAGTGGGGTGTGATGTACAGTCGACCGTAGCTATCATTGGGGTGGGGTGCAATGCACCAGCCGGAGCCCCGGCCACCTCCATCCTCCTCTCCGGCGGTGGTCGCTGTTGGTGAAAATAGAATGGATAACACAGAGATAAAATAAGAATGAAAAACAAGGAAATGATCCGAGGCACGCTTGGCGCTGACTTAAGAATAGATATTGCCGCCTTTAAGTGCACAGGCTTATTTGGCAAACTACTCCCAAGATACAACGGACCGTCAGATTCCTTAACGTGCACAAGAACTAAGGAATCTCCGAACTCAAGGATTACAATCACAACTGTTGTCCAAGACTTAAAAAATAAGAAAGAAAACAAAACTCTATGTCTCGGTTTTTTCCGTCCCTTTTCCAAAGCCATTTTGGTCCCTATAAAGTTACGAACAGTGCACAAAGCACCCATTCACCTGTTGGATAGAGGTGTGTCCCTTCATAGGGATGTGTCCCTCGTATTGGGATGCAAATTCAAGAGATGCTATTCCCAACTCCTGAAGAGTCGCACGAAAACCCATTGGACCAAAAGGTGCATTGGTTCACTAGAGACTCACAAAAACCCATAGGACCAAAAGGTGCATTGATTCACTAGAGGCTCATCGTACCATAGCACTCAAGTGCTGCACTTTGGTTGGCCAAAAGGATGTAAAGTGAATTCAATATTCAAATACCCTCATAAAAGAGTGTGTGTACCAAGTCAAACAAGTACACCACCATAACAAGACTTGTGGGACCCAATTTCCACTTACAAAATAAATAACACTCAAAAGATTCAGCCAAAAGAGACAAAAAGATAAAAGGGTTTGGATTCCCAAAATCATATACAATAAAATTATAAATATTAAAATCAACCAACATTTCCCCACATGATTTAAATATTTAAAACAATAAAATTTGACAACAGTACAATATGTTTTCAAAGATGGGTATCTTTTGGATTTGAACCCACTTCTAGTTGATATAATTCCATCTATGCAAGTTCTAAGTAACCGAAGTTTTGAACTTGAACCCATATACATAGATTTTATTATATCGAACATCATACTGTAAGATCGAGCTTGAGTTCTATCAGTGGTTCGCATTACGGCCTTGCGACAGTATCTTGAATTCATGAGTGATCTAGAGAATAAGCCTCTCAAATTCTCATAGACTGCGGCCTCACAGTCACACTCATATAGGTGTTTGTCTCCAAGGATATCCTGCCATATCCTGCCTTAAAGGCCTTGACAACATTTAGACATTAGTCTTCCTTAACATCCGCAGGTGAGCATAGAATATTAGGAGGATTATTTTGTGCTCCACTGGTCACCCAATTAGCTTGTTTTTCCCATTGAACCTTAATCCCGGGATCTCCGTTCAATAAGGTTGGGTTTCTGCTAACGGTGATTTATGATATAGGCTTTAGGTCTTTAAGACCTATCCTCCTAGAAGAATTAAGGACTTGTCCTCTTGACAATCCTTTAGTAAGATGATCTGCTAAATTATCCTCCGACTTTGTATAAATTAAAGTTATTACCCCAGTCGTATCTAGCTTTCTCAAAATCTTATACCTTAACTCTATATGTCTAGAATTTTTAGAGTTATGGTTCTTACTCTTAATCTTTGCTAGAGTGGCTTGGTTATCACAGTGTATGAGAACCCCAGGAATTGGCTTATCTATACCAGGTAGCTCGGATAATAATCCCTTAAGCCATTCAGCCTCACTTCCAGCTAACTCGAGAGCCACTAACTCGGCCTCCATTGTCGACCTTGTAATTATGGTCTGTTTAGAAGATCTCCAAGCCACTGCTGCACCTCCTAAAGTGAATACATATCCACTAGTGGCCTTGGTTTCTTCAGAATCTGAGATCCAATTAGCATCACTATACCCCTCAAGCACAGTTGGATCTCCAGTATATAATATACTATACTCCATGGTTCCTTTAAGGTACCTTACGAGTCTAATTAGTGCAGTCCAATGAGAATCATCAGGATTATTAGTGTATCTACTTAATCTTCCTACAGCATAGGAGATGTCTGGTCTTCCGGAATTAGCCAGATACATTAAACTTCCTATTAGCTGTGAATATTTAAGTTGTGATACAGCATCCCCATAATTTTTCTTTAATTTTAAGCTTGCGTCATAAGGAGTACTTACTAGCTTATAATCATAGAAACCAAATCTTTTTAGAACTTTTTCCACATAATGAGATTGATGTAAAGATATACCACTTGTAGTTCTTGTAAGCTTGATACCTAAGATTACATTTGCAACTCCAAGATCCTTCATCTCAAAGTTAGTACTCAATAATATTTTAGTTTTCTTTATATGATCAATACTATTGCCAAATATTAGAATATCATCTACATATAAGCACATAATAACAAAAGAAGAACCAAAATATTTCCAATATACACATTTATCAGATTCACATATAGAAAAACCATTGGAAAGAATTACACTATCAAACTTTTCATGCCATTGTTTTGGTGCCTGTTTTAACCCATATAGAGACTTCACTAATTTACATACTTTCTCTTCCTGTCCTTTGACTACATATCCTTCTGGCTGTTCCATATAAATTTCTTCCTCTAAAACCCCATTAAGAAATGCGGTCTTAACATCCATTTGATGTATCTCGAGGTGATATGATGCAGCTATTGCAATTAGCACTCGAATGGTAGTCATCCTAGTTACAGGAGAATATGTATCAAAATAATCAATACCTTCCTTCTTCTTAAACCCTTTAGCCACTAGTCTAGCTTTGTACTTATTTATGGATCCGTCTGAATTGAGTTTCTTTTTAAAGATCCATTTGCATCCAATTGGTTTGATCCCAATAGGAAGATCTGTCAAATCCCAAGTACCATGAGCCATTATAGAGTCCATTTCACTCTTGATGGCTTCTTTCCAAAATAAAACTTCAGAGCTAGACATGGCTTCTCCATAGGTTATAGGCTCACTCTCAAGAGAAAATGTATAAAACTCATCACCGAAGTTTTTCTCAACCCTAGGTCTTTTGGACCTTCTAGGTTCAAGACATAATTCCGGCTCTCTAGTTTCTATAGTTTTCTCAGAAGATTTTGAAAGAGAGGAAGTCGTAGATATGGAAGAATTATTCGTATTAAGCATAGGAAATATATTTTCAAAAAATACAGCATCATTAGATTCCTTAATAGAGTTAGGAGCATACTCAGGATTATCAGATTTTAAAATAAGAAATCTATATGCATGACTATGAAAAGCATAACCAATAAAAATGCCATCAAAAGTTCTTGGTCCTAGTTTGTCAATCTTAGAGTTAGGGATTTTTACCTTAGCAAGGCATCCCCATACTCTCAAAAAATTCAAACTAGGTTTTCTACCAAACCAAAGTTCGAAAGGGGTTTTGTCCTGCTTTTTGAAAGGAACTCGATTTAGAACATTATTAGATGCATATAATGCTTCTCCCCACAAGTTCTTGGGTAAACCAGAACAAGTTAACAAAGAGTTTATCATCTCTATAAATGTTCTATTCTTTCTTTCTGCCACACCATTAGATTGTGGCGAATAAGGTGCTGTGGTTTCATGGATTATCCCATTACTTTCACAAAACTTATTAAATTCAGCAGAGCAAAACTCACCTCCCCGATCGGTTCTTAACCGCTTAATTTTCTTTTCGGTTTGGTTTTCCACTTCAGACTTAAAATTACAAAATTTTAGAAATGCTTCATCTTTTGATTTTATCAAATACACATGACAATATCTAGAAAAGTTATCTATAAAAGTTATGAAATACCTTCTACCTCCCCTTGTTAGGACTCCATTTAACTCGCATATATCACTATGAACGAGTTCTAGCAATGTAGTAGAACGACAAACAGAATAAAATGATTTTCTAGATTGTTTTGCTTGTACGCAAATCTCACATTTAGAATCAACTATAATATTAGACATAGGAATTAAACCTAATTTCATCATTCTTCTAATAGTATAAAAATTAACATGCCCCAGTCTAATATGCCAAATATCAGAAGATTCCATATTTAAAAGCATAGACGATGAAGCATACTTAATTTTATTAGATAGAATACTCAATTTAAACAAGCCATTACACAAATATCCAAGACCAATAAAGATATTATTTTTAGAAATAACAAATTTGTTCGACTCAAATACAAGTTTATAGCCATAGAAGGCAGTATCTATTCTTAAATTGTTGGTGAAAATAGAATGGATAACACAGAGATAAAATAAGAATGAAAAACAAGGAAATGATCCGAGGCACGCTTGGCGCTGACTTAAGAATAGATATTGCCGCCTTTAAGTGCACAGGCTTATTTGGCAAACTACTCCCAAGATACAACGGACCGTCAGATTCCTTAACGTGCACAAGAACTAAGGAATCTCCGAACTCAAGGATTACAATCACAACTGTTGTCCAAGACTTAAAAAATAAGAAAGAAAACAAAACTCTATGTCTCGGTTTTTTCCGTCCCTTTTCCAAAGCCATTTTGGTCCCTATAAAGTTACGAACAGTGCACAAAGCACCCATTCACCTGTTGGATAGAGGTGTGTCCCTTCATAGGGATGTGTCCCTCGTATTGGGATGCAAATTCAAGAGATGCTATTCCCAACTCCTGAAGAGTCGCACGAAAACCCATTGGACCAAAAGGTGCATTGGTTCACTAGAGACTCACAAAAACCCATAGGACCAAAAGGTGCATTGATTCACTAGAGGCTCATCGTACCATAGCACTCAAGTGCTGCACTTTGGTTGGCCAAAAGGATGTAAAGTGAATTCAATATTCAAATACCCTCATAAAAGAGTGTGTGTACCAAGTCAAACAAGTACACCACCATAACAAGACTTGTGGGACCCAATTTCCACTTACAAAATAAATAACACTCAAAAGATTCAGCCAAAAGAGACAAAAAGATAAAAGGGTTTGGATTCCCAAAATCATATACAATAAAATTATAAATATTAAAATCAACCAACATTCGCCTCGAGAGAGATGGGAGAAGAGGCCAGGAAAATGTTAGTGTTGGGTTATTAAAAAAGACAAGACGTTGGGATAAGAAACCATGGCAGGTCTTATATGAGTTCAATTCTCAGATTAGGTCGGGTGTATCCGAGCCTTAACTCGGAACCAACTCATATTTAGTCGGGTCCACAAAACTTTGAAGTGAGCTCAAAATATCTGAATCCACCCGACCTATTTAGGTCGGTCTGGATCAGTTCTAGGTTTTACCGGACCCAAGTTGTACCCCTACTTTGTACCAGCTAAGCAGGGTGATGATTAAAATCAAGATCTTTTTTGTGCTCTAAATACTAACATGTTTTTTTTTTATTGGTATTCAAGGGGGGAGCACCACTGGATCCCCAAGAGGTGCCACATGCTGGAGCAAGCAGGAGACCGCCCTTCAACAGTAAAAACAATACCACCAGGCGAGTAAGAACCAATGTCAGTACCCAACCAAACCCTAAAAAGGAAATCTCACAACCGGCTGAATACACACCAAACCCCAAATATAAGGGGGAAAAAAAAAGACAATCCACACCAAAAAAACCCAAAATTAGCTAACCAGTCGCCGAGCATACAAGAAAGGAGTTAAGGATGTTGTCGCCGCACCGCTGTCGAACCCCCCCTCTCAGCCGTGCCGCTAGGAGCCGCCATCGACAAGTGGGGGTGTACTGGAAACCCACCGGTGGAGAGGCTCATGCCAGGGCTAGATCCAACCTACCATCTGTAGCCGGTAGTAGATCCGTCCCCGACGACCGCTCGAAAGTCGTCAAAGAGTTGTGGAAAGACTCCGTCCGCCTCCAACACGTCGAGATCAAAAACCCAGCGACTCGGCGCCGCCCCTATATACAGAGAAGGGAGAAAGGAGCCCAATCCCAACCCCAAAGCCAAAAGAAGCCACAGCCTAGTCTTCTTGGAGCCGGCGGCGGTAGCGTCCGAGGAGGCCAAGAGAGCAAGGTGAGGAAACCATAATGCTAGGGTCGCAAGGGGAAAAGGCGCCGACACTCAGGGTGATATAATAATCTTGTTGTTCCTAGCTTCCAGAAGGAAATTTGCTTATCTACCAATGCTATTGCAAACTAGCATTCGGATTTCATATATCATCAATCAAGTATTACAGTTAAGCATAACAATAACAAGGATGAGAAGAAGCTTTATGTTGAAGCTTTCTTCAACCATATTTACATTTCCTTCTTTTTGAATGAAGTTGAGAAGAAATAGGTAAAAAAGATGGACTTAGGAATTAATTAATGTCCCTAACTATAACAAGTACCAACGAGTGTCATTCCACATCAGGTCCTGGACGATAAGGAAAAGAGCAGTTGGATTGGATGTAAAAAGGGTATGGGTGAGTTGCACATGTCGGGATTCGTGGTAGTGTGTAAAAGTATTCTTCGATCTATGCACGGTAAGAAACGGTTCAGAATGACTTAACGCTAATGTCAAATATTAACCATTCTTAACCTTAAACGGAGTTTGTTATAGGGACTGATCATTACTTTCCCCAAATATATAATGATGTATTAGGAATAATATTGACAATTTATTACAAAGAAAGAAAATCAGTCTTGGTAAATGAGTAGTAGTGTGCAAAAGTATTGTTCGATCTGTGCACAAATAAGGAACGATCCAGAGTGACTTAACGCTAATGTCAATTATTAACCATTCTTAATCTTAAACGAAACTTATTATAGGGACTGATCATTAATTTCCCCAAGTATATAATAATGTATTAAAAATAATATCGATAATTTATTACAAAGAAAGAAAATCAGGCTTGTTAAATGAATTATTGTAGCAAGGAAGAGACGTAAGAGTATCTCCAATAGGTTGTCCACCTCCTTAAATAAATAAGACATTTTTACCACAAGAGCTGCAACAGAACTTCTCTAAATAAATAAGACATTTTTACCTTAATTATCAACCCATATAGATATGAACCAATATAGTTAAATATACAATTCGTATTCAAATGGGGCAAATGATATTTTTTTTTGTATGATATCAAATATTTTTTAGCAACACCCGGCCAACTGAAACTTGGGTGACCGTCATGTATCCAATGCAAAAAAAAAAACCACAGAGAAAGGTCATATATATCAATTGGACGGCTGAGATTCAATGGATGAGCTAAATTAGAGATGCATAAGATGATCTAATCCATTGTATTGAATGATTATTGTAAGTTGGAGAATTATACATCAAGGTATGAATCCCATGCATGGGTGGCCACCATGTTTTCAATGCGAAAAAAAAAAACACATATAGGTTCATAGCTATTGTTGGAAAAAAAAAATACTAATTTGCTCAAATCGAAGAATAGATCAACAAAAGTACATAAAAAACAATGTGTAATGATTGTGTTGTTGTAGCTCGTGTGTCCTTAGCGTGGATTTTTTGTATTAACATTAATAAAGATGACTTTGGTTATTGCCTTAATTAGAATACTACTCTGGTATATGATAATACTCATATAATAAAAGGACTCTAGGGAACACAGTAGGCCACTGAGGCGCATGGAGGATCCATGCTTGGGAGACCTAGTGGACCAGTTCTGTGTAGACCTAGAACTAGTTCACAGCTTAGGTGATGCCGGTCGCTTCACCGAGAATAAGCTGTTGGCAGGTAGAGGATGTGGTGAAGTCTCCACCACGGAAACGTGAGATTCCCATTCACCTAACCAAGCACGATGATCGTGTTGAACAGGAACCAAGACGGTGCACAGTTCAGTGATTCAAACATTGGTGCAGAAACCGTCTTACTACTATAGATAATCCGTCCTTAACCCTGAGGGACCATGTACACTGGGCCAACCAGTTGTGTAGTGCTTTGATGTGCCAACGTGTGCGGACCTTCTATAGTCTAATACCACGGTACGTTGGGTTACCCGGCTGGCGCTTGAGTGACATGTAATCCCTACAGGTTATCCGACGTCCAGTGTTGGATGGGTGCGTTTTGATGAGTCAATCTGTCCACACAGTTAACCCAGGCCTGGTGGTTGTTAGTATGACTGACGATGTTCCGGATGCTAGGCATAGCACCGGAAGGTGTGTGTGGTGTTATAGATGACAAGTCATCAATTCCTAGTCAGATGATCGATCGGGATCTGACGGTGCTTCCCACCGCCCAAGTCGTATCATGGCACCAGTAATAGGAGGGACTGAGGATTATCGGAGTATAGTAGAGAACATGGTTACGAGGGAGTAACATAAGTTTATGATCACTAGAGTTTAACTCGCGTCGCACTCTGGGTGGCTACGCGGGTTAATCGGATTAGAGCTGATTAACGGAACTTTCGGTGTGTCACTGGAACAGTTAATCAGGGATCCGGTTGGAGCTAGAGATCCTGAACCCTAAAGGTTCCACCCTGTCGTTGCATATAGGAATTGTTCCCCGACCTAGTTGGATACGTTGGATGCGAAGTAGCGCGATGTAGCGTAAGCCCGGAACCAAAAAACCTAATTCACATGTGTTACGGGCCATAAGGGTATTTTGATAAATACTAAAATATGGCTCAGAACATATTGAATATGGATCTTGGAATGAGCGGAATAATTCCAGGAGCTCACAGGCGCTGACGGAACTCGATTCCGAGTAGCGCACCTCACTCAGTCTCTCTTTCAGTTTTTCGCTTTTCGTGAAGGGCGTTTTTGTCCAGGCTTCACGATAGACATCGGAATAACCTAAAATCCGACCCCCCCTCATCCCTATCTATTAGGGGCCGACCCAAGCTTCCTTGGAGCCATGGGAGACCGGCCCTTTATAGGAAATAGGGAGAGGGAGGGCCGGCCCTATGGGCTATTCCCTCTCCTTCAAAAATCCGAACCCCCTATAGCTCCTCCTTTGTGGTTTCGGCCAAGGAAAAGAGAGGAAGAAGAAGGGAGAAGGAAGAGGAAGGAAGGAGAAGGAAGAAGAAAGAGAGAGAGGAGGAGATCTCGCGGCTCGCCATCGTCTTTGCAACGGATTCCTTCGTCGGCTCGAAATCCTTGCACTCAGAGACGGGATTTCGAGGATTCTTCGATTTACAAAGGTAAATGTGCTATCCGACAGTTTTTCTTGCGATTCAAGTGCGGTTCTTCATCGTTCCGTCATCTCCGGATTATAGATCCAAAAGGTATGATGAATCTAAACATCTAACTAGATGCATGCATGTCTTCCGTAGATCGTAGTATGCCTCTAGGGTGTCCGCACATATGCTAAGATCATACATTTGCATGTAGATTGTTTTATAGAATTGATTGCAATGAAACATACACCGTATGATCTTCGGATCTTTCTTTTGCTTCCACTGCGACTCTAATTAGCGGATCCAAATCCAACATGTGTCACATAGCATCAATTAAGATAAAAGGGGAAAAACATCAGAAAACAACAGCGGATGAAGGGACTTTAGTTGATCATCGTCGGAAAACCATGAAAAACAAAAAATCTAAGAAACCTAATCCCAAATACTTCTCTAAATTGGAAATGCATACCAAAATGTGTTGTACGTTGTTCGCCTCAGGTCGCCGCCGATTGATTGCCCACTGGATTATTGGTCTCATTGGATGATAGTTATACACTGGTGATATATTTCGATCTCCCCACTGGCGACTTGATGCCCGAGGAGGGTAGAGGATTGGGCGGGGGAGGAGGGGAAACTAGGGCATTGAGATCTCTGGCATCGGATCAATATGTTTTTTTCCTCACAATCAGCCACGGTGCTCGATGAGAAGAGATGAAAGAAACGGAAGCGGCTCTCTTGAAACCCTGCCCGATAGTTTCTCCGCGTCGCGCAAGAACCAGAAAAATAGAAAATTTTTGGCTTATTACTCCCATCTTACTGTACGGCACCCCTTATTGGCTCATTACTCCCCGTGTAGCTGGGCTGCGGGGGAGACCCATTTGCCCTACTCTTTCGGTAACCGTCTGATCGGCTGTGAACCATCTCGTGATCCTACATACAATCAGACGGCTCCCATTTCTTCTGCATATATGGAACGTACGACACAGATGCAGTGCCGGGCTCAGCATTGCAGCGAAATCCCTTGACATGCAACTCATAGTCTTTATATATAACCCGGATCTCCTCATCTCTCTCTCTCTCTCTCTCTCTCTCTCTCTCTCTCTCTCTCTCTCTCTCTTCCCCCACCCAAGAACTCCATTGTTCATCCAAGAAGTAGAAAGAAGAGGAAGAATAGTTCGGGCCAAGGCGTCACCATCTTGAATTGGAAGAAGATGATGGTGGTTTGCTGGTACGGTCCGCATGGAGCCAACGTGCTGCACCTCCTGTGGAGGGAGTTCTATGTGGACACCCGATTGGACGGGGGGCTTGATACCGAGAGGGCCTTCATCAGGCTCGACGGCACGATGCTGAACCCCGCCGTGCTGTACGTGCAGTTCACCGCGAGCGTCCACATCACTCGCCCGCACGGGCTGGGAGAACGCTGGACCGGCACCACCGGAATCACCATGAGCACCGTCCAGGGACACCGCCAGATCAGCTGCGTCGTCAGCTGCACTATCTCTGGGGCCTTGGTGTCGTTCAGACACATGGCCCTCGTCCCACCCTTCCGTCCATTGTCGCAGGCGCATCAGACCATGATGGGGGCGGTGGAAAACGTCGGAGACCCGCTGCTCGTCGCCGGAGGTGCAGGGGTCGCTGCTTTGAGGAGGTCAAGGGTGGTGATGCGGCTGATAATGGCTGCCATCGCGATTGAATACGAGTAGTACGTGCTCAAGATCGATCTTTCTTGGGTTCAAAGATGTACATGGAAGGCGGATATGAAATGGGAATCTTGTCTCAAGAAGTGGGTTAGGGTTTGCTCATCTTGATTTCTGTGGGTTTTGAATGTCATGGGTCTTGAACGTTAATTCCTGATTCGCTACTGTGATGAAATCTTTGAAACTGAATGCGCAGCTAGTTCTTGTTAATCTTTTTATTACTGCATTCCTAATCCTCTGTTATTTTCTCTAATTTAATCTTCCGAGATTTACATGCATTCCTTAATTAATCCATCTCTCTCTCTCTCTCTCTCTCTCTCTCTCTCTCTCTCTCTCTCTCTCTCTCTCTCTCTCTCTGTGTGTGTGTGTGTGTGTGTGTGTGTGCTTGATTTGGAAAGCAGCAGCAGCATCATCTCTCTCTCTCTCTCTCTCTCTCTCTCTCTCTCTCTCTCTCTCTCTCTCTCTCTCTCTCTCTCTCTCTCTCTCTCTCTCTCTCTCTCTCTCTCTCTCTCTCTCTCTCTCTCTCTCTCTCTCTCTCTCTCTCTCTCTCTCTCTCTCTCTCTCTGTGTGTGTGCTTGATTTGGAAAGCAGCAGCATCATCATGCATCCTGTAGTTGCTATACGTCTGTACTTTGCATGGCGGTTAGAACGATGGATTAATTGTCGGGATTAAATGTCGTGGTCTCCTTAGCCGTTTGATCGTCCACCCCGCAAACCATAACCGTTCGTTACACACATATCCAACAGGTGAATCACATTCTCTCCAAGGGCAAAACGAACGGTTGTGGTTTATAGGACGGAAGATCAAGCGGCAAATGAGACCGTGACATTTACTCGCCACAGAATATTTGCGTTCGGAAAAGAAAGGGGTGGCAATTTTTGGTACGGCCCTTCCAACCGATCTGAAAAAAACCGGATTCAGAGAATAGTTTTTTATCCTAAACTCGGGTTCAGCTCTGTCCAAATTATCCAATTTTAAAATATTTTCTCTAGACGAGAGAGATCTCACTCTAAAATATTTTCTCTATAGATGGAGTATATTTCTAGTACGGGTGTGCTGGATCCAAACCAAACCGATAAACCCAATTTTGATCGGTTTCGGCACACTCAATGGATCGGATCAGATCTGATTTTTTAAAAACCGATATGATTGGATCGGTTGACGGATTTGTAAATTTAAAACCGACCTAAACCGAACCGAATCGACATATATATATATATATATATATATATATATATATATATATATATATATATAATATTTTATTAGATATATCATATGTTTTTATATATCGTTGCTACCAACAACCTTTGCAATATTGTATGATGACTTTAAATCAATTAAAAATCTTGTTTAGACCTAATGATTTGATAACAGTTATTATTTTTTAAGTTTGAACTATAGGTTAGAAGGGAAAAAGAAAAGCCCAACAAGAACATGATCTAAAGCCTAAACCGATCATCAAATCCAATCCAAACCGACTTTAATTGGATTGGATTCCAATCATAGATCGGTTTCGATCGGATTGAAAATCCTCAAAACCGACCAAGCTAGGTTGGATCGGTTTGGGTTTTTTCTAAATAGGTCGGTTTCGAACCAATGCACACCGGCCTAATTTCTGGAGAGAAAATGTTTGGAATAATGTATGTTGAGAAAATAGTCTAGCTAGAGAATATTCTTAGAAATATTATATATAGAATATTTTTTCTAGATAATATTCTCTATCGTCAATATTTTCTTTCTCCAAAAGATTTTCTCTCTTGAACAGTTTTCTCTTTAAGATACTCTCTCTAGAATATTTCATTCTATACAATTTTCTCTCCTTATATTATTTTTCCTCTAGAGTATTTTCTAAAGAAAACTACACATGTCGAAAATGCCGGCTCCCTAGCCTAGAAACTTTTCCAAACTGGCGATCAATGTTTGTGAAGAATTTTTTTCATGCCGGGCCTCAGGCCCACTCGTCATCCATACCGGGCCTTGGTCCAGGCCACGGTTCAGGTTGGTGGTTCAACCCTGGCCCGAGGCCTGACTGAGCACGCTTCTATTGGAAATCTAACCGTTCTATACTAGCAATCTTAAGGATTAATCAAGTATTTTATATTAACTAATTGATTATTTAGCAAATATGATTTTTTCATGCAAGCAAAATCAAGTCACAAATTTCTTTTAGAAATTGTTTGCCAAGGCAGAGCGGGTTCTATGGAACCGTCATTCACCTTGCCGAACTTTTCTAAAAGAGAGAAATAATCTATCTCTAATTATTTAGGTTTCTCTATTAGATGCAAGTTGATTAATTTAGAATAATGGGACAAAAGTAGAGTTAGAAACTCTGGCCTGTGGTCGAAACGTGCTAGGCACTGTCCCAAGAAACTTATTGCCCCCCTCGTGCGGGTCTCGTGGCAATGGTTCTCGGAGATATGACGACCCCGGTCAGGCGACCTCCTTCTCGTCAGCACGACTCCAAGAAGGCTTTGCGAACCTCGATGTACTTTCAGGAATCCAGCGACTCGATGAAGACCTTCTCGAAGTCGGGAGGCAGCACCGCAGCAAAGCTTTGGTCCGAGAGAGGGAGTCTCTTCGGAGCAAAGGGGTAGCACCACAACACCACGACCGAGAGAATGGGAGAGAGAGAGACAGTAAGCAGGGATGAATTCCGATATTCGGACTGTGTTAATCCCATGGCTGCACCGGGCCTTATATAGGCCTCGGGCTGTTAATGGGAGGCTGAAAGAGGGGAGCGGTTAATGGGCTGCGATTAAGCCCATTAACCTCGCACGTTACAGCTCTCGTAACGGCTCGCATGCAGCAACGGGTCGCATGCAAAACGGCTAGTAGCCAAAAAGGAATTTAATAAATGGGGGAGGACTTAATAGCAAAAAACAAAAAGAGGGCAGGTGCGGACCAGCCCATTTCGGAGGTGCTATCGTGTCCGGGTCCGCGGGCGCACACACACGCGTCGCCCAGCCCATGCCCAAGCCCAAGCCCGGCCCGGCCCGGCTCGGCTCGGCACGGCACACACGCGCGCGCGTGTGTGAGCTAGTGGAGCCCCTCCTCTAGTGTGATGACTAGTGGGGGGAAGTGGGCAAATCCTTATATGTTGGTAGGGGATTTCTCCCCTAACCGATATGGGACTAAAAGTGTGGTTTTAACACACACACACCCAACAATCCCCCACATGTGTTTAAAACCACTAAATATTAAATAATTAAAAAGTTTAAAATGTAAAATAAAAAGACTTTGCTGGATTCCTTATACTACGCAGTAGGTGTAGGTACCTTCCGGTTTGAACCTCCACTTAGTACAGTTGTATACATCCGTGAGGGCTTGGTGGACTACGCCTTGAACCAGCCTCATTTATCGGGTTTCTACAAGTAGTACACGTAGTACAGTTTTCGATGGTTCTAAGTGGGTTGCGCTATTAATGGCCTTGCGCAGATATCTTTTCTTGTATGTTTCTAGGGAGCAGCCCTGGTCCCAGAGTTGCGGCCTCACAACGACATACATATAGGTAAGTCCTAATAGGGGTGTGAGCAAGGCGACACCCCGCCTCATGGGTCTTGGACTTATTAAGAGTTTTACACTCATCCTGCCCCTTGCTTTTAATAAGCACTGACGTCATAGGGACGGGAGCATTATTCAGTGCTCCTTATTTTCAATCACTACTACAGTTTGTTTCTACCCATTGAACCTCCGTGAGGTTGGGTTCCCACTGCGGTGATTTTTCTTATGGGCTTAATCCCATCCCCCTCGACGATTTTAAGACCACTGTCCTAGATAGGCCCTTAGTTAGATAAACCGCCAAATTCTTTTCGGATCTAACAAAGTCTAGGGCAATTATTTGATTTTTCATCTTATATCTGAGAGATCTATGTCTCACTTTCAGATGTCGATTTATTTTCACGTCAGCGTTTTCTTGATTACATTTATCAATAGCTGATCGACAATCACAATGGATAGATATAGCCGGTAAAGGCTTTTCTATCAATGGGATCTTATATAGAAGATCTCGAAGCCATTCTGCTTCTGTGCTAGTGGTATCTAGCGCTATCATTTCTGATTCCATGGTACTCCTAGCTATAACAGTCTGTTTGGTGGATTTCCAAGATATGGCTCCACCTCCTAGTAGGAATACATGTCCGGTTGTGGACTTAATATCTATTGAGTCACTAATCCAGTTAGCATCAGAGTATCCCTCTAATACAGCTGGATATCCACTATAGTGGAGACCGTATGATATGGTTCCCTTAAGATATCTAAAAATTATTTCTAACGCATTCCAATGGGACAAATTCGGGTTAGACGTATAACGACTAAGTCTATTTACCGCGTAAGCGATATCGGGTCGAGTATAGTTTGCTAGAAAACCTAGCGATCCTATGATTTGAGCATACTCGCTCTGTAGTCTAGGAAGTCCAGTATTCTTTGTTAGATGGGTATTTGGATCATATGGTGTGCATACTGGTTGGCAATCGGGGTCGTAAAATTTTCTAAGGATTTTCTCGACATAGTGGGATTGGGATAACACTAAACCATTGTTCTTCCTAATGATCTTAGTATTCAAAATAACGTCGGCTTATCCTAAATCTTTCATGTCAAAGTTTTGGGACAAAAAGTGTTTGATATCATTTATGATTTGTATGTTTGAACCGAATATCAGAATATCGTCAACATACAAACATAAGATGACAACATTTTTACCATCTACTTTATGGTATACACATTCATCCGTTGTGTTGATATCAAATCCATAAGATAAGATAACTTCATTGAATTTCATGTGCCATTGTTTTGGGGCTTGTTTAAGACCATAGAGGGATCGAATTAACTTACACACCTTTCCTTCTTGTCCAGGTGCAGTAAATCCCTCGGGTAAATTTTCTCATTAAGGTCGTCATTCAAGAAAGCAGTCTTAACATCCATTTGATGTATGACTAGCTTATAGATTGAAGCTAAGGCGATGAGGATCCTAATCGTGGTTATCCTAGCGACAGGTGAGTAGACATCAAAGTAGTCTACCCCTGGTTTTTGGGTAAAGCCCTTGGCTTCAAGTCGTGCCTTAAATTTATCTATGGTACCGTCGGGTCTAAGCTTTTTCTTAAACACCCATTTACATCCTATAGTTTTATAACCAGGAGGTAAATTGGTGAGTTCCCAGGTATGGTTTTGAAGTATGGATTGGATTTCGTTATCTATGGCTTCTTTCCAAAAAGGTGAGTCTATGGACTTCATTGCATCTGTATAGGTGGAGGGAGAGTTTTCCACCATAAGTGCATAGAAGTCATCAAAGACTTTCTCTACACAGGCACGTTTACTCCTCCTAGGTTCGGTTACCGGTTCAGTCTGGTCTTCAGGTTCTAATTGGACTTCGGGTTCGATCTGAGTTACCTGATTAGAACTAGAAGCCTGGTTATTGGGATTAGTATTGATCCTAGTCTTATAAGGGAAGATATTTTCGAAGTATGAAGCATCTCTTGCTTCGATTATGGTGTTATTGGCTATTTCGCTTATTTCAGAGTTAAACACTAAAAATCGATTAGTGTTACTGTCTGAAGCGTAGCCAATAAAGATAGCATCTACAGTCTTAGGTCCTATCTTCTTCCTTTTGTTATCGGGGATTTTTACCTTAGCTAGGCACCCCCACACTTTTAAATATTCTAAGTTTGGTTTTCTATGTTTCCATACTTCGTATGGGGTCAAGTCATTGTGTTTAAAAGGAATACGGTTAAGGATAAAACAAGCCGTCATTAGGGCTTCCCCCCATAAGTTCTCTGGCGCTCCAGAGCTTAGTAACATGGAATTGACCATGTTCATTAGGGTTCTATTTTTCCTTTCCGCTACACCGTTGGATTGGGGAGTGTAAGAAGCTGTGACTTCATGGAGTATTCCATAGTCATCACAGTACTCACTTAACTCATTTGAGGTGTACTCCCCTCCTCGGTCTGACCTAAGGATCTTAATGGTTTCGTCTAATTGGTTTTCAACCAGAGCTCTGTAAATTTTAAATTTACTGAGTACTTCATCTTTAGTTTTAATAAGGTATAGGTGGCAATATTTTGAAGCGTCATCTATGAACTTTACAAAATATCTATTGCCACCTCTCGAGGTTCTCCCAGAATCACAGATATCGCTGTGAATTAATTCAAGTATATGGGAGTCTCGATCGATGGTTTTAAAAGATTTCTTAGGTTGTTTCGCTTCTACGCATATCTCGCACTTGTCGAGATTTCTAGTATCGGATTTGGGAATGATGTTTAGGGTCATGAGTTTCTTAATAGAATTATAATTTACATGACCTAGTCTTTGGTGCCAAGTGACCGAAGACTCAACATTCAGAATTGTAGACGAAGGATTAAAGACATTTAATTTAAATAAGCCATCACAAAGAAAACCTTTTCCAATAAAATTCATTCCTTTAGTTATTACAACTTTATTGGACTCAAATACAAGCTTATAGCCCTGTTGGACTAATAAGGACCCACTAATTAAGTTCCTCCTAATCTCCGGAACGTGGTGGACTCCGCGCAGGGTTAGGGCCTTCTCCGACGTCAGCTTCAGGTCGATCCGTCCTATCCCTAGCACACGTGTAACACCTGTGGTGTTAGAATTGAGAATAATAGAAATCCTCAATGGCTAGTTTCGTCTTTTTGCAGCCAGATTTTTTTCTTTGGGCTTTTTCCCAATAAATGGATCGTAAACCTATGAGATGTTTTACGTTCACATTCTCCGTAACTTCGAGCATGTCATGATGGTGCGTTCCGTGCAACGATCAGGTGTATGCGCAGCCAGTTTCCGCAGCCCGGCAGGTAAACCCTAGAAAAACGATAATTGCGCGATAGTTGTAGCTGTTTTGTTTCTTCAAAGAGATCGGGTGATCGGATCGTAACGAAACAGGATACGTTAGATGAGGCTCTGAGAGATCCTTCCAATGAGCCTGAGTTAGGGTCGATCCGATACCCGGGTGAATAGTTATTACTATTTTGAGTTTTGGCGTCTTTCCTTCTTTTCGGGAGATCCAAAAGTTAGAAAATTATTTACCAAGCTCTAACGCGTTCGCGTTGACGAGACCTTTCCAACGAATCCTCTCGAGCCCTATTCCGACTTCCGGTTTGATAGTTACGACTTATTATTCTTTTCAGCCGGTTGATGGACGAATCGCACCCGGATTCCAACCGAGCCCGGTTCATGGCTCGGGACCGAGCCCGACCAGCCCTAGAGCCTGCCTCCCGGTCTCCTAGCATAATTTAGGCTCTCTTGACCTCCCTCCCCAGTTATTCAAATTCGAAATTCGGATGAGAATAATCGGGTAAGATTTTGGGATGATAAACCCCTACCTTTTAGTCCTTATCCCTTCCCCCTTATTAGGAAACCTTAACCGACCCTATCCCCACCATTATCTCAACAGCCTCCCCCCTTTATATATGAACCGAGAGAGAGGGAGATAAATAGAGAGAGAACGGGAGAGAGAGAGAGAGAAGGACGTAGTAGAGAGAGAGAGAGAACGGGAGAGAAATAGAGAGAGAGAACGAGAGGAAGATAGAGAGAACGGGAGAAGAAGAGAGAGAACGCGAGACATGGATGGAGAAGACCAGAGCAGCCGACCCGCCCCTCGCCGGAGCCCCGGCGAGCACGCCGAGATACCCGCAGGTCAGCCCCCTCTCACCCTCCCATCCTCCTCCGCGACCCAACCCCGCGACTCGGCCCCTTCCTCCTCCCTTGCCGCGGCCCGCACGGGCGCACACCTCCGCCGCACTTGAGCCCCTCCCGGCGATCGCCGGCGCACCACCACCGGCCATAGATCGACCCCGCGCGAGCCCCTTCTGGCCGGCTCTCGGGCTCCGACGGCCGCTCCGGTCGCCTCCCACCGCGCCTCCTCCGTGGGGGTGGTGCGGGAGAGGCCGGCTGAGCGCTCGCCGGCGCTCCAGGCCGCCCCTCCCGCCGGCCGCGACGCACAGAACCAGCCCCCCCCCACGCTGTTCTCGTGGAGAAGATGAACATGGGGGGGGCAAAACGGTAAATTCCAGGTTTTTAATTAAACCCAGACCCGACCTGTTTAGCCCTGAACCCGACCCGACCCGACATTGCAATGCAGACCCGACCCGACCCAGCAGACCTGACCCAACATGCAGTGAACCGGTCTGGTTCACCTGAACCAGACCCGTAAACCGTCTAGAATTGGTTCGACTGCCATTTCTCCGTCCGAACTCGGAATTGGACGAAACCAGCGCCATTTCGACCGGCTCGGAAAATACTACCTGTTGGCCATAGTTTAGCATAGTAATATTATTGTTTAATACCCTGTTTTATCCTTGGACCCGATATTATCGCGGTACCGTGGTTTGACCGCCGTTTCGTCGTCCGAACTCGGATTCGGACGAAACCAGCGGCATTGTGCTCAGAATATTGAGTCCCACCTATTAAACCCAGAATATAACCCTAGAACCTCTTCTACCCTAGTGAACCAACCATGTGATCGGTTTTACCGGTTCTACATGGTTTGACCCGAAACCATTCGACCGAAGTCGGATTCCAGCGAAACTGGAACCATCGGAAAGGGTTCTTCGAGCCCAATTCGATGAGTAGGTTTAGCTTCTAATTACTTGTTTGGCCTAGTAGTGTTTAGGTTCGACTTCTTCAGTCACACGGATTTGCATGCTGTCGACTCAATGTTGGTCCCCTATCGAGGGTGCCCGACTATCCTTGGCATAGAATCCTCGTCGTTGACTCTTATGTTTTAATCGATAGAGTTGTGATGTAGATCTGTGTTTGTTATCAGACTGTGATCGTGGTGATCCAACGTAGGCGGATCAGAGGCAACTAGCCGGAGTCGTGTGCGATCGACAGCCAGGTGACATCTACTACCATTGCGTGGTCTTTAATAGTGGGAAATGAGAATGACTAAGGGTAGGTGTCCATGACACTGCATGCGGGCCCCGCCGGGCATCGTCGCATGTGGTCAAGTGGACCCCGCCTTGCATGCGGAGTCGCGAGTCCGGCGACGCATGCTTAAAATATTAATAATAATAATGATAATGATTGCTTTTGATTGTATGGACACCGTAATTAGGATTCCCTTAAATTAATCATTAAATTGAATAACTAATAATTATCGGGACCCACCCTCCTGAGAGGAGTATGGCAATCCTAGCACACGGGTCACTGGGATGAGTGTTTTACTTTATTGATTTATTATGTTGCATGGGTTGCGAGAGCAGTACGAGACCAGGGGTAAATTGTTGGAAATTGTTAAGCATTAAATTTACCTTTTGTAGCTTCAGTATATATGTTGAAAGATGTTATGTGTGAACCTACCTGGTTAAAGGGTAGGGACCCCGTGCGCGCAAGGGCCGTGAACCACCCTGCGCGTACAGCCGAAGTTGAGTAGGTTAGGGGTCACGGGCAAGGGTTGTGGTAAAGCCAATAGGAGGTGCCCTCGAGTAGGGATTGGCCTAGCAACCCTGTCCCGGGGAGTTGAAGTCCCCATAGTAAAGCAAGTTGGGCGGTAGAGCTCCACCGTGAAAGACGGGAAACCCCTTATGATCATCTGGGTGACTAGTGCATGGTGTTGGTGGATGCACGGCGAGAGAGTTGGCCCTCTACATCGAAATAAAAGGCCCTATAGTAATGCCCGACCGGGGGCAGGATGAACAAAATATCCGGGGTTCACATTTTGTTAGTGTGTGTGTTTTATCTATATATGAATTTAGAATCGAGTGACTGTTTACATGATGACTTCGTGACTTTATCTGAACGTCTTATTTAATTTGTTCTTTAATGCTGTAGAACATTGAATGGACTTCATGTTAGATAACCTAGTGACAGTAGGAATTGCATGTGAATATAGACAACTGATAGGTTTAGGTATCATTCTGCAAACATTGATCATACTAGAACTGCTAGAGTATATCTTAATTTATTACAATTGGTCGTCTCATATTATTATAGACTATTAGGATGTCACTAGCCATTAATTTGGCTAATCTCCCAATTTCCTATTGGGGGCTACTCTTTCCCACGAGTAGGCTCAGTTGCAGGTCCGGAGGCTCAGGAGTAGCAGTAGGAGTCCAGAGGCGGAGTTAGAGTTGCAGTGTTACCTTTCGGCTTAGTACGTCAATCTTGTAGTCTTTTCTCTTCAGACATTGTAATTGTATTGGAATAAGAGTTTTTATTAGTTAGTTAGTATTCTATGGTTGTAGTTGCAATGGTTCCAGCTGAATTCTTTTGGGTAGGCCTCTCCTCAAGGCCCAAAGCCTAGGATAGATCATGATGAAAATATAAATGCATATAAATGACTAAATTGATTAACCCTGTAGATAGGAACCCTATACTGGTGCACCTGAGTGTTAGGACGTGGATGAGACCACTTGGCTAGCCGTAGGAGGCTTGAGCCTCGTGCTCCCTCAGATAGACTCCTATCAGTATGTAGTGGCACCGACAGGTCACACATACTGAAAGGATAGGACTTTTGAAGGTCGAGCTGATTAGATAATGTCTTATCTCTATTGATATTTCTCTTCTTTCCTTTTTAAATAAAAATGTTTTCAAGAAATCAAATTTAAAAGATTCCCCTCTTGTTTCTCCCTCCTCCTTGTTTTTCATATTAGAGAGCGTAGAAGAAGCCCTGTGAGAACCCAAATTGGTATAGTTAAGTAACCAGACCCAAAATCCTCTTCTTTTCTCACCTCACACCCCAGGGATCGGTCTTCAGATTTCTGGGGCGTGACAACACGAGCCTCAGCATTGTTCCCCATGCTTACAGCTCCTCCACCTGAGACCTGATAGGTGGAAAACAAAGATTGATCAGAGCAAACATGAATGTTAGCTCCGGTGTCAATCCACCAATCAAATGCTTGAAAGGTCATGTTAACTTCAGGGGTGAAGAGAACAGACCTGAAAGCGGTCCCAGAAGAGCCAGCTCCAGAGGTCACCATGTTGACTTGGGAGCCGGGTGGTGTTGGACCATTTCTTCTTGGATTTGGAGGTGGTGCTGTCTTCTTGTAGAAGCATTGGTTGGCCATGTGATTGGTCCGATCGTAGACGTAGCAGCAACGCACTCCTTCCTTCTTTTGGTCCTTGGGATGGTTTGGGTTCTGGTTGCTATGGTATGGCTTCTTGGTATATGGCTTAGGCTTAGGGTGGAAGGGTTTCTTCTGGAACTTATGTCTAGGATTTTGGAATGGCTTAGACGGTTGACCCTCTACGTTGTTGACCTTGGGTTTGGATTCAGAGGATCCCTTTTCCCTGAGCCTATGTTGCTCCTCAATTCTAATAGAGTTTAGAACTTGAGTTAGGGTTAGGTCACCTTGGGTATGACTTAGGTGTTTAGAAAACTCGAACCAAGAAGCAGGGAGTTTATCTATAAGACAAGCTATTTGGAAGGTTTCATCAAGGGTGGAACCATTAGTCTTCAGATGTTGGACTAGGTTTTCAAACTCATGAATCTGATCATTCATGGGTTTGGAGTCAACCATTTTGAAGCTGTTGAAGTCAGACGCTTTGAAGCGTTTTACTCCAGCATCATCTAGGCCATACTTACGCTCTAGGGTATCCCATAGGTCCTTAGGGTTTTGAATGGTATAGTAGATATCATATAGCCTATCAGATAAAGCCCCTAGGATCCTATGAAGGCCATGGTAGTTGATTTCTTCTGGGGTCCTAGTGGGAATGCCAGAAGTTGGTTCAGATTCAGGTTGTGAAGTGGAGGCTCGGGTGCGACGAGTTTGGCTAGACCCATTGGATACTCCTGGTGCGGTTTCACCTATGACTGATAATAACCCAAGTGTGGTTAGCCAGAAACGCATCTGGTTCTGCCACCTCTTGAAGTTAGACCCGTCAAACTTTTCGGGTTTGGCACTAAGGGTTTCACGGTTTGGTGAGGCCATTTCAGACCAAAGTAAGAAGTTGAAATCTGTGGATTAAAAAATGAGTTTTGTCAATTTTAAAGCACACTGTATAGAAGTCAAAATGAAACTTCCAAATCCTAACGGCCAGATGGGCTCCAGGTAGGAGGTGGAGCACTAGGCTCGCTCAAATACCAAGCTACCTTGGGCAATTTAATGCCGGTTTGTCAAGCCTTTCTAGACACCGTAGGTAGTGGAATATTCCAAATAATGACTCTTAGTCTTTTCTAAAATGTATGCTTTTAATTAACTTTTGTAGAGAACTAATTTTGACTAATAACTATAGCGCAACTTTTAACAACTAATAATGAAACTATTTATTCTATGATAACAATACTAACAAAATGAAATGCACAATAGAATGATAATATGATGAACGATTAAATAACAATAAGTTTCTTGGATTGTTGGAAATCTAACCGTTCTATACTAGCAATCTTAAGGATTAATCAAGTATTTTATATTAACTAATTGATTATTTAGCAAATATGATTTTTTCATGCAAGCAAAATCAAGTCACAAATTTCTTTTAGAAATTGTTTGCCAAGGCAGAGCGGGTTCTATGGAACTGTCATTCACCTTGCCGAACTTTTCTAAAAGAGAGAAATAATCTATCTCTAATTATTTAGGTTTCTCTATTAGATGCAAGTTGATTAATTTAGAATAATGGGACAAAAGTAGAGTTAGAAACTCTGGCCTGTGGTCGAAACGTGCTAGGCACTGTCCCAAGAAACTTATTGCCCCCCTCGTGCGGGTCTCGTGGCAATGGTTCTCGGAGATATGACGACCCCGGTCAGGCGACCTCCTTCTCGTCGGCACGACTCCAAGAAGGCTTTGCGAACCTCGATGTACTTTCAGGAATCCAGCGACTCGATGAAGAACTTCTCGAAGTCGGGAGGCAGCACCGCAGCAAAGCTTTGGTCCGAGAGAGGGAGTCTCTTCGGAGCAAAGGGGTAGCACCACAACACCACGACCGAGAGAATGGGAGAGAGAGAGACAGTAAGCAGGGATGAATTCCGATATTCGGACTGTGTTAATCCCATGGCTGCACCGGGCCTTATATAGGCCTCGGGCTGTTAATGGGAGGCTGAAAGAGGGGAGCGGTTAATGGGCTGCGATTAAGCCCATTAACCTCGCACGTTACAGCTCTCGTAACGGCTCGCATGCAGCAACGGGTCGCATACAAAACGGCTAGTAGCCAAAAAGGAATTTAATAAATGGGGGAGGACTTAATAGCAAAAAACAAAAAGAAGGCAGGTGCGGACCAGCCCATTTCGGAGGTGCTATCGTGTTCGGGTCCGCGAGCGCACACACACGCGCCGCCCAGCCCATGCCCAAGCCCCGGCCCGGCACACACGCGCGTGCGTGTGTGAGCTAGTGGAGCCCCTACTCTACTGTGATGACTAGTGGGGGGAAGTGGGCAAATCCTTATATGTTGGTAGGGGATTTCTCCCCTAACCGATATGGGACTAAAAGTGTGGTTTTAACACACACACACCCAACAGCTTCATCAGACTGTTCACTTCCTTCTGGCTCGGGCCGGAGCAGGCCTGCGGCCCATATTTACACCCCTTACCAACAGGCCACTCACTCCCACCTTGTGTTTGACAGTTAGTGGTAGGGTTGCAACTCAATCGGACTGGTTGGGAAGGTCAACCTGAGCCCAACCCATGGTGTTGTATCCTTAACCCAACCTCATCCGTAAAAGTTGGGTTGAGAGGTTGGGCTAGGTCGGGTTGGGTCGGGCCGGGTTGTATGATGGTTAAGCAAACGTCTTGCAGCCGATGATCATTTTGTTTCTCTTCGATCTTCTCTTTGGGGCTATAGGAAACGTTTGGACTTTAGTGATCTCATTGTTGCTAACGTTCTACATGGTATAATACCGATCACGACAATTAGGGCAGCAACCATGGTGGGCCAACCCGAACCCAACTCTGGCCCAGCCCGATTTTTATCGGGCCTGGGTTGGAATTTTGCGAGCGTGAGTTGGGCCATGGGCACCCCAACCCGATCTGAATTTGGGGTGGGCCTGGGCAGGGGCATCAGGTAACACGGCCAAACCCCAAGTCCCGACTTGTACGTTGTACACTCTAATACACCCCTACGGTGTAATAGCATACAAAATAATCATTGACTGCATGTTGTATCCTTAACCCAAGCCCAACCAGAGCTCTTAACCCAAGCCCAACCAGAGCTCCATATGGATAACTCTGGTTGCCCGAGCTTCTGTATAAGTTGGGTTGGAGCTAGGTCGGTTTAGGTCAGGTTGGGTTGTATGATGGTCATGCAAACAACATGCAGCCTATGATCATTTTGTTCCTCTTCGATGTTCTATTTGGGGCTATAGGAAACATTTGGACTATAGATTCTCATTGCTGCTAACTTGCTACAGTGTATAATACCGATCACGGCAATTAGGCCTGCAACCATGGCGGGCCAACTCGAATCCAACCCTGGCCCAGCACGATTTTTATCGGGCCTGGGTTGGGATTTTGCGAGCTTGAGTTGGCCCATGGCACCCCAACCCGACCTGAATTTGGGTTGGGCCTGGGCAGGGGTATCAGATAACCAGTCCAAACCCCAAACCCCAAACCCCAAACCCCGATCTGTACGTTGTATGCTCTAATACACCTACTGTGTAACATACAAAATGATCATCGACTGCATGTTGTACCCTTAACCCAAGTCCAACCTGAGCTCCATATAGATAACTCTGGTTGTCCAAGCTTCTGTATAAGTTGGGTTGGGAGGTTGAGCTACGTCGGTTTGGATCGGGCCAGGTTGTATGATGGTCTGGCAAACGATATGCAGCCTATGATTATTTTGTTCCTCTTTTATCTCCTCTTTGGGGCTATAGGAAACATTTGGCCTTTAGAGGTCTCATTGCTGGTAACTTGCTACAGGGTTTAATTAATATCGATCATGACAAAAGGGCTGACACCATGGCGGGCCAACCCGAACCCAACCTTGGCCCAGTCCGATTTTTATCGGACCTGGGTTGGGATTTTGCGAGCTTGGCTTGGGCTATGGGCACCCCAACCCGATTTGAATTTGGGTTGAGCCTGGCAAAGGTATCAGGTAACTCGGCCAAACCCCAACCTATATGTTGTAGGCTCTAATACACCTACTGCGTAACAACAAACAAAATGATCATCGACTGCATATATGTAGTTTGCCTAACCATCAAACAACCTGACCTCCCAACCCAAGTTATATATGAGCTCAAGCAACCCGAGCTTAACTAGAGTTATCCACATTGAGCACAGGTTGGGCTTGGTCAAGACAATTCCAACCCAACCTCGGGTTGGGTTAAGGATACTACACCATAGGTTGGGCTCGGATTAACCTCCCAACCCGACCGAATTGCATCCCTCTAACTATAATGTTTGCTTGCTTCCAAAATTTTCTAAAAGAAAGTTTAATTATAATATCACGAATTCTTGATGCTTTTGTCTGCAGTACGCTACACTGTCCTCAGTAGTGTGAATCATAATATCATATGTATATTGTTACACTGTATAGTATATTATGATTGGATCGAGTTATTTGATACCCCTGATCAGGTCCAACCTAGAAAGCAATGGTAAGGAATAGCTTCACACGAGTTGGTCTATTTAATTTTAAACCCAGCCACCCCATGTTCGATCGCAAAAATCCCAACCCAGATTCGCAAAAAATCAGATTGGGCTCGAGCCGGGCCGCCCAAGTTGCAGCCCTGGCAGTCGGTCGCATGAGTCCGGTGTGGCAAAACCGGCTTTCCGATCGTGACATAAGAGGAAAATATGGTAACATACTTTGCGGGTCTTCCGACCACCATCTCAGCAAACTTAAGTAACTTGATGAGTCACTACGGCGAAGAGGATCTGGAGCTATTTCGAGGCTATTGGTGACTGTGGACGCGGAAAAAAGCGCGGGTCGTCTTTATTGCGAATCACACGAGATTACAATTGTGGCCGGGACCCGGGTGGCTCGGGTGTAGCGAGTCCGGGTTGCGGCGAGTTTTGATCAGGGGATTGTGGGAAAGATCTTCTGGGGGATCCCTTTGATCCGCGTCTCCACGTGGTGTTCATGCGAGAGCTCTGAAGGGGCTGCCCAGGACAGGGGTTTTACAGGGAGAGGGTTTTGGAGAGGCTAAGGAATGTCCACCGTTGCTTTGTCCCTTCCGTGCTTCGCGCTTTCTCGGCTAGGGGGTTTTCGGCTTCGTTCCTCGGTCTTCGCGTCTTCCTCGTTCCTTGCTTGACCTCGGTGTCCTTGATCGTCGGTTCGCGGCGTCGATCTAGCTTTTGGCGTTGGCTTTGGCTTTGGCTTTTTGGCTTTGGCTTTGCTCCGGCGTGGCTCTGGCTTTTGCTTTGCTTCGGCGCTTGCACTTGGACGTAGCTGGGAGAGACTTGCGATGCTTTCGTTCTTCCGGACTTCGCGTCGTATCGGCTAGAACGTGCGGTGCTTTTGCTCGTGGCCGGCGTAGTCGCTTGGCTTTGGCTCTTGCGTTGCTTTGGCGCGGGCTTTACTGGGGCTTTGCTTTGGCTTCTTGCGTTGGCTTTAGCTTTAGCGTCAACTCGATCTTCTTCCTCGAACGACGTGGGCTACTTCCCCGGTGCTTCGACGGTTTGCGTGTCGACGAGACTTCTCTTCTTCTCCGGGCTTCTTCGGCGTGATCGGAGTCGAAGAATGCTTTCGAAGATGGTGGGGGTAGCACCGATCTCCGTGCGACGGTTGTGGCGTCAGCTTTTGTAGATGAAGACGACGAGGGTGGCGACGGTCTCCGTGCGACGGTGGTGGCGTCAGCTTTTGTTGATGAAGACGACGAGGTAGCGACGCTTCAGACGATCTGCTCCAGGCTTCCTTCTTCGTGGATGGGGCAGGCGTTAGTCGAAGACGACGGGGTGATGACGCTTCGCTTCTCTCCTCCGGGCTTTGGGGCTTGATCGGGATCGAGGATTTGTTGGAGCCGACGGGGTAGTGCCGCTCCTCTTCTTCTCCGGGCTTTTGGGCTTGATCGGAGTCGAAGCTTGTTGGAGACGACGGGGTAGTGCCGCTCCTCTTCTTCTCCGGGCTTTTGGGCTTGATCGGAGTCGAAGCTTGTTGGAGACGACGGGGTAGTGCCGCTCCTCTTCTTCTCCGGGCTTTTGGGCTTGATCGGAGTCGAAGCTTGTTGGAGACGACGGGGTAGTGCCGCTCCTCTTCTTCTCCGGGCTTTTGGGCTTGATCGGAGTCGAAGCTTGTTGGAGACGACGGGGTAGTGCCGCTCCTCTTCTTCTCCGGCCTTTGCTTCTGGCGTCTTCGGAGTCGAAGGGTTCTTCTTCTCCGAGCTTTCTTCTTCGTGCACGGAGTCGAAGGGATGATCTTCGTGTGCAAGGGTCTTCACGTTGATGAGGACTTTCAGTAAGCCGATCCCTCGGGACAGGCTTGACTGTGCCTCGTGAAGCCTTGGGTCGATGAAGAAGCGTCTCCTCTTCTGCAGAGCTCTGGCATTTCGTCTTCAATTTCCCGACCATTTTTTCCTTCCCCCACCCCCTCTATTTATAGGCAAAGAGGTGGGGAGAGAGATATGGGAACTTTTTAATTTTAAATCCCTTTTGTATCTCTCTCATAATTACCCGGATTTCATTCATCCATTGATGAGGGGAATAACATTTAGTTGTTTTCCTTTTCTGGCGGGTGCAATTATGGCTGGATTTTGCGCACGAAATCGATGGCGATCGGGCGCTTCGTCTTGTGCGTCGGATCGAGGGATCGGCGCAGATCTGCGTGTGTGCAGACGTCATACGCTACCTCCCCCCGCGCATGGCGGTATTTCTTTCCTTTTCTTTCTTTTCTTTCCTTTTCTTTTCTTTCCTTTTCTTTTCTTTCTCTTCTTTTCTTTCCTTTTCTTGCCTTTCCTTGCAGGGCCGGCCGGCCCCTCCATGGGGTTCGGTCCCCACTAGGGCCGGCCCTATGGGGTTCGGACCCTAGTAGGGGCCGGCCCCTCTTGAAGTGGGGTCCGGGTCCGCATCGGCGCGCGCGAGTCGGGTCCGCGTGTCGGGTTTGCATCCGTGTCGGTGCGCGCGAGTTGGGTCCGCGTGTCGGGTTTGCATCCGCGTCGGCACACGTAAGTCGGGTTCGGGTCCGACGAAATTCGTGTGTCTGCAAATGCCCCCTCAAGGATGAGTGCGTCGGTGAGAGCGTGTCGGGTTTGGACACGTAGGAATCGTAGAGCGCTTGTCCTTGATTCCTTTTGTGGGCAGGGTCGGGAGTCTATTTAAGGACCCCTACCCCCTCCATCCGTCATTGCGTTTCTTTGCGAAGGTTCCGCCGGCTTTTGGAGACCGCTGTCGGAAGAGAGCTGCCTGGGTTTGCACGCGACTTGCTCCGCCTTCCCGGTGTCGCCTCTTTCGTCGGCCTTGTGCTTCCGCGCGAAGGTTCTACTGGCTTCTGAAGACCGTCGTCGGAAGTGAGCTGCCTGGGATTGCACGAGACTTGCTCCGTCTTCCCGGTGTCGCCTCTTTCGTCGGCGGCGATGGTGCGCGATTTTGCGGTTGTTGCGAAGACGGGCTCGAAGCGGCGATGTGGCGAGGACCGAGGCGAGGAGGATGGAGGAGCGCGGCTGAGGTGCGAGTCGCCTTCGTCGCCTCTCTCTTCCTCCTTCTTCTTCTTCTTTTCTTTTCTTTTCTTTTTCTTTTCCTTTCTTTTCTTTCTTCTTTTTTTTTTTTTTTCTTCTTCTTCTTCGGTCCCGGCCCGTAGAAGCAGCAACGACAGCAACGAGGCCGGCGGCATGGCGGCGCGGGGCTGCAGCGCGCGGGGAGGCGTGCGGGGCCGCAGCGCGTGGGGCCGGAGGCGGGGCTGCAGCGCGTGGGGCCGGAGGCGCGGCGGCGCGGGGCTGCTGGAGCGCGGGGGCCGGGTCCGGCGGCTGCGGGGCCGAACGGGTCGGGCTCGGGGCCGAGAAGGGCGGCGGAGCGCGCGAGTCGGGCACGGGGGCCGGGTCCGGCTGCTGCGGCGCGGCGGCGGTTTCGTCGGGGCCCGGTCCCGATCGGCTCGGAGAAGAGGAGAGGAGAGGCAGCGCCCCCCCCCCTTTTCTTTCTTTGCTGTCCGGCTTTGATTGGAGAGGGGGCTGTGGGCCCCCCCTTTTTTCCGTTCACTTTTTTTTTTTTTTTTTTGAGGTTTTCACTTTCTTTCTTTTCTTTCTCTCCTCTTTCTTCTGGACTCCGAAGGCGCCAGTGGTAGCAGAGCCAGTCTGTGGCGCACGGGTGCGCAAGTGGCTGTGGCCCTGGCTGGGTGGCGCTGGCGCGATGGGTCGACATGGGCGGTGTCGGCGCAGTCGGGCCAGCGCGGTTGTGTTGGCGTGCTGGGTCGGCGCGAGCGCCGTGTGGGCCCGCGGGGGCGCATCGCGAAGGCTCGGGCGCCAGTGGTGGCGGGCCGATGAGTCGGGTGGTCCTCCTGACAGGGGTGCAGGCCCCCTTAGTTTTTTTTTTTTTTTTTTTCACGCACTTGTCTTGACTTGCCTCCCTTCATGGTCTTCCAGGGCTCGCGTCTTCGAGAGTTTGACTTCCTCGGGCTGGATAGACGAGGATTTCTTCGACGGGAGGAGATGCCTTTGCTTTCCTTACACTCGTGTGCGCCGTTATCGCAACTCAAGGCGGGAAGACCTTCTGTCGTTGCTCCGTGTCTTTGTGCACGAGCGCATCACGGAAGATGGAGTCGCGGATGCGACTTGCGGGATGCTGAAATTAAGCGAGAAGATTCATACTGACGAAGGGATCTCCATGAAGCTTCTGCGGCCGAGTTTGAGTCTTCCGTTCCATCATTGCGATGAAGAGTTCGTGCCTACGCCAGTTGTTGCCTCGAAGATATGCGCTAGGCTGACCCGATGGGGCACCGACTCTTGGCCTAGGGGAGACGTCCAGTACCTTTGCGGCTTTCGCGAGTGGATGGACGAGCTCTACGAGGTCTTTGGCGCGGAACCTGAGATGAACTTATTGGCCAAATTTCTGGCACCGGCCCGTCGAGAGTACAGTCGTCCGGAGGGGATGTACCGCGCACTTTGTGAGCTTTGGTGTCCGGAAACTAACACCTTCCTTACTGGGGCGGGGGAGATAGGCATCTCGCTTCGTGACATCCATATCGTTTCCGGGTGCCCCGAGGTACGGAACTACTACCAAGAGGAGGTGCCTGCCTTGAACGATCTACTGGACAGCAGCTACGTTCCGAGTTCTTGCCTTCTTCTGTTCAAGGCACATGCTATCATTGCGGCGCGGGATCAATCAGATCGAGTGCGTCCTTCTTCTTGGGTCGACTTTTGGTTCAGAGGTGAGTATAGGTCTCCAGCGCCTTCGGCTCACCCAATGTGGAAGATCGCTCAGATGCAGAGACCTCCGCTTCGCTCCTTTGTGAGGCCTATCGACTCCTTGGCTCGAGAGAAGCACTCAATGGAGGGGAAGCAGTGTCCCTGGGAACTCCTTGGCCTGAAACGGGATAGCGAGGAGTGGCGATCGGTTTACCGAGCTGCTGGGCTGGTCATCTTCCTCTGCCGGTTCATGCTTCCGTGTTCTGGGGAGGCTATTCGTCCGGGGACCTTCCTTGCCGCTTCCAGGATGGAGAGGGGCGAGCTCTTCAATCTAGCCCCGGCCATACTATGCGCCTTGTATCGGGCTCTCAGCGGGACTTACTGGGACTTGTCTGGCTCTGATAAGGCCAAGGAGGAGCTCGGCCGGTCGACTGCATTCGGACCTTTGCATTATTTGTACGGGTGGATAGCTCTGCATTTCCCGAAGGGGATCTTTGCCAGACGAGGGCATCCAGCTGAGCTGCCTTTCTTGCCCGGGATAGGAGGGATCTTGAACGCCTTTATCAGTTGGGAGCGTCCGAGAGAGTGTGCTCGCACCCTTTTGAGGAGGATGGGGAGCGTCGATTTCGAATTCCTGTCAGAGCATTCGGTGCTGCCCTTGGAGAGGTCGACTGTGTACGATAACGAGGAGCTCCCGGACAGTCTCTACTGGAATATGGTCAGCTGCCGTCCTGGCTACTTGGTCTGGCGCAAGGGGGATGTGGTGGAGGTGGAGCAGTACTCCCCCCATCGCTTTGCTCGCCAACAGGGGTTTCGGCAAAAAAGTCTCTGACATGCCTCAGCAGTTGCAGGGACGTATCAGTCCGCAGGAGGGTTACCGTCTGTGGGCTTCTCTCTACGCTCGCTTGACTGGCGGGAGTTTTTTTCCTGGGGCTAAGTCCGGATTTCGGGATGCCGCGACTCCGGAATACCGCCAGTGGGTTGAAGGGCGAGTTTCTCCTTTACTTGCGAGTTTTCCAGTCGACGTCTTGGTGAGTAGCGGGTTCAGGAATTTCTGCTTCAATCACTCTGCGGGAGTGGAGGACCGTCGCCTCCGACTGGGGCTTCAAAGAGTGCAGAGGAGCTGTAGTCGCCTTTCCAGTGCTCGTCGTGTCCCTTCTTCCGTTCCGGTGCTGGATGCCGAGCTTACTAGTGCCCCTGGGGCATTTTGTTTCCCGAAGGCCGAAGCTGAGGGTGTCCCTCCCAAGAGAAGAAAAGTGTGCATTCCTCGCGGGATGGTCCCGAGAGTTCCTTGTCTGACGGAGGACGCCGAGGAGCCTGGACTTCTGAAAGATGAGATGATTCCTCCGTCTAGGACCGCTTCATCTGACCACACAGGTATGGAGCTCCCTTCATTTTATTTGCCCTCTACGTTCAGAAAGTTTTATCACGCTGAGCACCGTTTCTTTCTTTTGACCAGATTCCGTTATAGTGGTAGAGCGCGGAGCGAGCTCTTCAAAGGCGCCTCTTGGGCATTCGTCAACCGGTGCCGCGCAGGAAGTGCCCGAACCCTGTGGGCTAGATATCCCTCCGGATGATCTGGATCTCCTCGGACTTTGCGGGGAGAACTTCCCTAGGGGCGACATTAACCTGAACGACATCGATGTCGACGCCTTGTCTTTTGGCGAGGAGGCTGAAGTCTCGACGTCGACAAGCGGTGTTCCCCGATGATTGTGCCCTTGTGTCCTTTGGTGGAGACGGTTGTTGCAGCGGTAGCAGCGGTTTCCCCGGTTCCGCCACTCTCGTTGGCGCGGGCGGCTCCCGTTGCGGCCGCAGTGGGAGGGAAGGTCTTGCCTACTTACTCCGAGGCGCCTCGCCCGGATTTGAGGCCGAGGAGCAGAGTCTCAGAGTTCCTTCTCGTGAGCTGTCGGCAGTATATCAAGTCGACATTGGAGCCTTTCCAAACTGCCGGCCTTGGCGCCCTCCAGGACTGGTGGTCGACGGACGGTGCAGAGTTTTGCGCGAGCCTGGCAGAGTTCAAAGTTGACAGCTCTCTTTTCGTCGATCAGATGAACCTGCTTGTGACCGATAGCGAGGCTTATCGATCTCGGCGGGCTTTGCTGGAGGGGAGCTCCCTTCCTGAGCTGGAGGCCGCTGAGGCGAGTCTAAGTCAGTCCGAGCATCAACTTGCGGAGGCTACGTCCAGCCTGTCGAAGGCCCAGAGGAAGTTGGAGTCTGCGCGCGCCTCACTTAGAAAGGCGGAGTCTCGTTTGGAGCGGGCCGAGGCCGCGGAGAGCGCTTTGAAGGCGAGTCACTTGAGGCAGCAGTCGGACTTGGCAACCCGTCGCGAGCTTCTGGCTGCTCGTCCCGTGGAGCTTCAGAGAGTGGAGGCGACTAGGGAGGAGCTGCTGCGCCGTCTCCAAGCTCTGGACACCTTCTTTTAGTTGTTCCTGGTTTCATTGTGGCTTTCTTTTCCAGGACTTATGAAATGTACTACCTTCGCTTCATTAATAATATCGCCTCATTTTGCCACACCCTTTCCATGGAACTTTGTTGTCTTTTTCTTTTGGTCGGACTGAACCTGAAGTAACTTCTCAGGCTGCCTACGTACCCCCCTAAGGGGGATCAATCGCACGTAGTTCATTTTTTTTTTTTTTTTTTGAACAAGGGGTGTGGCCTTGCTTTAGGCGTAGTACCTTTTGAGGTACTTGCCGTTGATAGGGCCGAGTGTCAGCCCTTCTGGCGTGGTGAGGAGATAGGCGCCGTTGGAGTAGACTTTCTTGACGGAATGCGGGCCATCCCATTTGGCATCAAATTTCTTCCCTCCTCGATGCGAGAGAATGATGGGGCGTTTGACTGCCAGCACCAGTTCCCCTATCTGGAATGATCGAGGACGAATCTTCTTGTTGAAGGCGCGAGAGAGCCTGGCCTGATAACACTCCAGACGCTGTTGAGCTTCGAGGCGTCTTTCATCCAGTGCTTCCAATTCTGCTAGGCGGAGCTGAGCGTTGTCATCGCTGGTGAGGCCTTCCTGGACTGCTATCCTGAGTGACGGGATCTGGAGCTCGAGCGGAAGAACGGCTTCCACGCCATAGACGAGGGAATACGGCTTTGCTTGTGTCGGCGTGCGGAAGGATGTTCGATAAGCCCATAGTGCTTCGCCCATGCGTTCGTGCCAATCTTTCTTTGTCTTCGAGACGGTTTTCTCCAGCAGCTTGCACAGAGTTTTGTTGAAGGCTTCTGCTAGACCGTTGGCCGGAGCGTTGTACATTGTCGAACAATTCTGCTTAATGTTGTACAATGCGCAGAACTGGCTGACGGCAGCATTCTTGAACTGCTTCCCGTTATCTGTTACGATGTAGCGGGGGACTCCATAGCGGAAGATGATGTCGTTCTGGATAAAGCTGATGACGGAGTACTTCGTAACTTCCCTCAACGGTATCGCTTCAGCCCACTTGGAGAAGTAGTCCGTTGCCGCCAAGATGTAGAGATGTTGCTTGGATGACTTGGGCAGAGGACCGACGATGTCGAGACCCCATCCGTCGAAGGGCCAAGATGCGATTGTTGGGTGTAAAGGCTCCGGAGGTTGACGGATGTAGTCCCCGTGCATCTGGCAAGCTTGACATCTTCTCGCGTACTCCAAGCTGTCTTTGATCATGGTAGGCCAGTAGTATCCCATCCTTCTGATGCGGAAGTGAAGCTTCCGACCGGACTGGTGCGATCCACAGATTCCAGCGTGTACTTCTTCGAGCGCGGCTTCTGCTTCCTCTTTTGCGAGGCACCTCAGGAGTGTGCCGTCATAGCTCCGTCGGTACAGCTCGCCGTTGAAGTGGTAGAACCTCAGAGATCTTCGACGGATGTCACTTTTGCGCTTCGGATCTTCGGGGAGTTTACCATGAACGAGATACTCCACAAACGGTTGCCTCCAGTCTTGTTCTTTAATCTCGAGGACATGCACCGCGTTGGTTTGAACTGGTACCTCGGGCGGACCCTCTTTTTCGATGATCACGAATCTCCTGCAGACGAGGACGATGAGCGAACGTTCATCTGGGAACGGGAGTGTAGCCGCCAGATTTGCGAGTGCGTCAGCCTGCTGGTTGAGGTTCCTGGAAACGTGTTGGATGAAAACAGCCTTGAGTTTTTCGAGGAGCTTCACAGCTTGCGCATGCAACGGTACCAGGTCTTCTTTGTTGACTTCGTATGCCCCCAGGACTTGCTGGATCACGAGTTGAGAGTCGCCAAAGATCTCTAGTCCTTGAAGCTTCATTTCGTCGGCCAGCTCGAGACCGATGAGTAGGTCTTGATATTCTGCCACGTTGTTGGAACATGATTCCGAGAGCAGGAATAAGAAGGGGAGTATTTCGTTGTCCGAGGTGACGAAGATGACTCCGGCTCCCGCTATGTCCTGCCTAGCTGCGCCGTCGAAGAACATTTTCCAAGGTGGGGCGATATCGACGGAGAACACTTCTTCATCTGGGAGATCTTCTGATAACTCCCATTCTGTCGGGAGAGGGTATTCTGCGAGGAAGTCCGCGAGGGCCTTCCCTTTAACCGCTTTCTGTGGCACGAAGGTGATGTCGAATTCAAGTAGCAGCAGGGCCCACTTAGCTAGACGTCCGGAAAGCACTGGTCTCGACATGATGTATTTGAGTGGGTCGGCCTTTGAGACGAGTCTGATGGTGTGAGCGAGCATGTAGTGTCGCAGCTTTTTCGTGGCGAAGATGAGCGCCAAGCAAACCTTCTCGATTGGGGAGTAATTCAGCTCTGCGCCGACGAGAGTGCGACTTAAGTAGTAGCAAGCTGTCTCCATGCCAAGTTCATTGTTCTGGGCCAGGAGTGCCCCCAAGGACTGCTCTTGGGCGACGATGTAGAGGATGAGCGGCCTCCCTTGGACCGGTGCTGATAGGACTGGCGGCTTGAGTAGATATGCTTTGATGTTTTGGAGCGCTTCTTGGCATGCTTCATCCCATTTGAACGACGCTCCTTTCTTCATGAGGCGACTAAAAGGGTGGCACTTTCCGGCCAGGTTGGCGATGAATCTTCGGATATACGCCAAGTGCCCCTGGAGGCCTCTGAGGTCTCGCACTGTCTTTGGTGCGGGCATATTGACGATAGCATCAATTTTGGATTGATCTATCTCGATGCCACGATGTCGGACGACGAAGCCGAGGAACTTGCCCGAGGAGACTCCGAACGCGCACTTGAGCGGATTCATGCGGAGTTGGTACCTTCGAAGTCGTTTGAAGATTAGCTCGAGATCTTGTAGATGTGCTGATTTCTTCTTGGATTTCACCACGAGGTCGTCGACATAACACTCCATGTTTTGATGAAGAATGTCGTCGAAGATTTTCTGCATAGCTCGCTGGTAGGTGGCTCCCGCGTTCTTCAAGCCGAACGGCATTACCTTATAGCAGTAGATTCCTTTCGGTGTGCGGAATGCCGTGAGCTCCTCGTCCTTGGGTGCCATCCGAATCTGATTGTAGCCCGATGATCCGTCCATAAAAGTGAGCACCTCGTGACCTATCGTCGCGTCGACCATTAGCTCCGTGATTGGCAAGGAGAAGTCGTCCTTTGGACATGCGTTGTTCAAGTCTCTGAAGTCCACGCACACTCGGATTTGGCTGTTCTTCGTTTTGACTGGGACGACGCTAGAGATCCATGTCGGGTACTTGACCTCTCGAATGAAGCCGGCTTCGATCAACTTGTTGACTTCGCCTTCTATTTGGGGTACCAGTTCTGGTCGGTAGCGTCTTTGCCCTTGCTTGATAGCGCTGGCTTCGTGTTTGACGCTGAGTTGGTGAACTGCGATTTTTGGATCGAGGCCCGGCATCTCCTTGTAGGACCATACGAAGACGTCTCTGTATTCTTTAAGCAGTTTGACGTATGCGGCTTCTTCCTCAGGAGTCAAGAGCGTGCTGACGAATGTAGGCCAAGGCTCCGTTTCCGTGCCCAAGTTGATTTCCTTCAAGTCATCAACGGTGGACTGCCCCCCTTCTTCGAGGACTGGCGGGGCATCGGGCAACTCGTCGTCCGAAGTAGAAGTGTCACCGTTGTCGGGATCCGTAATGGAGATATGATTGACGGCAGCCATGGGTGGGTGGGTGGGTGTTGAGACAAAGTCCTCGATTGGCATCCCCAGACGATCGAATGCTGACTTCTTCTTTGATTGTTTGACTGGCCCGAGCCTCTCGAAGACGGATGTGCGTTTTCGATTCGGCCAGTCTTTACCACCTCTGGTTTGTTTCCGGAACAAGGCTTCGCCTCGAACCCGCCGTCGTCTTCTCTTGCTGTCCGGATGGCTGAGGTAGGTAGAGCGTGCGTCGGAGATTGTCGATTCTTCGGCTGCTTCATCTGCCATCCTCGCCTCGATGTAGTTCGAGGTGAAGGTCTTCTTCGCTGCGGTTCTGATGACCAACGGAGCTTGACTGGAGCCGATGCCTCGGCGGTTCGGGGGAATTTGCTCTCCGTTTTGAAACAGCCGAGTTTGAGTTCTCGTCATCCCATGTGGAGTTGCTGCTGGTGGAAGTGTGCCCATGGCGCTTTCCTCGTTGTAGCCGGCTCTGAACAGCAACTTGGCAGCATTTTGCCCCCAACTCCCTTCCGGTTTGAATCTGAGTTGCTCGAGGTCTGCTAATTCGACAGGTCTACTTGGGTCCGGAGCTTGCGTCAGACTAGGTAGTGGCACCGTTATTTCTTGCAGAGTGATGACATTGGCCTGAGATAACGACGGGGCCAACTTCTTTGTCGGAGTAGGAGGCGATCGCTCGGATTTTCGGAGCCACTGAGGCACGAGACGCAGGACAGGCGCCGTTTGGATTGGCAACGGGGTATGTTGCGTTGCTCTTGGCTCGAAGCTGATGCGCATCCTTTGCCCAGGTTTCGGCGTTCCTTGGACCTTGAGTTTTGCCTCGTCAGAGGGTGGCACCGGATTCGCGGGAAGTGGAGTCTTGTCCTTCTTTTCTTCTTCAATTTTCTGGACTCGAGGAGCTTTAGCTGGAAGAACTTCCGCGACCGGTCCCTTTGCTTGGTAGAACTTAGCGTCGGCCAGGTATGCCTCGGCCTCGTTGAATGGCTTGTCGTCCGCAACTATGCACCTCTCCACGCCTTCTTCATAGTACTTGAGGCACTGGTGCCAGGTGGATACCACGATGCCGTTCTCGTGCAGCCATGGTCTTCCCAACAGGAGGTGATACGATATCTGGCAATCGATGATGTGGAAGAGGACCGTTGTATCCAGCGGGCCGATTGACAGCTTCGAGCGGATGATTCCGATGGTGGACTGTCCACCCTGGTTGAAGCCTTGAATGACCAACTGACTTGGCGAAAGCTGTTCGTTGGTGATGCCGAGTTGCCGCATCGTCTGGATAGGCATGATGTTGACGGCGGAGCCACAGTCCAACAGGATTTGGTTCACTGGCTTCTCTTTGATGTATCCCGAAACGTAAAGAGGCCGGTTGTGCAATCGCGTCCCGAGTTGCAGGTCCTCATCCGAAAAGGTTATTGTTGCATCACACGAGGCCACAGCTTTGTGCCTTTGATCGTCCTTCCTTTTCCTTTTGTAGCTATCCGGATCGGCCAAGGCCGCAGCCATTGCCAGGCGAGCCTTCTTCGGGAGATGCAAAGCTTCTACGAGAGGCATGTGCAAGATTGCTTCATCGTGAGAGGCGGTGCCCCCTTCGTCGGAATCGTCTCCCTCATCGGTGGAGTCGCCTTCTTCAGAAGTCTCGCCTTCGTTCTTTCCTTCCGACACTTCATGGACTTCGACCATGCAACAAGACACCTTGATGTGTTGGTCCGCTGGGAGGAAGTGATCCGGGAAGAACTCTTGCAAAGTTGTCGGTCCTAGAAGACTTTGCTGAAGGAGATCGTCTTGGCTTGCTGGCGGCACTTTGAAAGCCTTCCTCCCCGGAGCCTTGCTCTTCTTCTTGTAGGTCTTCTGCTTGGTGAATCCCCTCATCACACGGTCTTGTTTGAGCTTCTTTTCTTGCCATGGTTTTCGTCGCCGTGGTAGCATGACCCATGCTTCTTCGTCGGTGGACTCCCCTTCGCTAGGATGACGGTCGACAGCAGCAACTGGTTCCCTCGAAGGTACTTGTTCTTCTGGAAGCTCTACTGGCTCGTCTTCCGATTCCCAGCCGGTGGGCTTGATTTCGTCGATCGAAACGGACGGAGGCCTTGAGTAGAGGACGTAGTAGTCGAATTTCCCCGAAGGCTGGCCCAGCAGACCGACTTCTGGATCTCCTTGCTCGTATCTCCTTTGGAGAGCGTATTGGGACGTAGCATTGCTTGGAAGAGGTGCTTGCTCTTCTTGAGGCTCTACTGGCACGTCTTCTGATTGCCAGCCGGTGGGCTTGATTTCGTCGATCAAAACGGACGGAGGCCTTGAGTAGAGGACGTAATAGTCGAACTTTCCCGAAGGCTGGCCCAGCAGACCGACTTCCGGATCTCCTCGCTCGTATCTCCTTTGGAGCGCTCGTTGGGATGCAACATTGCTTAGAAGAGGTGCTGGCGTGAGCGATGATTGCCCCCAGGGCAGCGGTGTTTCCTCCTCGATGAGTGCGGAAGTACGTTGACGTCGCTTCGAGACTTTCGGCCGGGAAGTTGACTTAGCGATTGGCGCTTGACGGTTGATGCGCAATTTGGGCATGCTTCGTCGAGCGGCAACGAGTACCGGCGAGAAGGAGCCGAAGGTGATGGATGTCATGTTGGCCGTAGCAACCTCCCCGGAGTCGATCTCTATCTTCCCTTGCTTAGCGAGCGCCATGATTCTTTCCTTGAAGACGAAGCATCTTTCGATGGGATGACTCACCATCCGGTGGTATTTGCAGAAGAGAGGGTCGTCGACACGATGCATCTGCTCAGGCCTCTTCGAAGGAGGGAGCTCTATCATCTTCTCTTGCAGCAGTTGGTCGAACATGGAGGAGACTTCCGAGTCTGGGAAAGGGTACTCCTTGGCTTCGAGCTCTTCGAGAGTCATCCTTTGTCTTGGCGGCGGAGGCGGTGGTATGGCGACTCCTTTCTTCTGATCCGGCTTGCCACCGATCTTGAGCGGCTTGGAGGTTGAAGCGATGTCGGTAACATTGACTTGCTTCAGTTTCGGTGCCGGTGGCTTGTCCTTCTTCTCTATCTTCAAGAAGTCCTTGTTCTTCGAGTCCCCGCGGTTTGCTAAGCTGAGTTCCATGTCATGAGCCCGAGTTGCGAGTTCTTCGAAAGACCGAGGCTTGATACCTTTGAGGATGTAGAGCAGACCCCAGTGCATGCCTTGGGTGCACATCTCGATGGCCGAGTCTTCAGACAAGCGGTCTCGTGAATTCAGTGCGAGGTTCCTCCACCTGTCGATGTAGTCGATCACTGGCTCATCCTTCCTTTGCTTGACGGCAGTGAGTTCGGTCATACTGACGGTCGTCTGGTGCTGTAGAAGCGATTGAGGAACTCTCTCTCCATCTGATCCCAGCTGTCGATGGTCCCTGCAGGAAGATCAACGTACCAGTCGAACGCGTTGCCTTTGAGGGTGCGAACGAATTGCTTCACCATCTCGTCGCCATATGTGCCAGCATTATTGCAGGTCTCGATGAAGTGGGCGACGTGCTGTCTTGGATTTCCCTTTCCGTCGAAGTGCTGAAACTTTGGCGGCTGGAATCCGACTGGGAAGCGTAGCTGCTGGATCCTTGTAGTGTAGGGCTTCGAGTATACCGCCGTGATCGGAGGAAGGCCACTGCCGTGGGAGCGCATCATGTCGGATATCAATGCTTGGACTTACTGAGCACTCATCGCAGCCGTTGCCGGAGGTTGTGTGGCCACCGAGGCTGGCGTTGGGGAGACGACTTCCAATGGGACGGGAGCCGAGGAGAGCGCTGGTGTAACTGCTTGAATCATCGGAACAACCTCTGCAGGAGCGGGAGTTGAAGACGGAACTGGAGAGGCGACGGGTTGGCTGACTGCTGCAGCGTCCTTCGCGCTTAGCTTTTGGAGCAGAGTGTTGATGTGACGATCCTTCTCCTCCATTAGCCGAGTAATCTGCGCCATGTGCTCGTTCATCTGCATGACTTGGAGCTGAAGAGCGGTCGGAGGATGGTGACGGAGAACATCTCGGTGTTGCATGTTCGCATCCTCGCCGTCATCATCGGAGACGTAGTTACGCCGACTTGCTTCTGGCTAATGATTGATGTTTGCCCCCTGCAGAGGAGGTGCAACGTCTGCTGGAGAACCCGAACGGGTTCGGGGTTGGGGCTGGTCCTCCCCAAACTTCTGGACATGGACTCCAGGATCGAGGCTCGTTTCTTCAAGCACCAGGGCCTCGTCGGCGCTTTGGCGAGCATCTTCGGTAGTAGCTTCCGGCACGAAGACATCCGCAAGAGTCCGTGTACGCCGAGTGTAGACGCGGACCATTGGAGGAGCATCACCCTCCGGATTTACTGGATCACCGTGTCGGAGTAGAGGAGACTCGGCGATTGGTGAGAGGCTTGGAGCAAACGCATCGTTGTTTGTTCCGGCCATTGCAAACTTCAAGCAGCTTCTTCAACCGTACGGATGAAAGGAGAAGAGGTCCCCCTGGGCGTGCCAGAAATCTGTGGACGCGGAAAAAATCTCGGGTCGTCTTTATTGCGAATCACACGAGATTACAATTGTGGCCGGGACCCGGGTGGCTCGGGTGTAGCGAGTCCGGGTTGCGGCGAGTTTTGATCAGGGGATTGTGGGAAAGATCTTCTGGGGGATCCCTTTGATCCGCGTCTCCACGTGGTGTTCGTGCGAGAGCTCTGAAGGGGCTGCCCAGGACAGGGGTTTTACAGGGAGAGGGTTTTGGAGAGGCTAAGGAATGTCCACCGTTGCTTTGTCCCTTCCGTGCTTCGCGCTTTCTCGGCTAGGGGGTTTTCGGCTTCGTTCCTCGGTCTTCGCATCTTCCTCGTTCCTTGCTTGACCTCGGTGTCCTTGATCGTCGGTTCGCGACGTCGATCTAGCTTTTGGCGTTGGCTTTAGCTTTGGCTTTTTGGCTTTGGCTTTGCTCCGGCGTGGCTCTGGTTTTTGCTTTGCTTCGGCGCTTGCACTTGGACGTAGCTGGGAGAGACTTGCGATGCTTTCGTTCTTCCGGACTTCGCGTCGTATCGGCTAGAACGTGCGGTGCTTTTGCTCGTGGCCGGCGTAGTCGCTTGGCTTTGGCTCTTGCGTTGCTTTGGCGCGGGCTTTACTGGGGCTTTGCTTTGGCTTCTTGCGTTGGCTTTAGCTTTAGCGTCAACTCGATCTTCTTCCTCGAACGACGTGGGCTACTTCCCCGGTGCTTCGACGGTTTGCGTGTCGACGAGACTTCTCTTCTTCTCCGGGCTTCTTCGGCGTGATCGGAGTCGAAGAATGCTTTCGAAGATGGTGGGGGTAGCACCGATCTCCGTGCGACGGTTGTGGCGTCGGCTTTTGTAGATGAAGACGACGAGGGTGGCGACGGTCTCCGTGCGACGGTGGTGGCGTCGGCTTTTGTTGATGAAGACGACGAGGTAGCGACGCTTCAGACGATCTGCTCCAGGCTTCCTTCTTCGTGGATGGGGCAGGCGTTAGTCGAAGACGACGGGGTGATGACGCTTCGCTTCTCTCCTCCGGGCTTTGGGGCTTGATCGGGATCGAGGATTTGTTGGAGCCGACGGGGGTAGTGCCGCTCCTCTTCTTCTCCGGGCTTTTGGGCTTGATCGGAGTCGAAGCTTGTTGGAGACGACGGGGGTAGTGCCGCTCCTCTTCTTCTCCGGGCTTTTGGGCTTGATCGGAGTCGAAGCTTGTTGGAGACGACGGGGGTAGTGCCGCTCCTCTTCTTCTCCGGGCTTTTGGGCTTGATCGGAGTCGAAGCTTGTTGGAGACGACGGGGGTAGTGCCGCTCCTCTTCTTCTCCGGGCTTTTGGGCTTGATCGGAGTCGAAGCTTGTTGGAGACGACGGGGGTAGTGCCGCTCCTCTTCTTCTCCGGGCTTTTGGGCTTGATCGGAGTCGAAGCTTGTTGGAGACGACGGGGTAGTGCCGCTCCTCTTCTTCTCCGGCCTTTGCTTCTGGCGTCTTCGGAGTCGAAGGGTTCTTCTTCTCCGAGCTTTCTTCTTCGTGCACGGAGTCGAAGGGATGATCTTCGTGTGCAAGGGTCTTCACGTTGATGAGGACTTTCAGTAAGCCGATCCCTAGGGACAGGCTTGACTGTGCCTCGTGAAGCCTTGGGTCGATGAAGAAGCGTCTCCTCTTCTGCAGAGCTCTGGCGTTTCGTCTTCAATTTCCCGACCATTTTTTCCTTCCCCCACCCCCTCTATTTATAGGCAAAGAGGTGGGGAGAGAGATATGGGAACTTTTTAATTTTAAATCCCTTTTGTATCTCTCTCATAATTACCCGGATTTTATTCATCCATTGATGAGGGGAATAACATTTAGTTGTTTTCCTTTTCTGGCGGGTGCAATTATGGCTGGATTTTGCGCACGAAATCGATGGCGATCGGGTGCTTCGTCTTGTGCGTCGGATCGAGGGATCGGCGCAGATCCGCGTGTGTGCAGACGTCATACGCTACCTCCCCCCGCGCATGGCGGTATTTCTTTCCTTTTCTTTCTTTTCTTTCCTTTTCTTTTCTTTCCCTTCTTTTCTTTCCTTTTCTTGCCTTTCCTTGCAGGGCCGACCGGCCCCTCCATGGGGTTCGGTCCCCACTAGGGCCGGCCCTATGGGGTTCGGACCCTAGTAGGGGCCGGCCCCTCTTGAAGTGGGGTCCGGGTCCGCATCGGCGCGCGCGAGTCGGGTCCGCGTGTCGGGTTTGCATCCGTGTCGGTGCGCGCGAGTTGGGTCCACGTGTCGGGTTTGCATCCGCGTCGGCACACGTAAGTCGGGTTCGGGTCCGACGAAATTCGTGTGTCTACAGTGACATCGCATCTTATCCTCGAAATCTACACGCTCTCTGGCATTCGTTGAGACGACGCGAGATCAAGAAGGAACTTCGCAGCCCATGGGATATACTGGCTATGTACATTCTTTGGACCTCTGGCTAGAACAGAACAAGCGCATTTTCCACCGGAAGGTGGCAATGGAGGATGAGCTTCATCGATCGGTAGTGGCAACTTTTAAGATTTGGATTGTACCATAGGTGAAAAAATTCTCAGTAGAGGCGAGAGATTTCTGTAACCGAATCATTATCTGATTAGTCCTTAATATGATTGGTTGGGAGCTGCCTAACCCTCCCTCCTCTTAGGAGGGGTTCTCATAAAAAAAAAAAAAAAAAAGTCACTTGATGAGTCACGATGGCCATTTTTGTCATGTTAAGTGTTAACAATGGACCGGCCTCAACGTTCCCATCAACCGGACGGCAAGTTTTCTCACGTTGCCGCACGTACCTATCAACCCCCATGCAAGGCGACGTGACGACGAAGTCAATGAATGTACTTGTTATTAGGGTCTCCAACCACCGCCCCCTTCTCGAAAGCTTTAATACCACATAGTAGAGCCGGCTACAGAGGATATATAGTAGAGCACTCGTCCTTCATTACCTTACAAAGATCGATAATTAAGAAGAAAAAACTAATTAACAAACATAATAAACTCCTAATTAAAGTAATTAACCAACCACCATCTCTTCTAATTAATGTCCTAACTTGTGGGGTCACCAATCTCTATATGATTCTATGGAGGTCTGGTGTGGTGATAAACGATCGGTGATGTTGATCGATCATGGTTAATGTGGGCTAGATCTCAGAGGGGATGAAGAGATTGATAGCATGCATGGATGCCGAGGATCGATGTTTCGTCGAGCCAGAGGACCGCCGGGTCGATCAGTGGAGATGTACACCGGGTCCCTTGGGCATTCTCTCGAGGGTGCAGCGATCGGCCGGTGCTTGATTGGTTAGGTCGATGACGTCCGGTGAGAGGGGGGACCAGGCATAGCCCTCTTTGATGCAGACCAAGTCTCCCTCTTCCATGCCCCTGTTGTTCATCAAACAAGGGGAAATATATATAGAAGAAGCATAAATGAAATTTAGAAAGAACTTCAAGCCTAACATTAATTGGGATTTGCTCTAATTCGAATCACATTCTCGGATTTTTGAGAGGTTTAAATTTCGGTTTCGCGTCTGATTTCACGAAACATATGATTTTAAACCTAAACCCAAATTTTGATCAAAACTTGAAATTTATAGTTCCAGTCCTGAAACCGAAATTAATCGAAATATATAACTTCACTTCCACTTCTGAAAGTCGAAACCAAAATTGATTGAAATTGATCTAAATGGTCAATCCCCCTAGTTCAACCCTCATTTTGTTTTGGTTATGTCCGAAATCGAAATATTTTATCAAAATTTTTAATTTCAATCAAAATTTAAAATTAAACCACGATATGTATATGTATAAGTTTGTTGTTTTGTTTTACACATATAGCAGCCATCATCGTCCCCACATCCAATGCACCACACGAACTTAGAGCATCTCCAACGGGCTCCGAACAAGGAGCACCTCCTAAGATCATGGGGTCCATTTTTTGTTGCCACCTCATTGAGAGGTATCCAAGATGAGAGGTTCAGCTCCAACGGCCTCCGAACTCGATATCCGAGCCATTTTGCACCAAACACCCTATATATTTATAAGTTATCCAAACTTTCCAAAATATACACCAAATCCGTTGAAAAGTATATGTTTTGATATATATATATATATATATATATATATATATATATATATATATATATATATATATATATATATATATATATATATATATATAAAATAATTTATGAAAGATATAGGGTTTTTTAAAAAAATACAGAATTTTTTTATTTGTTCGGAGGCTCCAAAGGAACTCTGTTGTATGTGGAGGGCTTCGGAGGTCCGGACTGCACGTGGCCTATGTGGCATGCCACGTAGGACTTCAAAGCTCCGCTCGGAGCCGGTTGGAGCGGTGGAATTCCTTCCACGTGCCATGTGGGCCTTCAGAGCTCCGCTCGGAGCCCATTGGAGATGCTCTAAGTTGCAAAGGATTTTAAGTACCTGAAGGCCGGGTAAAGATCTTGAAGCGAAGTAAGGCCCAGTCAGCATCTGCAACAAGTATTAATAAATATAAATATTAATAAATCTCTAAGTAATTAAGGAGCTGTATAAAACAGGTAATTAAAAGATTATCCTAATTAAATACCTGGATCTGTTCATGCAGTGCCTTGATGCAAATCGTAGCCTCATGAAGCACCGATGCAGTATCAGTCTGCAACCCATTAGCTCACTCTTAGCCTAGCTAATTCATGCATGAAAACAAGAAATCCAATCTTTTTTTAAGGCTAAATTGCACTCTACCCCCTAAAGTTTAGCCCAAAAACAATTAACCCCCTTATAGGTATTAAACTACATTTTGCTCCTTCAATTCAGTTTTGATTAGATAGAATTACCAAAATAAGAGATTTAATTAGTAGTTGAAAATGGGTTATTGTGCCAACGTTCAAAACTATAGGGACCGATTTGGAATTTAAAAAAATATGGGGTTAAGTGATTTTTGGCTAGACTCCAGAGGGGTAAAGATTAATTTACGCTTTACTTAAGGGTTTTTGCCGAAGTAATCAGATGGTATTGGGTGGCTGACCTTTCCAAACGGAGAAACGAGCTGCTGAAGGGCAGTCACTTTATCCCCTAGCTTCTGGCTCCTCTTCACAGGTCCCTGCAAATCAATTCTGAACATAACTCAACATAAAAAAATCCGGAACATCAAACAGCATGATACCACCAATTCGATCGTCGGCGTACTTTTATCATCGCCTGCTGCGGCGGCGGCGGCGGCGGCGGTGGCGGCTGCGACGAGCCGAGCTGGCCCAGCGGCTTCTCCATGCAGGCAGTGGTCTTCTGCCGCTTCTGCTCTCGTTGATCACTCATCCCAGCAGCTCTCTTGGCCTACAAGACGGACCCATGCACCCATTTGATGAGAAGCTTAACCAGACAAAGCGATAGGTAGAGTAAAGTAAAGTAGAGTAGAGGGTCGACACTCCCATGAAACTTACGTACCTTCGTGGGAATCGCAGCCGTTGGAGGAGAAGTTTGGAAATCCAAGATGGTGCAGTCCTCGGAGCTGGCGAAGAGACCGCCGCTGCAGCTGTTGATGGAGGATCGAACGGTATGATCAGCAACCAGATCATTACACTTCAATGGCAGATGCACGTACATCCTGAATCTGAAGTGGTATTCAATGGCAACCGTCCGATGCTTTGTGATCGGATGCCACGTCAGAATGTACGACATCTTGATGGTCGCATACTTACAATCTCTGGAGCTGTGGGAAAGAGTCGAAACTCGGCCCCCACGATTCGTTGTTCCCGGATGCGGAGGTCGAGGAGGAGAGGAGCGGGAAGACGGCGTGGTTCCGGATCCCCGTAGCCAAAGATTCCGACGGGAACGGGAGAAACGAGGGCAGCCTGAGCTCCGGCGGGGCAGCGGAAACCGGCCAGCGGGGTTCCACGTCGGGCTCGAAGAACCGGAGCATGCTATAATAATCACGAAAAAAACGTGGGAGTTTTATTGGAAGAAAATCGTCACAGCAATTACAAGCAGATCCGGGAGTGAGAGAAACGATACCTTGTGCGTGAGAGGTTGGTGATCCAAATGGAATGGGGGGGCTTCTTATATATAGATATGGGTTTGCCTTTCTCTTTGCCGATTGTGGAGAGAGAGAGAGAGAGAGAGAGAGAGAGAGACAGAGAGAGAGAGAGAGAGAAGAGAGAGAGAGAGAGAGAGAGAGAGAGAGAGAGGAGAGAGAGAGAGCAAATGCTTTGATTAGGTAAGAGTGTAATGTGAGAGAGAGAGAGAGCAAATGCTTTGATTAGGTAAGAGTGTAATATGAGAGAGAGAGAGACCAAATGCTTTGATTAGGTAAGAGTGTAATGAGAGAGAGAGAGAGAGAGAGCAAATGCTTTGATTAGGTGATAGTGTAATGAGAGAGAGAGAGAGAGAGAGCGAGAGAGAGCAAATGCTTTGATTAGCTAAGAGACTAATGTGGGATTGCATGATAGGGGGTGATGCCTTAAATAGTGAGAGGAATCGGACAGCTTCCTCCTCTAAAAGGGTCTCCGTTTCATGTCTCTTTCGTCTCCTTTGACTTAATTACTACATAATAATTTGGATAATCTGGAGAGAGAGAGAGAGAGAGAGAGAGAGAGAGAGAGAGAGAGAGAGAGAGAGAGAGAGGGGGGGGGGGGGTAGGTGAGGCCGGTTTTAGGGTAGGGTTTAAGTAGGGGTGGCTATGGGTCTTGTCGGGTCGGGTTTGTGTCGTGTCTAGTTTCGGATCATGTCCAAAACCCCTAGACCCGGACCCGACCCGCTTAACTAATCATGTATATACCATAAATCCATACGCGACCCGTTTATAAATGGGTAGACCCGCTAGACCCGCTTGCCACACGGGTCGATCTATTCGATCAGTTGACCCGATCCAATCCGATCCAACTCAACCCGACCTGATCTGATAAGATCCGCTGGTACTATATTATCCTATATACTACAGTATCGGATTGCGGGTAGACGCGACCCAACCTGACCCGTTTAATTTTAAACGGATCTTCTCAGGTCTATCGTGTCTAGACCCTAAACCTGGATCCAACCCATTTATTAAACGGGTTAATCATGCATGTCGACCCGTTTACGACCTGAACCTGTTTAATCCAGACCCTTTAATTTTGTGTAGGGTCGTGTGGGGTCTACCGTGTGGGGTCCAAAATTGTCAGCCCTAGGTTTAAGTGGTTGTCTCTTATACTTAGGTCGCTGGACTTGAAGTGAGTTGACCCTGGCCTTTCCCTTGGAAAGAATCAGATAATTAATTACGAGATTAAAGATTTCGTCCTCTCCTAATTTGATGATCTGAGTTCTGAGTTCCCCTTTGACTGGCCAGAGACACTTGACAACTGGTTGAAACCAGCCACCACAGCTCAACTACTGGTTTTTGTTTACCGAATCAATGGAAAATGATGTTCAGCAATCCTGTTGTCCACCCCAATAGGTGAATCACGCTCAGCCTGACTGGCAGGCGAAGGGATGGCTGGGATCAGGTGGCATGTCAGGATGGCACGGTTCCGATCAGGTTGTGATTGGTTGCCGAAAAAGAAAGTATCAAATTCTTTTATAAAATCGGATGTTTGGTGGATGAGAAAGTATGATCGCCACAACAAAAAAAATTTCTTGAAATATTAGTTTTCTATCAAAATGCTATAAAAAATTTTCTGCCAAAAATATGACGAAATATAAGGAAGAAAGAAAATTTTAAATTTTTTTCTTTTTTTTCCGATAACCAAACAATAATAATAAAATTCACATTTCTTTACCTATCTTATCCTCTCATTTCTTTTTATTTTCCAACAAATTATTTTCTTGCAAAAATTTTTTAACAATCAAACACATCTTAGAGGTTATAACCTCATAGGATCAAATAGATTAAAACAAAAATCGAATCACAATCGTCCGTTATACCTAGCTCGACCGATGAATCAAACTCAGTCCCACATGGCATGCTAAAGATCGATTGTGATTCGGTTTTGGCTTAAACATATTTGATCTATATATAAATTGAAGCCAAATTGTAACCTCAAAAGTTCAGATAGGTCGAAAAAATTGAATCACAACTGTCCGTTACCCATCCCCATCGGCGAATCACGCTTAACCCCAAATAGCATGCAAAAGTACGATTGTGATTCAGTGTTGCTTCAATCACAAACCGTCCATTACACTCAGTCCTACCAATGAATCACACTCGGACCCAAATAATATGTAAATTATCGATTGTGATTCAGTATTGCCTTTAACCTGATATCCTCAGAGGGTCCACACCCAATGAAAAATTGAATGGCTGAATAACGGCACTCCGGATCAATATAAAAACAAAATTAATGTTCATCGAAAAGTAATCAGTTATTCACCATTGTCTACACCTCGGATGTGGATAATATTAATTGAGAGCCATGAAGAATTATTTTCAAGATTTTAGGGTAACTAAACAAAAAATGAAAGAATTGAGAGCCATGAAGCATAGTTCTAGGGTTTCACCAACGTCGAAGCTTCTAGGAGGCAGGGCGCCGTCCGATCATATTGGGTTGGTCGGCTGATGATTTAAGCACTAACAAGACCACGCATGTAGCTTTACTCACAGCTGGCTGTGGCATTTCACGCTTGGAACAGCGAATCCGATGTGGGCCCGGCCACGTCACCGAGTTTAAGTCAACTATGCTCCCCCGCTACGTGAACAAGAGTCAAGACAAACCCTTTAGGCTAGTAGGTAGGGGCGAATCTGTTTGGGAGGGAAGGAGTATGAAGTGAGATCCATCTGGAGTTTGTCTATTGCCCTTCAGGATCTGGGAATAAAGTAATGTGAGGAATATCAGAGATTTAGTATAGGTTCCACGCAACAAAGCATTCTCTCCAACTAAGAACTACTTTGGAGTTTCATACTATCAGATTTTGGGAAGATGATACGATGGATTTTCGGATTATCTGGGTGCGATGGAACACGAAACCATGAGCTCTCAAGTAGTGGGAGGAGAATGTGACACTAGATCCTACGATCTGTTGAAGAATAAGTCAATTATTATAATGAACATCGATACCAATTCATTTGGGTCGGCCTCTTTCCCCCTTCTGACTTAGGGTTTTGTCGATCTGATCCCAGGGAGGCCAGGACCTCGTGGTTGGGAGTCTACGGGATGGGATTTGGTCCTCTCTCATTTCCCTTGTAGATATGGGCTACTCCGGACTGCCGGCTTTTTGTGCTCGTATCGACGATGTTGCGTGGCTACCCTCTCTTGGGCGGTGGCCTCCACTCGGCGTCGGGAGCACGGATCTATCGCCGGAGGGTTAGGTCTGACCCCGGCCCTTGTTGGAGTCGGAGGATTTTCAGATCTCGCCGGCGCGTGGGTCCCGTTGCTGTAGTGGCGGTGTCGTTCGCCGTTGAAAGGGTGGGGCTACTGCGACTCCCTCATCTTGGCCGGGCTGCCGGAGTTGATGGCGGTGGATCGCCTGATGTTTTGATTATATTTTGTGGTTTGTTTTTTTTTTATCCTGCTCTAGTTCTCCCTTTGTTTTGGGAGCTGCGATGTCTCCGTCGGTGAGCTGAGTTGTGTATTTAGTCGGTTGTGTGTTGGGGGTGCGCTGGTGTTGGCAACTACCCCCGTCTGGTGGCGGTCTTGTTCCCGCCAGTGGTGGCGGTGGTATCCGCCGGATGGTGGGTTTGCAATGTTTGCGTCGGCATGTGGCGTCTCTTGGAGATCAGGTTGTGATCTCACCTTTGCTGAATACCGAAAAAAAAGAAGAAGAATAAGTCAATGACTCATAGTAGGGTTGCAACTCGAGCGAGTTGGGGGGTCGACCCAATCCCAACCCAAGCACTAGAACCGCTCAATCCTAACCCAACCTCTAAACCCGAGATGCCCAGTTCAAGCCCAGCCCAAGTAAAATTTTCAACTCGGATTGGGTCGGGTTAACCCAAATTGGTAGGATGGGTCGGATTGTACAGGTTCAAGTATACTTATTTTCAATCATTGTTTAATATTTTAATCTTTGAAGATAAAAAAATGAAAAGAACTTATACTTACTACCACTATTATACAATACATGTTAGACATGCAATTTACTAAATCATCAGATAATGTTTTTATTCGATAGGCAAGAAGCAAATAATTAAGTAATATGGGACTGGGTGAAACGAATGGTTGTAATTGCGACCCCTCAACAAATGAGTACTGGGGATAGGTGTGATTGTTACTTATATATCACAGATTCACGTACAAACATGCATGAGTTCTCGGGTTCGGATCGGGTCGAGTTGCCTGACCCTCAACCCATGCTCGACACACCGAATTCAACTCGATCAGGGCCAACTCGACCATAAGGCCATTTAGGCAGTCGCCTAAGGTCCCACGTGAAAAGAAGGTCTCCAAGTTTCTAACAACTTAAATTGCTCTAGGCCTCATAGAAAATGAAGGTAACCCCAACCCACTTAAATAGCTTAAGAACAGTCTTATTTGAGTTTTAGCTTAGGCCTCAACTTGTATTGAGCCGGCCATGAACTCGAGCTGTATTTTTTTAACCATAATCCAATCCAATGTTTGAATACATCAACCAAAACCCTCCCAAACCTCGAGTTGGGTCAGGTCCAACCCATCCCCTAACGCATAGGCAGTGATTTAGTTAAGGAAGGCCACCAAAGTCATCTGAGTCTTCATAGGTCAATGGTCACTGCTTATGGATCGGAACCAAAGTAATCTATACATGTTTGGGATCACAATAAATGGATTTGGAACATATTTGAAATTCTTTTTTAGGGGACTTAGTGAGAGGTCCCTGACAAGAGATCGGTTAAGTTTAAGGAAAGAGCAGCCAACAAGATTGTGTTGCATCAGGTCCCTCCGGAAAAGGATGTGGCGGGAGCACGTCCCACATGTGATGTTTAGCCCCTTTTAATGACCAAATTGTTCCTAAGTGCCAGTGGGTGCAAAATTTATCAAAGATTGCAATCGGGCCATTTAGGCCCACGCAACAGCCCAAATGATGAGTCTAGACTCATGAATCATAATTATACTCTCTTTGATTTTGTAATAGATTTCTCCGTATTACTAACAGTGGACGTAGGTCACAGGCCCGAACTATCTAAAATTTTATCTCCTTGCTTGATTTGTGTTCTTTGCTTTTCATTTGTGTTTGATTTGGTTTGTTGAATCTTTTTGGATTTGGTTCTACGTCAGATCTATAGTTTGTATTGGTTCATTGGGCTTCTGCACACAACAGCGACAACTAGCAACCCATCACAGCAGCCGGTGGCATCGGTTTCTAAACCTAACATAGCTTATCATATGGTTGACTACTTGTGAGAGGGCAAAGGTCAGAGGAGCTAAGCTCTTGTCTTCTACGACGCTACCCGACCCACCCCCCAAAAGTATCATCAAATGCGCGACAAGTGTTCTTATCCTCCATTACAAGTGATTAATTAATCTAATTACTTTAATCATGACACTAATAAACAAGTGTGCGAATCGTTTAGAATCTTGTTCTATTTAGTCCCGTCCAAATGTTTCCTCAAACAAAACATTTTGGATGGCGAGCTTCAGCCTTGGCTTATAATAAGGATGGATGAAAAATTCAACGTTCCACAGCCGTTCGATTCGACCGTATGAACAGATCAAACGGATATCGATGCCATCGGGGCTAATTAAGCTTAGTGGCAAATCTTGGATTTATGCTGCAGCAAAAGATTTGGCTGCAGGTTTATGTTACATGTGATTGTAATCAGGAATCCAAAGAAACAGTCAATTTCAACCATATATTAATAAAAAAAAATCAAATTACAAAAACCTCTGAATTATGCACCTAATTTCACATTGGTCTGTCACATATTTTTTTTTTTAATAACTTGAACCCCTAAACTATACTCTATCTGTATGTTCACCCCTTATGTCAAATTTAACCATTTAATTTTTATACCAAACTACCCTCGTCCTAGTCAGCATAGCTGCATAAGTAATATTTAGAAAAGATATTTAGCAGTATTAAGAAAGGCATTCTGGGGATAAATGTTTAGTTTGACGGTTGAATGGTGACGAAGGGGATGATCATGTTGACAAACCATAGTTTAGGGGGTCAAGATTAAACAAATAGTTGAGAAACCAATGTGAAATCTATATAACATGGCACGGCGTTTTTGTGTTGACCAGACGAAACGGAACAAAAAATCTGACTAGGACAAGCTGATTGGACAAAATTGAACTGAATAAATCTAACCATTTGTTCAAAAATCAACGCACGATCTCTCATTGGTTTCAAATCCCAATCCATTTAAACTACACTAAATCTCTAAAATCCCGCCCCAGTAAAACTACACTAAACCTGACCGTTCATCCCGTTATCGTTGTTCGCATCAACGGCTATAAACCCTAAACCCGCATGCTAAAATTTCGACGCCCCAAACCATTGGGTCGATCTCGAGGAATCCATTCGAACAGAGAGAGCTGTGATTGATCGATTATAGGGGAGGGAGAGTTGGTTGAGCCGAAGGCTCCCGCTTCGTGCCAATCGGCACGGGCGAGAAAATGGGTGGTCCCATGAATGCCGGTATTGCCGTCGAAAGTGTTTTGTTGTCGAAGACGTTCAGGTGTGTTGCCGCCGAAGGCGGCCTGCTTCAATGCCGACAGGCACGGGCATGCACTAGTTAGTTGTATATTTCAGTGGAGGTATTTGTAATTTACCCCCCCCCCCCCCCCCCCCCCCCCCCCCCCCCTCCCCAAAAAAAAAGAAGAATTCATTTCGTCTCTCTCCCTCTCCAGGTCCAGTAATGGGATTGTCAAAGTGCACACGTATAAGACAGCTTTGCAGTGACATAGGCATTCATTCGTTCATAGATTCCAGTGAAGTTAGTTTATTATCAGACCTTGCGCTGCAAGAGAACTCTGAGTTGCACCATAGTGATGGCTAAGTTTGTGTTGCATCTCCCTCGTGTGACCAGTGGTCACGGTTCGAATCCCCGGTCTGGGTATTCCGCTCGGTGTTGCGGATGCTCGTGGTTGGCCCGCTTAACTGCGGTGCTTTTCGTCCACTCGTGTGGTGACTCCCAAGACTAGGTGGATCCCTTCTTCCGCTATTTAGGGGGTGTTTGGCATTGTTCCCGAACCTCCCGTTTCTATTCTTGGTCCCGGATTTCAAATGTAACGGTTAGCATTTATTCCAGTGGGCTGAAAAATTGGAAACGAGATTTTATTGTTCCGCCAGTTTCTCTGCCAAATCACACACCGATCCACTAAATTAACACTAAAAAAATTGATTTACAGTAATACACTCATCCGGATGAGATTCATCGGAACAATTGTTCTATGGCAAACATCCCCTTAGTATCTTGTTGTTTCCAAATTTAGTTGTGATTCCATCCAGGGTTTTTTTTTTGGCAATTTTTACAATTTTTTTATGTTGTCAATTAATCTCATCTGCTGAACTTGTAAACCTTGTCAACTCTAGGAATGGAGTTGATAAATTATTTTCTACTATGATTTTACCTTCTAAAGTAATGGAGTTGATAAATTATTATAGAGGTTTTACATAAAAACCCCTGACGATGATCGTATTTGCATATGAGTCCTGCAAACGAAATATTACTTTCATCAACCGCTCTACGTAATATTGAAGATGCACATAAACCCTACCATTAAAGTTGGCTGGTCAAATCTAATTAGATGCTGTTTGGTAGCTACATTAAGTAAGGCTGCAACTTGGACAGGTTGGATCTGGTCAAAGGTCAACCCAAGTGATAGAACCCGCAACCCAGCCCGACTTACAACATGCATTGTACTATTCCAATCCCAACCCGAGAATAAATTTCCAAGCTCGGATTAGTTGGTGGACTGAGTTGAGCTGGGCTGATTCATGTATTACTTATTTTATCTCCTGTGGAAAATTTAAAATTTTAAAGAGAAAAATACTAGAGCTGGAAATTTTTTCGAGTATTTTTCCAAGCTCTAGTATTTTATCTCCTGTCGGGGTCGGTTCTCGGTTTGACCCCGGACCAAGTTGCACCCCTAATATATAGTACCAGCGGAGCTATCGGGTTAGGTCGGGTCGAGTCGGATTGGATCGGATCAACTGAATAAACCAGTGTGATAAACGGGTCTCGGGTCTAACCATTTATAAACGGGTCGGGGTACAGGTTTAGGATCTAGATACGATTAGTTAAACGGGTCGGGTCGGGTCCGGTTCTAGGGGTTTTTGGACACAACTGAAACTAGACACGAACCCGATCCATTGCCACCCCTAATTTAAAGTTAGAATTTTGATAATGGATTATTAAGATTTAGCTTGCAATCCTCACTCTTTAATTTTTTTTTCTTCAAGAATTAAAATATTTATTTTCTATGAAACCTTCTAAACGAGAGATTTTACTTTCCGTCCTTTCTTTTCTTGCCATCTTATATTGGTATGGAAAGAAACAAAGGTCGGGGTCGGGAAGGGGATAGAGGCCGATGTCGGGGCCAGGAGGAGAAACAAAAGTTAAGGGACGACAGAGGGGGGAAATGCCTAGTTTCTCCTCTCTCTCCTCTGTCGGAGCCAAACAACAAGAATGGGAGGTGATGGTATCCGTCCTGGGAAACAAAGTGGACGAACTGTGATTCGATGTGGCATGTTGCCACTTTCTCCACAAATCGGATGAAGCTTTTAATTCTGAAGTCAAGCTGCTCTGCAATTAACTCCCTCCCACCCATATCTATACTGTATACTAAAACGGAAGCCTTTCTCCGTGTTGTGACACATGGACATCTTTTAAAGAACCATAATCATTCTTCCATATGTGAACATGGCTCAGTTTTAAATCCAATTAAAAACCAACCATAAAGATAATAAAACACTCATTCAATGACATTTAATTATCATTTGATGTTAATCTCTCTCTCTCTCTAACAAGTGAATCACACCCCACTTTAGATTTCACACTTCTTCGAACAGTTGTGATGTCATCTCTGCCAAATGGCTGTGCATCAAGCTCATCTGGGCATTGCTCGGGTTTCTTACTAGTATACACCGTAATTAACTCCCACCCATATATGCACCGTAATTAACTTCCTCCCACCCATATATGTACCGGAATTAATAAAGAAGACTACTTGCACCTGTGATATAAGTGGGGGGATAAAGAATATCTCTCAGCTATCCAATCTACTTGCTGCATGAGTGTGATTCAGCTATAGAGTAGAGAAAAAGAAAACGACGAATGAAAAAATGTCTCACAGCCCTCCGATTTACCAGTTTGATGAATGCGATTCACCCGGTGGAGAGGGTCAATAACATTCAGCATTCCTAGCGAACGGAGTAAAAAAGAGTAGATCATATTCCGAGAGAGAATCCCACTCACATACTGGTCTCTCTCTTCCGGTAATTAAATGCATGTTTCTAAAAAAAAAATTTAAATGCCCAAAGATGAGTACAATTCACACGGCGGCGGCGAGTGCCGTTGAAGGCACGATAGCTACCCGAGACGGTGGTGTGCCGACAGGCATACGGACATTACTAGCATATATATAGACCAATTAGATAAAGTTACGCATATCCTTTGAAAGATTGCCACCTTGAGTACGCGTCAATCAAAGATCCAAAATCATCTCTATCTTTCCTGAAATCAGTATGCTGATATTATTACATTCAGAGAGTAAGAAAGATATCATGAGCATCCTCTCATCATCAACCACCATAAACCCTCCAAGGAAGTAACGTTACTACGTCATTCTTCTCTACCAAGTTCTATTGGAGACTCCCATATTAGCCTTCAAGATAAGAAAATAATTCCCATATTAATTTTCATTTCCATGTCCCCAAGAACTAAAACATTACCCTTCAATTCCCATTGCAAGGCACATAACTAGTAAAAGAAATGGAGACCAAGAAGCCTAGAGTTTCTTATACAAAAGCATAAGTTTTCGCGCTAATACGCACCAAGCTTCCATGAAAAATCTCCAATTCATCAACAGGCTGTCTCGATAATTAGCTCCTGGAAGACTAGCAACCGGAGATTGCAGTGCTGCTGGATGGAGAGCTTGAGGATGCAACATTGGGAAAGTACGGAGACTTCACAATAGATATTAAATAGACATGGAAGTGGAAGAGGAAAAGCAAAAACAAAGAGAGATGAGGAGATCAGAGAGAGAAATCACCGAGAGATGGAGAGAGAGAGAGAGAGAGAGAGAGAGAGAGAGAGAGAGAGAGGAGAGGAGATCAGAGAACACAGACAATGAGATCTAGCAATAACGAAGAAAGAGAGGGAAAGCAAAGAAGAGAGTAATATAAGAAAGATCATATGTACATATCACACACATACATATGTTGCATGTGTTTCACAACTGTTGCAAACATTTAGGAATTGTTCCTTATGAATCAAATCATGTTTAGGATCCTAATAATTTGATTGTGGGAAGGTTATGCATGCGCTAATGTCTTTGTCTTATCTTTTTAAAGGGCCATCTGTGGATATGGAAAATGCAAAGGGACACAACAACAAAATTGTCTATGCAAGCGAAGAGGCATATGTAGGAACTTATTATACAAAGACTTCTCTAAAATTGTCTTTTTTTTTTTTGGTAATGAAATTCTCTAATTTTTAAAGTTAACAAAGTTGTCACCTTGTCTGACCTTAACCAAGGTGGTTGGATAAGTGCTAGAGCGATAAGTCCAAATTGACATGGAACTCTTTGCTCATATCCCCTCTTCCTATCCATAAGGTCGAAAAATCTATTGCGAAAAAAGCTCCAAGGGTTTGGAACCCATGCAAGCATAACAAAAGGGTAGAAGAGAGCCATAATTCTTGAGGTGGGCAAAGTATGTTGTCAATCGTCGTGTGTACACAAACATAGGCCTTTCGTGTTCCAACTAATGCTTTTATTAGGACTTCTATGTTAGGTATAATTTCTCTTACTACTAGATCTAGTCCTCCAAGTACATGAGCATTAAGATGTAGAGACTAGAGATTATCTACTTTCCATGAATATGGAAATGGTATCTTAGTATTCTTATTTCCATGTTTATACCACCACAACAGCACATTGATGTTGTAGATCCACAGAAGAATAAAGATTACAATGATGTCTTAAGAGAAAGAAACATGCGATCAACACCTTCATTTCTCATATGACAAGCAAATCATGCATTTAGATTTCTCCATGGCCTTCATTTCTCATATGACAAGCAAATCATGCATTTAAGATTTCTCCACGGTCTTCATTTCTTATATGGCTACGGGATCAGGGGGGAAAGGGGGGGTAGAAGTCAGGTGGTTGTGGGCTCGGACAGAGAAGGGGGGGGGGGGGGGTGGGGGGGGGGGGGGGGGGGGGGGGGGGGGGGGGGGGGGGGGGGGGGGGCTTGGGAGGACAGGGGAATGCAGGGGGATGGGGAGTGGATCGGGGGCTAAGGGCTCGGGCAGAACAGGAACGTGGGGGTGTGGGCTCGAGAGAAAGGGGAACGCAGGGGGGGGGGAGGGGGGAGGGCTGCGGGCTCGACAGAATAGGGGGACGCGGGCGGGGGGGGGGAGAGGGGGTTTGGGTGGGCGATCATTGCGAGAAAAAGGGGGGGAATGATTGCGGAAAGAGAGAGAGAGAGAGAGGGGGGCTGGGCGACGGACATATGGGCTGGGGGAAAAGAGAAAAAAAAATTGGAGCCACTAGGGTTTCACACACTACTCTAGACCTAGGGTTTCACACACCTAGGGTTTGGGCTTGGGTTTCACACATCTCATCCTGGTTTCTCTCAACACATGTAGAGTAAAATAAAATTTGTTATTCATTGCATAAATCCAAGATGAAACAAAGGTAACCTATATAAAGGCTTGCGACAACAACCCAAAGTCACCACTAAACGAGGGTGGGACTAAAAGCCAACATGCAGAACTAAGTATTGAAAACAACAAAAAAATACGAAGTCGGCTCTGAGCGACCGATCATAACCATAGACTCAGATGGCGCCTCTTGCGCTGGTACACGCGCCATGGACGCGGCTCGATGTCCCCATCATGGGAAAGGTGTTGAATGATATGCAACATGAAGGAGAGCTAGGCTGCTAGGATAACCTGAGTGAACTAAGAATGACGTAATTGAAGGCAGTGTCGAAAAATATGTTAATTCAAACTTTAAAGGTGGCTGTGAAATCCATCCCCTCTAAAAAAGTTTTATTTCCACTTTTCTATGGCAATGAGTCTAGTTCCCTATTTCCTTAAGCCTTATGGACATCTTCACATGAAGTCTAGTTTCCTATTTCCCTAAGCCTTGTACACTTCTGAAGACGATGCGGAATTCAAAAGAGTTAGTATAGATTCAGAATCATTTTTAATACTCCAACCTAATTTCCATCATATAAAAGATATACAGACATTGGCATAGATTTTTTAATATAAAGCAAAAACTAAGCCTTCACTATGGAGATTAGGGGTGGGACTTGGGCGGGTCTAACCTGAACCCGACCCGCCCAACCCGAACAATGGACAAACATAGGCAAAGCTGGTTAAAAGCTTGGACGGGTTTGTACAAAAAAAGATCAACCCGATTTCAATTTGGACGGGTTTGGGTACCGATCTTCCCAACCCGAGGAACCCGAGGAAGTGACACACTAAGGTTGAATGCTTTGGTAGTTTTTTTTTATGGAAATCAAAGACTATCTGTTTGATGTTGAATGCTAAGAATTCGTTTGAAATATGTGAGGATATGGGTTTGACTTTATGTTTTCGTTATGCAAATCAAAGATTTTTTTTATGCAATTCAAAAATATGTTGGGTTTTTTTCCCATTTATTTATGTGCACAAGCATTTTTAATTGGGCAACCCACTAATTATTTTGCAAATTGGGCAACCTGAACAACTAGAATGGGCAAACACGGGTTGCGCTTCCACGGGTTCCCCGGATTCCACAGGCAAAACGGGTTAAAGTTTGTGCAAGTCGAGTTGGGCATGGGCAAACCCTTCAACCAGCCCAACCCGCCCAAGTCCCACCCCTAATGGAGATGTATAATCTATATTAAGCTAACTTCATTCCACTTTTTCAACCGCCAATTTTCCAATCATGATTTCTAGATTTACCAACAAAAAATGGACACCCCACCCCCACCCCAACACCCACACCCACACATAGAAGAATAAAGTAGAATCTCTCTCTTTTGCAACCAACTAAATCCGCAAGCAAAGAGGTCTCATTGACATTAACCCTTTTATCCCCAATGCATCTGAATAATGTAGTGCATGGAGAGCTCATGCCATGTCCTAAAAACTTGGGTTACATGTGAAATAGTTAATACTGATCACACTACATGTTTAGATGTAGGAACAAGTAAAGTTCAAAGGTATCTGTAACTCATGACGTCATGGTCCCACTTCCGTACACATTTTTTGTAACAACTCTACAATAATCAATAATGGACAAGAAGAGAAAGGTAACTTGCTTGGTTCTTCTTGAGCTTTTGAAGAAATCAAATAATAATCACGGATCCACCATCTCAATTTAGTCCCAAACAAATCTGATCCATAAGAAAATCTAGAAAATCTCAATGCATTCCAAATAATCCTTCTATATCAAGTTTAACAAGACAACGTGTTCGTTTACCCTTATCTCAACTCGCAAGAGCAGATAAGAGGCATTGAATAATCTATCTACCCGAACGCTCCCAACTCCTAAGTCCTAATAACAAAACATTTGAAGGTTTTGAACCACAGGTACAACCAACCAATATCTTAACCAATGGTCCAATATAATACATTAAAACCCTCCATCTATTAGATTAAGGAGATAAAAATGATCCATAGCACCAATTTTAAGAATCGATAACTTGAGAATGCATCTCATTTATTCTCCAAATCATCTAAAGAATATTTTTTCCTTGTATGGAGAAGCTTTGCATTATTTCTAGAAATTGATATGGCGCTACTACAAGAAACGGAACACAATTTCACATGTTTGGGGAGGGATGTCGAACCCATCCCAGCGGTGTCATCGAAAAGCTCTGCCCTTAAAAAGACATTTCAAATGGTCACCAACAAAGAACATGATTAGTGTGGAAAATCACACCTCTAATTGGTGAGTAGAGGTTCCAAGATTGGTGACATTATAAAAGATTCCACTCATCTAAAGCTACCAATCGCTGAACATGGTTAAGGCGTGGGATTGTTTACATAAACTCAAGACAAAGTCTTTCGTTTTATCGGCCCGGAGATCTTTATAGATAAGTGTGATGTCCTTATGAACATTTGTATGCAATATAATAATATGTTTTTATATAAAGTCCCACATGAAAACCAATACATATTCATAATCACCATGCTCCAAATACGATTTTAAATAAAACAGGAATCAACAGTATTTTATAGATTGTAAAATAAATTAAGGCAAAGGGGATTCACTGCTTGTACTATGAAATGCTAAAAGCAAATGAAGGCATGAAGCCTAAAACACACATCTATTGGTTATTCATCATCATGATGTTCTTAGAATCATGAAACAAATTGAGCATAGGACTAACTCAGGGTTCAGAAAGGATGAAGCCATATATAAATTTTTTTCTGATATATAGCAAGGTCAAAGAATTAAAAGATTAAAATTCACAGATATAAGCCATTATTCAGCTTGGCAGATCTAAAGAATATGAAATAGCAGTACTCTAGTAAGTCATGAATTTTAGAATTGGGAGAAAAAAAAGATGGCTGTAATGTTTGATACCATCTCGCCCCAAAACCGGGGTCGCAAGGGGGGGAGGTCCACACTCCACAGAGGGTATGTGAAGACACCACCGCCCAGCCCCCTAGACGATGTGGGACTAAACCCAACAATCACCCCCCTCTCACACGAGTGACGAGGCTAGGGTTGGACAAACTCTGACGGCCACCCTTACGTCGGGTTTTGGGGCGAGAGCGTATCTAACATGTAAAACAAAATTACCAGATCTAAAACATATGAAATTGCCGTGTTTAACAATGCATTAAACATAGACATGAGCGTTGTAACACAAATCATGGTACTGGATTCCATCATCAGTTACATGAGAAAGAAATTGGAGTTTACACAGTTCAATTTTCCTCCTTTGATATCAGAAATGCAAGTTTACCTCGCAGCTGACCCTGCATTCACAGAACTCCAATGAAGAACCCTGCCTCCCCCACCTCCGGCCGGACCTTTGGAATCCCCGATCAACTCCCTGAGCCCCAAACTCCCGCCACTTTTTTCCTCCTCCTCCTCCTCCTCGTCGTCGTCGTATCCCATCCCTCCCTTCTTCATGTCCCGCAGCCTCTCGAAGTAGTTCCCGTAGACGTACTCGGCTGAGTGCCCGCTCTCCTCGTCGAAGACCATGACGTGGCCGTGCCACTCCCAGACCCTGTAGCCGGTCTCATCGTGGAACCCGACGCATACGTCGTGGCCGCCGACGTCCACGGACTGGCCGGAGTTGGGGTTGAGGGACACCTGAGCGTCGCCGGAGAGGACGATCCGGATGATCTCCTTCTCCAGCTTCGCCTCCTCCTCGGCGAGGAGCCTGCCCTGACCTCTCTCCTCGCCGCAGGAGGATGAGGAGATCTCGTCGCCGTCTTCTTCTTCTTCGTCGTCGTCGTCCTCTGGGAGGAGGAAGTCGTCGAGGCTGTGGGAGAGAAAGGAGTTGGTGTCCAGGTACGGGGGGCGGAGTTGGAGCCGGCTCATGAGGCTCTGGATGACGAAGCCATCGATGGAGGAGGAGGAGTTGGGGTCATTCTTATCGGAGGCCATTCCTTAGGGTTTACTCTCAGAGACTGAGAGCAGGGGAGTCAGCACAAAACGCTATGGCTATGAGTATGGAAGCTTAGGACTTGGGACTGAAATCAAGGGGCCTGCTTATGTACAGCACAGAAATGATTAGGGGCGGCACATTTACAGAAAAGATTAAAAGAAAAAAAAAAATCTTTGTCCAATGGATGAGGGCAACTCATGCTTGTTACCGCCTCCACCCATCTGGATGCTTGTCGCCTTCCTCCTCCTCCCAAGGTTCGAAATCTCCATTTCGGTGAAAATTTCGACCTTCTGAATATGAAAATATTTCGTGGAAATATTTCGACAGTGTGAAAACATTGCATTTTTACAGAAATGGTGGAAATATTGCTTTTTCGAAGAAATTTTTTAATAAAACTCTGGATAGTCATAAATCAAGCATATATACACACTTTGGAACACTCAAATAATATTTCTACCATGTTTAGGGGGGTAGAGCTTCACATATCATGTATTCTATGCAGGCGCTGCTGATTTTTATGCACGTTGTACAGATGCATCTCACTCGGGGGTTTAAAGATATGATATCCAAAGTCCAAACAACGCAAAATGATATTTGATAATGTTGATTAACTTACATGAACAATTATAACTAAGCTGAAATAATATATATATATATATATATATATATATATATATATATATATATATATATATATATATATATATATATATATATATATATATATACACATTATTTTCATCACGAAGAAATAAAAATAATCATTCATCATCACTTGTCCATGTAATGACATCATCATCAATATTTTCTTCTTCACTCGTAGTCCATGTAGGTACATCATTATCATCCCTTGCCGGAGCAGCTCCACTACCGCTTGCACTGGCATCATGAGCAAACTGTGTCGTCATCCATCCTCTCTCAGCTCGCTCCCGCTGAGAGTGTCTCGAATCTAAGACCGCCTGTCGAAACTAAGCCTTCTCCTCTTCTGTCTCAATATCTAGCGGGTACTCGATATCATCATCTGAACGACTCCTTGTTGATAGAGTGTTGGTATGTCGGGAGTCTCGGGACTTCTCGATCCGTCCCTTCTTGGGTTGCCTAGGGGTTCGAAGCTGAACTCCTTTGTCTCTGCTTCTCAATAGATTGTGCATGAATACTCTGACTTCAAGCGGAGCCTTCAAACACTCTACTACATCGGGGAAGCAACCGGCGAGGTGTTGTTTCAATCGTGTAACACCTCCACTTCCGATCTGTTTGCCACAATATACACACTGTGACTTCTGTTTCTTTGTGTCCAAGGAAAAGCCGTGCTGCCACCCTATGTCTTTTAACCCAGAATCTCTATGCGGAGGAGGTTGGGAGACCATCTGTAAATAATAATAATTAATAAGTAATATTGAACTATAAAAGAAGTCTAAATTGGTGAACGAGTGAACGACTAGCCAACTCATAAGAATAGTTGATTGAAAATACAGACTATATATCCAAAACCCAAAAGTACATAAGAAATTAAGAATACATCATCAAAATTCTAATGAAATATCAAATCTATTGCTAAAATGACCGGCGGCCCAGCTCATAATCATTTCTTGGATTTTGCCTCCGGTAGATGAATGCAAGATAATCTGTACAATAGTGATGCCATGTCATATACTGCTGGTGCCACTATATAAGCTCTCTCACATATTGCTCATACTTTGGTCCTGACATCCCAACCAAATGTCCAATCACCGGATACTGTGTATATAAAGCGATGGTGACCCCTCCATCTGTATGGGGATATACAACTGCACTTTCAGTTATCGGATGATCATATCCATATGGATACAGTTGATATCCCTGAGGCTGAGGCTGAGGCTGAAGTTGAGAGCCATAAGAACTACCGCTTTGGTCAGGATATCCATATGGAGAGTAGAAAATCACACCGGTGCCCAGTTGGCTATAAAGTTGACTATATGGGTCACTAGTCTGCCCCTGATCATAATTGTATCCACCGTATCCGCCACTACTCGTGCTCATCTCATCAAACTGAGACGATAATGAGTCAACCTCTTGGCTCCAATGAGTAGATGTGGAGCTATCTCTATCAGTCTGTCTCGGAGCATCTCGTCTACGCTCATAATGTCTTACTCTCTTCTGTCGTGGATCAGCATGATCACAATCCTGAGTAGCATATTCAAACTGATCTTCTCTAGTAAATGGGCTTAACGATCTATGTGATCCCGAAGCACCACCACCACCACTGCCCCCATCGCCACCGCCACCACCACTGCCCCCACCGCCGCCACCACCACCACTGCCCCCACCGCCACCACCACCGCCAGAAACATCATCACTACCACTATGACTATCATCGTCATCCTTATCGGTGCTACTGCTACGAGCCTGCGTCTCTAGGTCTGCAATATCTATACCCATTTGTGAGGCGATGTATAGGCTCGGTCTACCTGAGGGGGTATCCATGGCTGGAGATCCCAACTCCTTAACCCACTCGTATAGTGGGTCATCCTCTGTGTCTACAGAAAAAATATCGCTAAGATCGATCGACCCCATGTCCCTGTCCTCTCATTCTTTCAAATTTCTTATCATCATTCGTAAATTATAATGCACGCGTACAAGTTTCTCCAACCTATCATGCCCCAGCCTGTTTTTTCTTTTAGTATGGATCAACCCAAATGTGCTCCAATTACGTTCACAACCGGATGATGAAGCGGTTTGTGAAAGGACTCGGACGGCAACTTTGCGTAGATTTGGGGCCGAAGTGTCATAAGTTACCCACCATTCAGCTACATTAATAAAAAAATATCACTAAGTAAACCTTAACAAATAAAAAAAGTGTTTATAATTTTTATTCATGATTTAAGTGTTTGACCTGGTTGTGTTAACTGCCTCCCACTTATTACAGCCGGTGTCGCGAAGCTACCCATCGCATCCCTAAAGATCTTCAACTACAAGATTGAGGGAATTAAAGCTTTAATGAGACATACTCAATTAAAAGCTTCATCTCATAGAAATTAAAGTGTGTAATCTATTTACAAGATTACCTCACTAAGACAGATCACTTGTTCATTTGGATCTGATACTAACTTCGCAACTACATCTTGAATCCCTTGAATCAGGTCATCTCGAATTCCAAGATTGAGATTATACTGATACATCGGATTCAAATAGAATGCTACAAAAAAGATTAGATAATCATCACATTTATAATAATAAGCTCTAATTATACATTAGGGATAGATTCTTACGAGCCTTATGTAAGGGATGTTGTAGCTGTATTGTCCACCTTTTCTCAATGATCTTCAATATCCAATCATGAGAACGATTGATTTTCAATTGATCTTTCATTAGATCAATAGCATGATGCATATATCTCATGGTGGGCTTCTTATCTTCATCCACCATCCGCAATACTTTCACAATAGGGTCAAGAATATCGACAACTTTACGGACCTTAATCCAAAACGTAAACTGCCCAACCAAGTCCTCAATATGTACACCAGCATGTCGCTCCTGATATTGCAGCCACTCTGGAGAAGTAAACATTGCCCTAAAACTATCTTTCTTATCGAGCAAGCTCTGTAGGGCTACATAGTTGCTTGCAAATCTAGTGAGACCTGGTCTCACAATATCCCCCCCACACTTCTCCCTCATCATAGCAAGCACATAACTGTGATTATAGATGAAGTTTGTTATTGTTCTCGCCATCTGCACCACCAGATTCTTTACTTTGCTCTTCTTTCCAATATCCTTAAGCATCAAATCTATACAGTGAGCAGCACAGGGGTTCCAGAACAAGTTATAGCCATATGTATCCATGAGCTCTTTTCTAGCTTTCAGATATGCACTGCCATTATCAGTGACAATCTGTACCACATTCTTTTTTTCTACCATATCTATAACTTCTTTCATCAAATCATACAAATATTGATGGTCCTTTATATGTGCAGACGCGTCAACTGATTTAAGAAAAATTATTTTACCGTCACTGCATGCCATAAAATTTATTAGTGACATGCGCGTGGGACCTGTCCAACCGTCACACATGATAATAATACCATATTATGGCCATTTTCTTTTTTAAGTCCCCCATATATTCTCGGAGATCATCATCCTCCTGATCAAGGAGTGGGTTCATCAACTCATATGCACTCAAACCTTTCACTCCTGGTCCACACCTACCAGCCTCATCAAGCATCGTCTGATAAAAGGGATTATTAGCCACTACATTAGGTGGCAAACCTCCGCAGTGTACAAATCTAACAATGAACTTGTGCAGTCAAGCCTTAATCCCCTTCTTATTTACTACTTATGGAATTGTTGGTTGACTTGTATCCTGCCCTCTGCAAGCATATGGATCAAAAGTTGACCGTGAAGACTTGCCTTGCCTCATAGACATTGAGCGCCATAAGCCGCCAATACCCCCCTCCATGGCTAGTATCTCGAGTACCAGAACTACCTCCTGTCTCACGTACAGAATGACCAAAATCAGGTCTCGTACGCTCTATCCTCTCTCTCTGATCCCGATCCCATTGTTCAGCACAGGACATATGACATGCCTCTCTGAAGGCTGGATCATCATCGTCAGAGTTCCCCTCTTCAATTTGGATAGGGGCAGCCAATAGGGGTGTGCATCGGTTCGAAACCGACCTATTTAGGCAAAACCCAAACCGATCCAACCTAGGTCGGTTTTGAGAATTTGCAATCCGATCCAAACCGATTGAGACTGGAATCCAATCCAATCCAATCCAATTAAAGTCGGTTTGGATTGGATTGGATGGTCGGTTTGGGCTTTGGCCCATATGCTTACTAGTTTATTTATTTATTTATTTGGACATAGTTTCAATTTTAAAATGATTATTTCAAAAATTATAAAATGATACTACATTACTTACCAAAATACCAAGTTATCAACAACAATACCATTATGTCCACAATATTCATATCCATTAAATATTAAAAACTACAAAGTACAGTTTTAACAATTAAACAAAAGTTCACAACAATTACCACTAAATTAGTAAATTATAAACCGGAGTCCAGTTCGGTTCGGTTCGGTTTAGGTCGGTTTTTAATTGATAAATCCGATAACCGATCCAATTTTATCGGTTTTGAGAAATCCTGACCCAATCCGATCCGTTGAGTGTGTCGAAACCGATCAAATTCGATCGGTTTGGTTTGGTTCGGTCGGTTTGGTCGGTTTGGTTTGGATCCTGCACACCCCTAGCAGCCAAAGTCTCCCTAAACTGCTCCTCAGCCCTCCGCCTATCCAGTGTCTTATCCTTACTTGTTTTGAGCACATCACTCATTAAATCTCTAACTTCTTTTAGATATTTGGTACACTTCTCTACATTTGAAAAACCTTCAGCTAAGTGTTGTTTCAGTCTTGATACCCCGCCATCCTTTAAAATCTTTTGGCAATAATTGCACTGTGACTTGGATTTATCACCAGATATTGCAACACCGTGTTCCCATCCAATATCTTTCTTTCCTATTTTACTGTAAGTCTGTAAAAACGACATTAATTTTCAAGTTAATTTATTTGTTATTTTAATAGTTAATACCTCTAATCAAAATCTCTAGATTATGGGGACTACAGACTAGACACACATACAGAAGTGTATGTGCCGAGCTTTCCCTACTAGAGTCTTGAAAAGATTTTTTTAAATAATTACGGAGATCCTACGAGTATATGTGTAATAAGGTATCAAGATAGATTAAACTTCATATATCCAATTGAATATTCTAAAGCGTGACAGTCAAATCAGCTCCAGATCGGTGGAGGAGCACTAGGCTCTCTTAAATTTCCAAGCTTTCTTAGACAAGCTTTTCTTAGACACTGTCAATCAATAGAATATTAAGTGAAAAACTTACAATCGTTTCTATCGAAAAACCTAAATGCAACTGTGCAAGATGTGTTCTAAACTTCTAATTTCTAAAAGAAGTTGTTTCTATGATTCTATCATGATAGTATTTCTTTGACTTATATATTAATAATTATTTTAAGATTTAATCAAATATTTAAGATATTTTGGCAATATAATTTACCAATAGAAGTTTATTTTAAAAGTGTTTATCTATAAAGTAAATAAATAAGACATACCTTTGTTATAAGATTTCTTGCAAGTTGAGACTCAAGTTTTAACTTTGCACTCTCCTGTCAAGCTGTCACAGCCCTTTACATCTTTGCACAGCCAAAACAAAAGGGAGTAAAAGAAAGATGAGTGAGACGCGAGAGAGAAGTGACACATACTATATTTCCTATAATAGATCCTAGATAATTCCAATTATGTATGTACATATCAGAATATGTAGTGCATACTGCATAGTCACCACCCAATGAAATACAAAATTAGATTTTGAAGCTCAATTTCAGCCAAAAATGACATAATGACATATATAGCTTAAATACAAAAAAAATATACCAAGAGACAACCTCACTCTTCAGTAAAAATGAGAGAAAATGCTATTCTTGAGATCCATACGGTAAAAAATACGGGCCGATACTCGTTCCATTGGAAAATATAGTCAAGAAATACATGCAAGCATTTTAACATGCAAGCATATTTATACTTGAAAAACATAGTCAAGAAATACATGCAAACATTTTAACATAGTCAAGATTCAAGAAATACATGCAAGCATATTTATACTTGGAATATTTATTGTTCCATTATGCCATCGAGATGAATACACGCAAGCATTTTAACCGATGATATATCTATTAAAAAGAAACAACTTCAAAATGATCCACACAAAGCGACCCCTTAATTAACCCATGGTCATTGGTTCGGAACGTATAACTCAGATTCACTATTAGGTATGTTAAGATTAATGGATAAAAAAAAAGAATAGGTTAATAGCATTAAAAGATTTAGAACTGAAATTGGATCATACAACAAAGTTAACTTGAAATAACAAAAGGATAAACACTTCGGAATGTATCAATGCAACGTTGATCAAAAGGCTATTATGGAAAAAAAATATTTGGAAACAAACGAACATTGTGTCAAAGTACTGATCTCATAATTGAGCACAAATCAAAACATGAAATAACTCCAAGAGTTCTATTGTTCATATGACACTCATACTTTAAGTGCGGACAAATACTTTAAAAGCATAAACAATGGCAGCATAAATGCATTTCATAATAATGGAAAGAATGTATTTTGGACCTTCAGTTCGGTGTGAAACTGTGAAGAGACTCAAGAGAGTCAAGAGACAAGAGAAAGAGAGAGAGTAAGAGAGCCGGCTGTGATTGTGTGAGCAAAGAGGGAGAGGAGAGAGAGAGAGAGGGAGCAAGTATTTCGGCTGAGCCTGTGAGGCTGTGAAAGGGTTCGGGGGAGCAATTTCTTTCGGCTGTGAAAGGCACCAAAGGGTTCGGGCAGCCTTAAATAAACCAAAACCCAAAAAACCCAAAAATTTCGCACGAAATTTCGCTCTGAAGTGACATTTGGAGGAAATTTCGGGCCAAATCCAGCCAAATGTCATATTCCTCAAAATTTCGCGCGAAAATTTCGCGAAAGCTGCACAGCTGTCGTCGCTTTCGGTCGTCACGTGCAATGCATTTTGCGAAAGCTGCACAGTTGTCGCCCGATTTCAAAAAATCGTAGTATTTCGGCGAAATCTCGTGCGAAATATTGCGAGATTTCGTCTAAATATTCGCGTCTGACCAGTCAAATCCAGCCGCCCCACGTGAGGTGGGCCCCGCTATCGACAGAGATATTTTCGCACGATATTTCGCACGATATTTCGTGAACTATCGTGACGGACTGTCAACTCTAAACAGCCCCACATGAGGCGGGCCCCGCTGTCGGCCGAAATACCGTGATATTTCGCGAGGCTGATGTTTCGTGCGATATATCACGAAATATCGTGAGATTTATGCATTTTCGAACTACTCGAGACTGCAGGTCCGATTTCGAATCGGGTTTTCACTTATCCGAGATATTTCACGATTTTTCGCAAAATATTTCAATTTTTTGTACCGTGCCTCCTCCTTCTTGATCCTCCTTAGCCATCCTCCCCCTTCCTTCTCCTGCACTCGATTGTTATAGCTGATCCCTTTACTCTGCACTCGACCATACGACACCAGGTGCATCTATATCCCATTCGGTCATCATAGGTCAAGTGGTCAATGACGATAAATCACTGTTGAGCATACATGGGTGAGGATTTATATTTGGGTTTGTTGGATTGCCCACCTCTTTTCCCAAACTCAACCCAAATTTAGTTCGGATTACCCTTTTCAATTCAAGGCCAACCGGATTTTCAAACTTGACCCAATCTATCCAAAGATACGGAACCTGACTCCTCTCCCGCACCACATTTGTACAGTCATCACCAACCCCACGTGCTGCTGGGATATCATCAAGCATACGAGTTCGACTCATCTGAATTTACCGACTTCTACGCTCCTCTCGATTCCCTATGCACGTGCACACCATGTGATCGGCACTATTTGGATGATCATACTCTCTCTCTCTCTCTCTCTCTTAGTAGATCCCCCAGATCTGACAAAATTTATCTCTCTATATTTTAAAGTTTTTTTCCTAAATAACAATTTAAGATATATATATATATATATAATTTAAATAATATTAAATAAAATATAATTTCAACAATGACATTCTAATATCGTTGGCGCTGAAAATGACTGCCATATCATCGTCCTTTGTTTTATAACATGACATGCATGTTAGTGGTTTATTAAAAAAATAGCAATTAATATCGTTTAATCCCATGCATGTCCTAAAGCGTTGCTGCCAAGTATTGAATTATGCAACTTGAATGCTGAGTATTAAACTCATCACTCAAATTATGGAGTTCATTCAGACCTGAGTAATGAAAAAAGAGCGACAACGTCTTTTATTGGGCAATGTGGCGACATCTTTTCAATATTGATTGACCACATAATTGTTAGATCATTACTTTAAAAATTAATATTTAGTGATGTTATTTAAATAATACATTTTTTATAATTGTTATATATTTTGAAGAAAAAACTCTATCTTTTCATAAATAAAACCATAGAATTTTAGATTTAGATTGTGATCCATATCCATTTATCTTTTGGATATGTTGTGTGTGCATGAGAGATATAGAGGAGGGAGCGATTTTGGGTCCGTCTATTCACACCCATAAAATTAGTAATGGAACCCGATCTTTCTTAGCCCCCCACCAGTTTTGCTATGCTTGTCTTGGCACCCATAATAAGTAGTAACTTAAAAATGCCCCCAGTTCCCAGCCACTCGTCGTCATTATCCATGTCCAACCACCACCCCTCTGCCTTCGCGCTCATCCCTACTCCACCCAGTCGCCCTCCTTCCCCCTCCACCTTCCTCCTCCTCCTCCTTCCATCTTTCCCGTCCCCACTCCCCCTCTTCTCCTCTATCTCCCTCATAAGCCATTTGCCATCCTCCCCTCTATCCCCTTCCTCCCACCTCCTTCTTCTTCCTTCATCTTCCCCACGCCAGAACCTTAGGGGCTAACCGATGTCGGTGGTAGCCAACTGTTACTGTGTCGGTGTCTGCCCCACCGTAGCTCCTGCATCGAGATATTTACCACCATCCTCATGATGATATCGGTACGTGCACACCGCGGGGAGCTTCGGTTGGCAGCCACTGACACAGTGTCATCAGGCTGCAACTAGGGTTCAGGCATATGGAAGATAGAGGAAAAAGAAGAAGGAGGGAGGAGGAGAAGAAGAAGGGGGAGGAGGGCCAACGATTTAAGGTTCTGCACAAGGAAGATGGAGGAGGAGAGAGAAAGAAGAAGGGATGAAGGGGGAGGAAGAGGAGGGTGTCATCGAAAAAGTAGGCGACAGAAGGCTAGGGCGGCGGTCGATTTTTTTTTTTTTTTTGAAGGGTAAAAACACGTCGGTCGATTTTTGGGTGGGGTGTTCATGGGGGCCATCTATTCGCACCCATGAAATTAGTGATAGCATTTGAATCTTAAAAAAATAAATTATTCCCTATTTACTCTCATCCCCAACCTCTCGTCGGTTGCCATTGATGTCGGCCCCATCGCCCTCGCCTCGGTTGCCGCCCTAGTCTCCTCTGCCACCACCCCTTCCCCCGCGTCCCCACCCCATCGTCCATTTTCTGAAGCTGAACCTAGCAACCCTCCTCCCTCCTTCCTCCTTTCTTCTCTTCCTCCCTGATTTATTCTCCACTTCTTCTTCCTCCATCTTCCCCTTTCTCCATCCTCTTCATCATCTTCTTCATTGTCTAAACCCTAACTCAACTTGAAAAGTATCGATGGATACATACCGACATTTCCATTGCAATGCCAGTTGGATCCCACCAACATTTGCTAACACCGATATTTTCTTTTCTGGCATCAATGCCGGTGGGTTTCAACCAGCATTGATTTATCGGTATATATCCATTGACATTGCAATGATAATGTCAGTTTGTATTCACCGACACTTCCAAGTTGGATAGGGTTCAAACGGGGAAGGAAAGGAGAGGAAGGAAGGAAGGAATAAAGAGGGGGGGGGGGGGGGGGGGGGGGAGGGGACGTAATAGGAGGCGGCGGCAGGTGGCTGCTGCAGTGGAGCGGCAAGGGTCGACAAGGGTGGAGAGGGAAGGAGGGTGGCTAGGTCGGCCAATGATGGCCGTGAAAGAGAGAGCGGTCAGTTATGGTTGGCGGTGGGGCTTGGGAGAGAAAGGATGTATTTTGTGATTATTGTGGGTGCCAAGACTATCCGTCCCATTTGGGTTGGGTGCCAACGAAAATTCGGATGCCGTCACTAATTCCATAGGTGCCAACAGCCGGACCCAGAGGGAGGAGCAAGAGAGCTATTTCAGATCGGGGGATCAACCGATCGGCTGAGCGAGAGAGAGAGAGAGAGAGAGAGAGAGACAGTTCAGATCTGAGCGCGTGCCAGCGTTTCTCCCGTTACCTCCCAGCCGTTCGAGCAGTGATCGCCACGCTGCGCGCATCTGCACAGAGGTTACTGAAATTCAGACGAGTCGAACCCCAAGCGGACCATCCATCCTCTCCTCTCTGCGAGAGCCCTAGATTCTCCCCGAACATCTCGTCTCTCTCGCTCCGATCGCCGCCGTCCCCCCACAAATGGTATGCGCCTCTGACTCTTCTCGAATTTCCCTCACGCTAGTGTTAGCAATTTCTCCGCTTTTCTGCTCGAGTCCCCTCCGATCCCAAATTTTACCGATCGACCTGTGATAAACCACAGGATTTGTGTTCTGATCAATGCTTGTTATGTAAAAACATCTTTATGTTTGGGTTAGTGGATAGATCTGAGCTGATCCGCTTTCCAATGTTGTTACTCAGCTTAATCCTGTGGTTTGGTATGTGATTATTCTGTGTTTTTGGCTGATTTTTTTTTCTTTCCATTTTTGGAGAAGTGATTAGGATTTTGGTTGAACTTAAGGCAATGAGTCCCAGATCTTTAGAAATCTGGGATCATTGTCTCATCCATGAGTGTTTCAGGTGATCTGTGTCATAGTCAATCGTTGCCGTTGGTTGCTTACTTCTTTTTCTTGAATCAGCTACTGTGTTATCGTAATTTTCGGATCATAATGCTTGTGTTCCTTTTTAGATCCGATCTATTCCCCCCCTTTTTGATAGATGTAGATTTTGTTGATTTTCATCCACAATGTGATTAATGAGTGCAATTTTGATTTGGCTTCCTTTAAATCTGAATATTTGGCCTTCTTATATATGCAACGATTTTTAGTAAGATTGTATGTGACAATGATGTCGTTTACATAAACAAGTACAATAGTAAACAATGTACGCATAAGGTGAGCAATTGAAGTAGAAATCTAACATCTAATGAAGTCGCAAAAAACTGAGCAAATTTCCAATGAGAGGCTTGCTTCAAGTCAAATAAAGATATGTTAAGCTTCAAATACGGGTCTCCCCCTTTCGAACAAATATCGGAGGAAGGTTTATATGAACATCCCTTCACCGTGTAAAAATTGCACTGAGATTATCTTATTGATGAGGATTCCAATGTTTAATTGTAGAACAACCAAGAGAACAAGAATAATGGTTACTTTTGCAACACAATCGTAAGTTTAGTTGATGGAATTCCACCTTCGCAACTGCCATTGACCGTCGTCCCGCCTACTTGTTACCATTGTTGCCAACAACCGCCGCATCTACAGGGATCATGCAATTGCTCCCTCCAGAAATCATACGAGTTCCGTCATGGCCCGAGCCTCACCCTCGCGCAGCTACCCCCCTCCTCTCTTTCTCTCTCAATAGCAATGACACCCACACTGTCTTCTTCTTTGGCTGCTACTGGTTCTATAGCGTCCTCTGACCTCGCCCTATCACCTATCATTAAACACCGCGTGACACAACCATTTCTCTGAGATTGATGCTATGTCGACTCGATTGGGACAAACTTTTTGTGGGAGATCTACAAAGTCCTAATGGGATGTGGTATTGTTTGAGGGGATCAACATTCGACTGGGCAATGTGAAGATTAAGGTTCTCCCACCAGTCAGGCTGTCAGATACACTACCGTTGCAAGAGAAGATCCATCTAGGAGCAGGAATATATCATAATTATCCATGTCGACAATGTACTCCTACAAATGATCAGTGTAGTCAAGGCGGACTCAAGGCGCTCAATCTTACTGTGCCTGAGGCGAGAGGTGAGGCGAGCACCTGATTGAAATAAGACGTGAATATATATATATATATATATATATATATATATATATATATATATATATATATATATATATATATATATATATATATATATATATATAGGGTGCTGATACAATGCGATCGCTTATCGTGAGGCTTAACATGCGGCACCCCCTAGGGGTTTTTTTTTGAATTTTTTTTGGGGATTGATCACCTCCCCTTTGATAGCACACACAAATTTTTTTAGCTCATTCCAAGACCTACAGGCCACCCGACGGAGACTCTCAACCATAAAGATTTAGGATTCTCACAAGATGATAGTGTTTGTTACTTGGGCACACCTTGTATTTGATGTGATAGTCATGCTATATTATTTATTCATGACTTGATGGCTGTTTTAAGTTAATTGTAACTTGTAACCAGGCTACTCCTATATTTGACTGAGTAGTTAGCAAATTCATGTCATCATTTACTTGTTTATATGACATAAAAAGTTAGTAATTATTCTGCTTTGGATATAATACACACTTGTGATTTTTTTCTAGACCTTTCTTAAGTTAATTATTTGAATTTCTCGTTTCTTTTGATGTTTCTGTCTTTTATATTTTACTCATATTATTTTAATTTTTGGTCGGAACGGTCTAACCTGAACCAAAAATATAGCTGAAATGGTTTGAGTTTTCATCCGACCCGAACCTTAACCCAAATCCTCAAATGTTGGATCGTTGTTGGTGGGTTTCATAACTCAAGGTGTCGTTCTTTAATACAAGTAGATGATGAGATGTCATGCATTGGTGTTTATTTTTTAGTATTCTTGTTTATTTTTTTTGTTTTTTTTTGGGGGGGGATGCATAAATATATTTCAGTTTCAGAAGTTAAGGTGTCATTTCTTAATACAAGTAGATGATAAGATGTATTATATTGGGGTTTACTTTTTAATATTCATACATGATTTTCTAACTCACTTATCTATACTATAAACTAAAACGGAAGCCTCTCTCCCGTGTTGTAACACATGGATGTCTTTTAAAGACCATAATCATTCTTCCATGTGTGAACATGACTCAGCTTTAAATCCTATTAAAAATCTACCATAAAGATAATAAAACACTCATTCAATGACATTTAATTATCATTTGATGTTAATCTCTCTCGTTCTCTCTCTATAATAAGTGAATTACACTCACTTTAGATTTCATACTTCTTCTAACAGTTGTGATGTCATATGTGCCAAATGGCTGTGCATCAAGCTCATCTGGGCATTGCCCGGGTTTCTTACTAGTTATACATTATATATACGGGCTGGACTATAAACTTATCGATCGTAACCTACTTGTTAATCCTAATATAATAGGGAATCATGAGAGCCTCTTCACTCTGCATTGTGGCAAAGATTTTTTATCAAACAATTTAATATGTGGACATCTTGTACAAAGAGGCAAATTTATACCCGATTGGTCGATACATGTTAGAATTGATGAGGTCTACAGCTCGTAAAAACATATAGTTTAGCTGTGTATGGTTGATAACTTATGATTGCATCTTGGTATGTACCGTAGTATGTGTTTTGATTACAGAACAAAGAGCCATGACTATATGGTAATCCCCTTGAGCGGGAGACTCAATGGACTGGTCTTATGTAATATAAATTCGTTCGCAGCTCTGATTAGGGTTGGTCATCCAATCAGGATAAGCTGTTGGAATGACAGAGCGTGGGTGTTTCCACCACGGTCATTACCAGGCACAATGTTTTTGGTCGAACGAAACCAACACAGTGTATAGATTGGTGAGCAGACACCAGTGCACTAAGTCATGTTTCTGCATAGGGTAAAACGGTTCTAAACCCTAAGGAACCACGCCTAGTGGGCTAACCAGTTGTGTGGTATTTTGGCGCACCAATGTGTGAGAGTCCAGTTACGTGACCCAAAACCACGATGTACTGGGTTATCCGGCTGTTGTCGCATTAGCATGCCACTCTTGCAGGCCATCCACACCCCTAACTAGAGGTGCATTCCTTGATCTGACCTACGTCATATTAAACCCAGACCTGGTGGTCATCAGTTGTATTATTGACCGGATCCGGTTACTCGGCAATATAATCGTAGGTACGACGTACGCGGTCAACCTAGAAGGAATCGAGTCATATGAGTACTCGAGTATGAAGGTATTCTCCACCGTTCGAGTTGCGTCATGACACCAAGATCAAGTGGAGGGACAACGGATTTATCATTACTAAGCGGAGAGCAGGGGTATGCGGGAGAATATAGTAAGTCCGGGGGAATTGGAGTGCAACATGGGTCGCATTCTGGGTGGCTACGCAGGTTAACTCGGACTCAGAGGATCGATGATACACTTGGGTATTGTGTCGATCAAGTCCAAGTTGGAAGCCATGAACCTTGGTCCCTGAAGGTTCCATCTAATCCACATAATGTACGGTCCTTGAACTATCTCCTCGAAACACAGGACACAGTTAGAGGAAGCAAAGAGTCCAACCCTATGCTCCGTGTCTGCGTCGTACTAGTGCACGGTAAATGTGTAATTTGTTGTGTGTGCTAAGGGGAAACCCTAGAGTGATATAAAGACACACGTAGTAATCTCTTGCTATAAGTGGACTTCACCACATGAGTACAAAGTACCGAGACATGTTACGAGTTGACTAGTTGACTTTATTAAGGGCACCCTATGTGTTTATTAAGGGTACCCTAGTAAATAGTGAAATCACTAGTGCACTTCACTTATGTGTATCTTGCAAGCGCACACGTGTGACGACCAACTAATGACATAGGGGCGTTTTGGTAATACCATATATCACTATGCACTAAGGGGGGCCAGCCCTATGTGTTGGGAGACTTGGTCAAGGAGGCCTCTTAGTTTTTAGGAGGTGGTTAGCTCTATTATAGTGCCGGCCATAGGGGATAAGAAAAAGGCTTAGACATGGTCTTTGCAACTCATAAAAGTTAGGAAAAGATAGAGACAAGGGAGAGAATGAGAGATAAAAGGGGAGGCTGGCCCTAGCTTCTAGGAAGCATATCCTAGGGGCGGCCGGCCTCATAAAAGGAGAAAGGAGAGAGGGGGGGCCGGCTCTAGCAATGTTAGAAGCTATTGGTGCAAACCCTAGCCGCCCCTCTCTCCTCTCTATCTCCCCATTTCTCACCTCTCTCCTTTGCTTGCGACCTCGGTTCTCGCGTCGTCTTCCTCACGTGATGTTTCGTAGACGGAGAAGACTCGTTGCATGTAGGCACTCAGAGATCCATCGACGAGGTGCCGTGCATCGTGCAAGATCGGGTGAACTAGAAGGCGATCAACGATGTTTCTGTTGCGTCTCGAAGTTGTTGTATAAGTTGCGTCTCGAAGTCCTCTAGCTCCAGTCCAAATTTCAGCCCAATCGGAGTCCGGGATCAAAAGTTATGGATCCGAGCCCGTCTCTATCGACAAAGAAGAAATATGTCGTGGTGAAAGAATCTGCACGGAGATATAACTTCTAACATGTAGATCTAGTGTAGAGATAGAATATGCATACATGCTGGATTATTCTTTTCGCTAGATCAACGTTAGGGGTTTGAGTAGATGCCATGCTAGATTCATACACGCATATGTAGCTAGTTTCGATAAAAATTTTGGTATGTAACGCACACCATCCACAGTTTTCGGACCTATCCTTTTGCTTCCGTTGCGGGCCTCTATTATAGGATTATTTCCAACAATATATACCCCCCACTCAAAACCAAAACAAGAATGTGTTGGGTATGGACCTCCCATGCCCAAATGGTTATGGGCCTGGGACCCTCCCATACATAGAGTGCTTATGGGTAAGGCTTGATGGTTATGGTTTATATAGTTTGATTGATGGTTATGGTTAGATGGTGTGCTCATGGTTGTATAGTATTGATATTAGATACATGTATATATTCTGATAAATATATAGATGGGCAAGGCTTGATGGTTATGGTTATGGTTTATATTGTTTGAATCGTTTGATTCATGGTTATGGTTAGATGGTGTGGTCATGGTTGTATACTATTGATAAATTAAGAATGGACTTCTTACATAAGGTAGTAATGGCAGTTATTGAGGATGCCATTATTCTTGGTTCATGATTGTCAGTTTTCAGGAATTTGATTCTTATTTGGTGAATAATGAAATTCTTGTGTTTGCAGGAGTCTTGTCCTTCAGTAAAAAACATTCTTCTCCTTGATTCTGAAGGAAAGCGAGTAGCTGTTAAGTACTATACAGATGATTGGCCAACAGTGGCAGCTAAATTAGCATTTGAGAAATCTGTATTCACCAAGACTCAGAAGATAAATGCTCGATCAGAAGGTGACATGCATCCATTTAAGTTTTGATCATTTGCATGTTATATTTGTGTATATGATCATTTGTCCATATGAATATGCATATACTAGACATACATGTGTGTTCACAACAGCTGCGCTCATGTGTGCCAGAATTGCATTGCATATGTGTTCTTTTTCTTATAATTAAATCTTGGTTATGTTGGCTCGCAATCTCAAATTTTGTACGATATTGCTCAGTGTGCTTTCATGTGCGTAGAGCCACATAGTTAGTTCATTTTGAGAAATATCTGACATAATGATTTAGTTTCAATCTTGTTTGCTTGACATTTTTCAAGCGTGCCAGGATGAAATTATGGCATATCGATATAGTCTTACGTTGATTAGGGTTATTTTGGTAGACAATGCATTTGTAAGCATCTAGCCTTATTGTTTTTTTTTTGGAAATCCATCTAGCCTTATTGTTGACTTGTTTTTTTTTTGGTTACTTTAGTGTCAGTATTGTGCCTACTATATCACTCTCAGGCCTGTTTGATTATAGTCGTTATACTTATTTTTAATTAGGAAAGAAGTCTATCTTTTCTACTGTCATTATTGTGCCACTTTATCCAACATGTCTACCAATTACATGAGATTAAGACTAGAGAAGCAATAAAGAAGTGGTTTCCTTTCCAAATACGTTTTCCCCGTGAATATTACATATGCTTAAACATAGGTGGGTACCTGGTATAGAATGTTTTATGTAAAATCTCATGATGTCTCAAATTATACTACATTTTCAGTGTACTGCATTCTTCTCTGCACAATTCCTTTTTCTTTTTACTTTCTATATGATGTGATATGGTCTTAAATTAAGCTGCTACATGCTTTGAACCCATCTGTTCTTAGTGCTGTATCATGATTGTGAAGACACTTTTGGTGTGATATTGTATCTATGAGTTGTCATAAATGCAGATATTATCGGAATTATGCATGACATGTGCATAGATAGCAAGATGGCTTCTCTTAGAAGCCTACCCCTTGCGGGTCATTAGGTTCAGAAGATCCCTCTGGCTGTGTTTGGTTACCGGTAAAATGTTGTAAAGGAAAATAAATACTAGTTTTTGTGTAAAAATGGTGTTTAATTGACGAGAAAGTGTGGTCCCCACCCCACTAGAAAATACCTATCCTTAGAAACCAGTTTACTGTCAAAGGGCCACAAAAAAATTCCTGCTAAATGAATGGAGAAACGCATGAAAGAAGAAAAAAAAAAAAGTCAAATTCTTGCTTTCTTTTCTGGACCACCAAACAGTAGCAAACATTTCATTTCCAAAGAATTACTTTCCTGTAAAAATTTCTCGTCAACCAATCATAGTGTTCACCGTACTAAACTAATGGTTCACAGCTAATTTTGAAAGAGTAACAAGGGAGAATTCTCACCATTGGATTATCTGGATAAGGTAGGAATACACATCTTCCATCAATGTACCGTTTGCCTTGGTGCTCCAGAAACCGTTCTACACCTAATGTGGCAATGTCCTTTTGCATTGAAACATATGATTTCTCAATAATGCCGGACTATTCATATGCTGTGCTCTTGTTCCATTTTGGCAGATTATTATGTAATAATTGATTCATATACTTTTGGCAACTCGGATGACATGGTGGAGGACTACGAATAAGTCTTTTTTTTCCCTCTCTTTTGTTCTGCTATAACCATAAGCCAGACTATCCTAAACATATTAAATTTATGTAGTGGGGAACATCGCTCAGAGGTTTCCTTCAACTAGGAAAACTTAGTAATATATATAGCAGTCAAAATATAAAAGCAGTAGATGAGTCATATTGTGAAATTGAAGTTGATGAAACTTTGAGAGTACAAAGAAGACAGCCAGAGGCTGTCCATAAAATAAACTTGGGCCGTTAACGGCATTTGACAAAGCACCATCTTAACGAGGATTGTGACATAGCAACGCAAAGGATACTGATATATCACAACGAAGGTAGTTATATGCACTACATGCACAAAGGGCAACTTTGGATAGACTGATGTTCTCAAATCCTTGTTTTATTTATTTTTTATTTATGAGAAGCATCATGCAAAGATTTTACTAAGTTCTGTGTTCTCAGTATAGAAAAGCTAAGAACCTTTTGCGGAGCACTAAGGGAATATGTTCATCGTGTACAGCGGAGATAGCAATGTTTGATGGTTACATTGTCGTCTACAAGTTTGTTCAGGACCTGCACTTTTTTGTTACTGGGGGAGATGATGAGAATGAACTTATCCTATCGACTGTTCTTCAGGGATTTTTCGATGCAGTTGGCCTTCTTCTCAGGTCTTCTAGCCGCAACCCCTTTTTTTTTTTTTTGCCTCTATTACTTCATGATTTCTAGGCCATAAACCGTCTTCCATTTTCTTTCCTTTCATGGTTTTACTATGTTCTGTTTCTTTCTGATTATTCACAGCTTAACCGTCTTCCATTTTCTCCAGGAGCAATGCAGACAAAAGGACTGCTCTTGAAAACCTGGATTTGATCCTTCTATGCCTTGATGAAATCGTTGATGGAGGGTACAACCATATTCTTCTATGCAACCTATATATTCTGCTCATTGTTGATGCTCGTCATATAGTACTGTTTTTTTTTTCTCTGCTTTTTTTTCCAGTATATCTTTTTCGATTGAACGTATGTTAACATTAAAGCTTCAAGAACAAGATTGATTTACACTTGGCAAAGGTCTTGAAATTTAATAACAATTACGTTTTAGTTTTCCAGAAGCCATTGGTTAAGAACCTAAAACTGGGAAAAAACATGCTCATGAAAGTTAAGAGACATCATTAAGAAAATAAGGGGAGTAAATTAACCTGTAGCATGTCCGTATCAGATATGACCGAATGCCTTCAGGGAAAGAGATGCTAGAAGCCTAGACCACTTGCTGGGCGCGTTGCTAATTCCCTCGGCTCACATGTCGAGCGAATCAGCACTTTGCCGAGCTTATCTGGGTGTGGTGACTCCACACACAGGTCTATCTGAAGCATTCCCTTTCAGCTAAACTGAACTGAGAGATGCATTGCTTTTTTTTTTTTTTTAAAGGGACCACCATAGTGGTCAGTACATCATCTGTTAGTGCGTCGCCACAAGATATACCAAGGATCGAAAGTCGCTATAGGAGCGAGAGAAGCGCCCTGATTTTTAATAACCCCATAGGTAGGAAAGCCCGCCACCAAGACGAGAGGGAGGCCCGCCACTTCAGAGCGGGAGGAAATATTATGTAGCTCTTATTTTGAACCCTTGATCAAGGCCACGGGTTACATGTCTTACCAACTGAGCTATCAGTTGGAGACTAGAGAGATGCATTGCTCAAAATTGTATACTATGTACGTTCTACCCTGATCATCAGAGTTCTTTCCTTTTCTTGCAGGATCGTTCTCGAGACAGAAGCTGGCGTCATCGCGGAAAAAGTTGCAACCCACGGCCTGGATGGGGCTACATCCTTCTCTGAGCAGGTGCCCTCTTCAACCCGTATGTTTACCATTTGCGTGCTGTCCGAGTCCGGACAGATACCCCCGCCGATTCTTTCCTCCTGATGTGCATGTGTGTGCTCCAATTGCAGACCATCTCTCAAGCCCTAGCCACCGCTCGCGAGCATTTAGCAAGATCTCTTCTCAAGTGATACGGCGAAGGGATTATATGTTGTTGTCACTTCTGTTATGATGCGCGGAGGGTGTAGGACTTGTTAGCAATGAATGTTTTTTTTGTCTGATCGATTGTTTTTAAGTCATTTTGGCCTGAATTATAAGCGAGTATGCTGGAATCGAGCCTGCATCTCTTCAATTCTGATGCCAATGTATGCAATGGAAATGATTAGACCTGACGACACCTGGTGTAGGGACCCACATAAGGGTGCAAGTTGCAACCCTATGCTGGACTTGTTTGGACCATGACATGGAAAATGAGACTTCCAAAAAAAATTTGAAGGAAAAAAAAATAGGGGTTATTAATGTTAGCTCCTTAAAAAGGTTTCTGTTTAATGTTAAAGTATGTAAAGTTTGAAAGCTGGATTTTGGCTAGTGCGAGCTCCTCTACCGTGCGGATGTAATAACAAAAAAAGTTTAATGGTAATTTTACCCCTATAGATAAAGTGTAATAATCGTAGTAAAAAAGTAAACATTGTTTTTTAAATGACAATATTAGCTCTATATATGAAGTGTAATTATAGCAAAAAAGTAACAGTTGGTAAAAGAGTAACAATCTGTTTTCAAAAAGTAATAATTTTATATGGTAAAATATCTTAATTATCGATTGATTGTAGTGGTATGTTTGCTCATTTGGTCACAATATGATTATTTTCATGATAAAAAATGAATTTAACTATGCAGAACTAAACTAATTATATCTCGCACATAAAAAGAGAGAATTAGATAAAAAAGAGTAGCTATTTGGTGAGTTGATAGAATAATTTTTTTTAAAAAAAATATACAGAAAAAAAATAATTTCATGTTAAGTTAATGGTAGAAAATATAAATTTAATAAACTTAGCCTGGGTTTTATTGTCCTTTGTTGCTGTGGGCACCGAAATTAGCCCACGGGTTGAACCCGACCCGCATGCGAAACCCGGCCCGCACACAACGGCCCGTATGCAAACTCGGCCCGCACACAACGGCCCGCATGCGAAACCTGGCCCGCACACAACGGCCCGCATGCGAAACCTGGCCCGCACACAATGGCCCGCATGCGAACTCGGCCCGCACACAACGGCCCGCATGCGAAACCTGGCCCGCACACAACGGCCCGCATGCGAACTCGGCCCACACACAACGGCCCGCATGCGAAACCCGGCCCGCATGCGAAACCCGGCCCGCACACAACGGCCCGCATGCAAAACCTGGCCCGCACACAACGGCCCGCATGCGAAACCTGGCCCGCACACAACGGCCCGCATGCGAAACCTGGCCCGCACACAATGGCCCGCATGCGAACTCGGCCCGCACACAACGGTCCGCATGCGAAACTTGGCCCGCACACAACGGCCCGCATGCGAACTCGGCCCACACACAACGGCCCGCATGCGAAACCCGGCCCGCACACAACGGCCCGCATGCAAAACCTGGCCCGCACACAACGGCCCGCATGCGAAACCTGGCCCGCACACAACGGCCCGCATGCGAACTCGGCCCACACACAACGGCCCGCATGCGAAACTCGGCCCGCACACAACGGCCCGCATGCGAAACTCGGCCCGCACACAACGGCCCGCATGCGAACTCGGTTCGCGCACAATGGCCCGTTCATAAAAAGGGCCTGGCTCAAAGCAAACGGGTCCCACTGGACCCGCTACCCGAACCCAAAAAGGGGGCCCATCGGCCCCCCCTCTTGAAAACCGTGCCCCCTCCTCATGGAGAGGTGGGGCCGGCTCTAAAAGAAAGGGAAAAAGAGAAAGAAAAAAAAGAAGAAGAAAAAGAAAAGAAAAAGAAAAGAAAAAAAGATCAAAACCGCCTTGACGCGGGGGGAGGTGGCGTGGACGTCTACACAACCGTAGATCCGCGACGATCCCTCGATCCAATGGACAAGATGACGTTGTGTCGCCATCCGATCCAAAAGTGCAACAAAAATAACAACTCGATCCTTGAAGATCGAGTCACATCTAGCCCATAACCACCCCACCTAAAAAGGAGGGGATCAAGTTTGTTTCCCCAAATAAGGGAACAATATCTTGATGGTTATGGGGGGAGATATTGGAGGAAACAAAAAGATTTCAGCCATATCTCTCCCAACCTCCCCCCTTTGCCTATAAATAGAGGGGGTGGGGGAAGGCATCAAGGGTCGAAAGCTGAAGAGGAAAAGGCTCTGCAAAGACGAGCTCCAACGCTTGAAGACCGAAGGCTTCACGAGGCACGGCAAGCATATCCTACGGGAGTCCTTGACCCTTCAAGTCCTCATCAACGTGAAGACCTTGCACTCGAAGATCAAAGCTTCGACTCCTCGCACGAAGAAGAAAGCTTGGAGAAGAAGACCCGGAGTCGTCGTCATCCCGACTTCTCCAACGATCTTCATCAACTCCGAAGAAGCCATAAGCAAAGGCCGGAGAAGAAGATCGAAGCCGACAACACCCGTCGTCTTCAACAAAGGCGTCGACTCCTCGCACGAAGAAGAAAGCTTGGAGAAGAAGGCCTGAAGCCGGTGCTACCCCTGCCGTCTTCGTCAATAAAAGCCGACGCTACAACCGTCGTGCGGAGATCGGTGCTACCCCCACCGTCTTCACCAACAAAGCCGACGCTACAACCGTCGTGCGGAGATCGGTGCTACCCCCGCCGTCTTCATCAACAAAGCCGACGCTACAACCGTCGTGCGGAGATCGGTGCTACCCCCGCCGTCTCCACCAACAAAGCCGACGCTACAACCGTCGCACGGAGATCGGTGCTACCACCACCGTCTTCATCAACAAAAGCCGACGCTACAACCGTCGCATAGAGATCGGTGCTACACCCGCCATCTCCAAAAGAAGCCTTCAACTCCAATCAAGCCAAACACGCCCGGAGAAGAAGCCGACGTCACAACCGTCGCCAGGTCCGAAAAGCTGAAGACGAAAGAGCGCTACGAAGAAGCTCCAACGCTTGAAGACCGAAGGTTTCACGAGGCACGGCAAGCATATCCTACGGGAGTCCTTGGCCCTTCAAGTCCTCATCAACGTGAAGACCTTGCACTCGGAGATCAAAGCTTCGACTCCTCGCACGAAGAAGAAAGCTTGGAGAAGAAGACCCGGAGCCGTCATCACCCGATTGCTCCAACGATCTTCATCAGCTCCGAAGACGCCATAAGCAAAGGCCGGAGAAGAAGATCGAAGCCGACAACACCCGTCGTCTTCAACAAAGGCATCAACTCCTTGCACGTAGAAGAAAGCCGGGAGAAGAAAGCCTGAAGCCGGTGCTACCCCTGCCGCCTTCGTCAACCAAAAGCCGACGCTACAACCGTCGTGCCGAAGCCGGTGTTACCCCCGCCGTCTTCATCAACAAAAGTCGACGCTACAACCGTCGCACGAAGATCGGTGCTACCCCCACCGAAAAGCCAAGCCGACGCCACAACTGTCGAGGAAGTCGGAAGAAGAAAGAAGCCTTGAAGAAGCAACGCCAGTCGTTCGAGAAGAAGATCAAGTCAAAGCTAAAGTCAAAGCCGACGCAAGAAGCCAAAGCAAACGCCCCGGTAAAGCCCGCGCTAAAGCAACGCACGTGCCAAAGCCAAGCAACTACGACGGTCACGAGCAAAGCACCGCACGTTCTAGCCGATACGACGCGAAGTCCGGAAGAACTAAAGCATCGCAAGCCTCTACCCGCCTACGTTCAAGCGCAAGCGCCAAAGCAAAGCAAACGCCAGAGCCACGCCAAAGCTACGCCAAAGCCGAAAGCTAAAGCCAAAGCTGACGCCAAAAACACGATCGACGCCGCGAACCGACGATCAAGGACGTCGAGGTCAAGCAAGGACCGAGGAAGACACGAAGACCGAGGAACGAAGTCCAAGGCCTCCCTAGCCGAGAAAGCGCGAAGCACGGACGGGACAAAATCAACGGCGGAAACTCCTTAGCCTCTCAAAAACCCTCATCCTGTAAAGACCTCTGTCCCGGGCAACCCCTTCAGAGCTCTCGCACGAATACCACGTGGAGACGCGGATCAAAGGGACCCTCCAGAGGATCTCTCCCACAATCTCCTGATCAAAGAAAATTTGTAATCTCGTGTGACCCGCAATAAAGACGACCCGAATCTTTTTCCGCGACCACAGTTGCTATTTGGTTTTGTTGGATTTTGGAAAGAAGCTATTACAATAAGGGACTTGTACGAGGGCATATTGCAAGTTGATTCTTTTATCCGGAAGCAATTACTAAGTTCCCAAAAAAATAATCCTTTATCCAGATTCGCTCGACGTTGGCAAATATGACGTGGTTGAGGATCACAGCCACCCACCCGGATCAGTGAATCTCATTCACCCAAACTGGCATGCGTCAGACGACTGTGACGTCAGGATGTTGCCAACATGGAGTAAATCTTGTTGTTGAAAGAGCAATCCTTGGCTCCAACAGATGATGTGGCTATCAATTATTGGACCATAACCCATTAGTAAAAAGTAAAATTAAAAAAAAAAAACCTTGAGTCTAAAGTGATAATATAGGTAATAAAACCTGTCGGCTGTTGGAGCCAAGAATTGTTCGAATCCAATCGAATTTTATAGGATCAAGATAGGTTGAAGCCACAGCCGTTCTTTCGTCTGTCATTTGGGGTTGAGTGTAATTCTGTCGGATTGGCTGTAACGGACGGATGTGATTCATGTTCGGTTTTAACTCATCTTTTTTTATTTTGGCAAATTATATAAACCTCCCCTGAACTATTGGGGTAGTTTCACATTGGTCCATGAAATTTATTTTTTGGACAAATAAACTCCCAACTATGCAACTTTAACAAGTTGACCCCTCCGTTAATTGTTTACCATCAGATTTGATGAAAATAACTAATTAACGTGGCAATTATTTATTTGTTTTTATCCGATTTTACCCTTCCTCCTCTCTCTCTCTCTCTCTCTCTCTCTCTCTCTCTCTCTCATCTCAGGCGGCCCGACCACCACCACCACCACCTTCTCCCCGACCTCCTGAAGTCACCTCAGGCCCACCGATCACTGACGACATTCCGGCGAAGTCCTCGGCGAAGACCCCGGGCCGGTTATGGCCTGTGCGCAAGCTGGAGGCACTGACGAGGTAGGCCGCCGGCTGTGCTAGACCGAGAGGAAGGAGGAGGGTGGGGGGTCGTGGCAGCCAGAGTTGAAGAACCTCCCTCCCATTCCCTTGCACCACCTCAGACCCCTCTGCTTCCCGAGTCCCACGTCGGCCGTGGCTTACGTACATGAGGACTAGAGGCGCCGGCGAGGCAAGTCAGCGGCTATGCCAGACCGAGAGGAAGAAGGGTGGGGGGTGGTGGCGGCCGGAGTTGCAGAGCAACCTCCTTCCTCCTTTTTTGGTCTGTTTTGAAAAAAGGATCAGGATATTTTAGTCATTTGACACACTCAGTCTATGGACCATAGTTTTGAGGCTTATTTGCTAAAAAAAAAGGTTGAGGGATCAATATGAAACTATCCTTATAGTTCAGAGAGCTGGAGTGCATGTAATTTGGCCTTTTTTTTTTTTCTTTTCTTGAGAGGTAGCTTTAACCTATCATGATCCTATGAGGCTAGGTTCTATCCAACATGCAACTACATATCTGGCATCTGTACAGCAACATTTTAGAGAGAGAGAGAGAGAGAGAGAGAGAGAGAGAGAGAGAGAGAGAGAGAGAGAGAGAGAGAGAGAGAGAGAGAGAGAGAGAGAGGTGGTGTTAAAGATCTAGATAGATAAATAAGTTTCAGAAAGATCGATCAAAAGAAAAAAAAAAAAAAAAGAATCGATCAGAAAGGGCTGAGAATGGGAGATTTTAATTGCAGCAATGTACAAAGATGGAAACGTACGCTCAAGACCCAACAAATTAAACCCAACAGAACGAACAGCAAACCATGAGCAGTTCTTGATTCTTCTTCGGCTTCCATGCACTTCCTCAACCGCGGCCACAAACGTACGGAACGCATGTAAGAAGGGCTAGGATCGATCAGGTGGAATTAACCATACAAGAAAGCGATCATCCGGATCCAGCTAATGCCCGTGCTGGTATCACCGACACTCCCTCCTAAGTTCCCGACCACCTCCATTAACAGCCACATCAGCACCTTTGACGTCTCCCGCGCACGAATCACCTCATCGTCGGGGAGCCCAGGATCAGACTCTTCCAGGCCCGGCCTTACCTGCTCCCAGGCCTCTTCATGCCCGGCGGCAGCTGAGTTGAATTGGCCACTGTACCGGAACGTCGCCCGGATCGCGTTGTTGTAGGTCTTGGAGAGCCCCACTTCCAACAAGAACCTTTCCGGGTGGACGGGGTTCATGCCGGCGGCGAAGTGGACAACCCAGTTTTCTCGGCCTCCGTCCTGGCGAAAGAGGTGGACGGTGCCGTCGTATGGTACTCGGCGGGTAGGGTTGTCCAACTCGCATTTGAGGGTGATGGCGGCGCGGACGAGAGGACTGCCGTGGTGGACGATAAATCGCTCGTGGGGTCCGCTGCCGGCCAAGGCGACCATAGCCTCAGGGGGAGGCGGCAATTCGGGGAGGCTGGGCTGGTGGAACGTGAACAGGAAATCAACCTGCATTACCTCCATCTTCTTGTCTTGAGGATGCTGACGAGTTTCTTGGCCTTCTTCTTGGAGAGAGAGAGAGAGAGAGAGAGAGAGAGAGAGAGAGAGAGAGAGAGAGAGAGAGAGAGAGAGAGAGAGAGAGAGAGAGAGAGAGAGAGAGAGAGAGAGAGAGAGAGAGAGGTGGGGGTTTAAGTCGGAATTAAGGGCACAGGATCCTCTGTGGTTATGTTACACCATCAGAGGATCAAGATTGGTTAAGGTCAAAACAGAATCACAACCGTCCGCTACACCCACCCCGGCCAGTGAATGCCCCCAAATGTCAGGAGAGAAAGGGAGAGAGGGGTGGGGTTTAAGTCGGAAGCTAACGGGATTCTCTAAGTTATGTTATAACCTCAGAGGATCAAAATAGGTTAAAGATCAAAACTGAATCGCAATCGTCCGTTACATCCATCTTAATTAGTGAATCACACTGAGCTCCCAAATGTCAGGAGAAAGGACGACGCTCAGCCCCAAACAAACAACAATGGTTATAACTAGGAGTGGCAATGGGTCGTGTCGTGTCGGGTTCGTGTCGTGTCTAGTTTCGTGTCGTGTCCAAAACCCCTGACCCAGACCCGACCCGACCCGTTTAACTAATCGTGTCTATATCCTAAACCCGTACCCGACCCGCTAATAAACGGGTAGACCCAATAAGACCCGGTAAGACCCGTTTACCACCCGGGTCTATTCAATTGACCTGATCCGACCCAATCCGACTCGACCCGACCTGACCCGAAAGACCCGCTGGTATTATATATATAGTATCGGATTGCGGGTTGACTCGACCCGACACGACCCGTTGAATACTAAACGGGTCTTCCCGGGTCTACCGTGTCCAGACCCTAAACCCAGACCCGACCCGTTTATTAAACGGGTCTATTGTGTCGACCCGTTTACGACCCGAACCCGTTTAGCCCTGACCCAGACCCGCTAACTTCGTGTCGGGTCGTGTCGGGTCTGCCGTCTCGGGTCCGAAATTGCCAGCCCTAGTTATAACCCACAGGCTGAGAGAACCGTGAAATCCCATCAGAGAGTGTGTCCCAAATGAACGGTTGTGGTTATAACCCACAGGATGAGAGAGCCGAGAAATCCCATCAGAGCGTGAAAGCCCATCAGATAGGGTGTGTTTAACTTTAAATGTAGAGGAGTGGTTTGCCCACACGCCGTGGGTGAATAAGCAGAGCACACGATGCGGGAGCCGTGGATCCTTCATCGGTGGCTGTGGCGATAAGAGCACTGCTATTTGAACATTACAAGGGGACATACACGTGGACATAATGATTGTGGTGTGGGCCCGTGGGGGCATCGGCGATCGCTTCGGTGCATCGGCATTCGTACAAACCCCTGGCTAGCCTAAGCCAATGCACCCTACCACCGTATTAGGTCCGCAAGTTCTTCTCGTATTAGGTTTTAAATAGCATTTTTCCTTAGCACAGATTGGGTAATGTGGCTAAGGTCCCCAGCGTCAATAGCTGGAAGCAAAGGACACCTAATAGTTTCATTTAGCCTTAGATCCCTATTCTCCATGATAAATCCGAAACTACCCCCACATTTTTCTTCTCCCCTCGATCTCCTGAGCAGCTCACCCCCACCCCCCTTTCTTGTCCTCTCTTTTGAGCAACTCCGGCGGAAGGGCAGTGGTTGCGGGCGCGAGCGGCTCTGACAGCGGTCGCAGGGGAGGGTTCATCCCATGGCTTGTAGATTAGGTCCGATCGGCCGGGAGGGGGGGTTCGGTTAGGTTCGGCGGCGGCGGGGGGGGGGGGGGGGGGGGGGCTTCAGTTAGGTCCGTCGGGAGGGGGGTTCGGTTAGGTCCAGTGCGGCGGGGGGGAGGGACTTCGGTTATGTAATATCCCAAAAGAAATTAATAATTTAAAAATCATTATAAGAATTTTTGATAAAAAAAATTCAAAATAAAAATCGGACTACGCCATTGCGTCCGTCTAGTCGAAACGATCAAAAAACCTATATAAACTTTTACGTTTTGAACTTATTTAGAGCATTTAAAAATTCAAGTCGAAACGATTGAATTGAGTTCCGTCTACGGCTACGATTTCAGAATGAAAAACCCTACAATATAGGTATAAATTCAAAGTATTTTAAAAATAACCTCAATACCCCTATAAGATAAAATACATTAAATAAATTAGTTTAATAACCTAAGGAATCCATATTGGAATTTGATTCCATCTGATCCTTAGGAAATGTAATATAAAACTAACAAAAGAGAACACTATATTTCAGGTCGTGAGCTTACTAGGTCATCTACATCGGGTGAATGATTCTACAATACTTCAGGTAGGGGACTAAACCTGGTTAATTCTTGCTAAGTGTATGTTATTGAATTAATGGTAGGATACTATGGATTAGCTAAATTTTGAGATGTGTTGATCACTTATTTGGGTGTGGGGCTAGTCCTGGCTGAGGCCAAAAAGTATCCTGGGTGTGGGTCTAGTCCTGGCTAAGGCCAAAAAGTAACCTGGGTGTGGGTCTAGCCCTGGTTGAGGCCAAAAAGGTACCTAGGTGTAGGGTTAGCCTAGCCTAGTGACTAAAAGAACCTAGGTGTGGGGCTAGCCTTGTTGCGGACAAAAAGTACCTAGGTAAGGCTTGAGATTCCTACCCTGACTGAGATCAAAAGGAAATCGGGTGATCAATGTCTTTTTAATTACTATTCATAGTCATGTTCACTGCTTCTTCAATACATATATCTTAGCATGAATAAACTAAGTTATTAGGTGAGTCAGTGGATTAGACTCACCCCCCTACAGGTGTTGTGGTATCTACAGAGATTAACCCTACAAGTCAAAGAAAGGAGGAAGCACGAATAGAGGACGAACCGGAGGGGATCGAAGATCCGCTCTACATTCCATACTATGAGGATGCGGGAGCAGAGATATGAAGCGTTAATGTTGCAATAAAGCCTTAGACTTTTATTTTTCAATAAATGTATCAAACCCTTATATTATTGAATAAGAGGCTTAGTTAATTTTCATATTTGATGGAATTTAATTTATATCAAGTTTTACGTCTAACACCCTAGTGTTATACGGATTGAATTAATCCGTAAAATACCGGGGCATTACAGGTTAGGTCCTGCGACGACGGGGGGGGGTCACTGGTTCGGTGTTATTCAAATTTTTGAAGGCGGTCGTGGGGGAGGGTTCATCCCATGGCATGTAGATTAGGTCCGACCGGTTGGGGTGGGGGGTGGGGGGTGGGGGGGGGGGGGTTTCGGTTAGGTCCGGCGGCGACGGGGGGGCTTCGGTTAGGTCCGACGATGGTGGGGGAGGGGTCACTGGTTCGGTGGCATTCAAATGAAAATTTGAATGCCATTGGAGGATATTTTCATACAGTGCATTTGTTTGGACTGCAGCTTAAAAACATCTCCTTAAAAGGAGTTTTCACCAACTCTCCTATTTTTTTTGGGGTTAATAATTTTAGATCCTTAAAAAGGTTTTCATTTAACGTTAAAGGTATGTAAAGTTTGAGCTTAACATTATGCACTTGTAGTAAGTTCGACTTTGGCTAACGCAAGCTCCTTCTTCCGCATCCTTAATAAATAATTTTTTTAGATTATAATTTTACCCCTACAGATAAAATGTAACAATCATAGCAAAAAAGTAACATATAAAGATCCAAAATCCGTTACTTTTGGCTAACACGGGTTCCTTCTACTGTGCACATATAACAAAGAAATTTTTAAATAACAATTTTAGCCTTACATATAAAGTGTAATAATCACAGGAAAAAAGTAACAATTGGTAAAGAAAAACAATCCGTTAGCAAAGAGTAACAATTTGATATGGTAAAATGCCTTAATTGTTGATTGATTGTAGCGGTACTTCTATGGTGATAATATGATTATTTTGTGATAAAAAATATTTTTAACTATGCAAAACCAAGTTGAATTTATCTCGCACATAAAGTGTAAACTTAGGTAAAAAAGAGTAACTATTTGGTCTGTTGACACAATAAATTTTTTAATGAAAATATACAGAAAAATAAATAAATTATTTTGTGGTTTTAAATCGATAATTTGTAGCGATTTCAATCGATTTTCATGCAACAAATGGTTCGTGTTAATTTGATGGCAGAAAATATAAATTTAATGAACTTGTGCTAGGCGCTATTGCTTTATTTTTTTACCTATTTGGTTATGCAGGATTTCGAGAGGGAGCTATTGCAATATGACACTTGTAGGTGGGCCTATTGCAAGTTGATACATTTGTCAGGGAGCTATCAGTAAGTCCCCCCTTCTTTTTACACAGAATGATGTCGCATCCAATCACCGTCCATATGCCTCCCAACCTGTTCAAGACTTAGTGTGATTCATCGGTCGGGGGTGGCGGGTGCGGACAACTGTGATCGAACGCATAATTCTATGCAAAAGAATCGGTAAAAGCTATCGGGCTAAATAATAGTTTCCATCCTTTAGTTAATCTATCGCAAACGGCCCAACTTCTGGGGCCCACCCAAATATAGATAAAACGACAAATTTTTTTCTCCAACAGTTGATCGATCCATTAGTGTGGTCCGAACCTATATTGTGTAAAATCATATGCAAAGATGCAGATCGTTTTTTGCAACTCATTGTAAAAGCTCTAATGCATAGTTTGATAGAGATCATTTTTTTCCGATCTTATGCATACGCACACTAACATGGATATCCTTTGGCTAGGCATAGTACAAATGCATCGCCTGCTGGAGATGCTCTTATAAGTTTTTCTTTGTTTACCAAACATTTAATCTTGTACGTGGGTCCGCGCCTTCAAGCCAATCCATGCGTCCCATGTCACCAAGTGTAGACCTCTCCTACACTCCAGGGGGCAACGTACAGGTCGGGTACTAGCTGGTCGAACCCTACGTCTACCGATAACATACCCTTTTGGATAAGATAAAGACTAACCCTCAAGGCACAACCAGAATGTGTTTGCAGGACTAGTGGCGAGGTATGGTAGGGTATGACCCTATGAACCCGACCCATAGTCATTCAGGTATAAGAGGGTTCATACCTCATCCATACCCATTCGGATTGTTGCCTTTGGTTCAATTTAGGAGGATGAATTGTACATGTATATTTTTTGATTTTTTTTTCTCCCCCTATCTAATGCTTGAGAAAATATCGATGTATTATATAATGTTATGAAGATCTATGTTTTTTATTATTATTATTGTATTGATTTTCGTAGAGTATTGGTTTGGATAGAAATCTGAGTTCAGCTAGAATTTAAGTAAATTACAATATGTTTGGATTCCAACCGAATTATCTAATATACAAAAGTTGGAGGGCCAATCAGGTTTGAGGTATAAGTATTGAAGTACCCATACCTATACCAAAAGTTGATCGGGTAGAGTTCTTATATATCATTACCCTATTCAAACTTGTTTTGGATACAAAATCTCTACCCATACTGGGGGGATCTATTCGCTTTTCAGGTCTTTGGTCTCTCTCTCTCTCTCTCTCTCTCTCTCTCTCTCTCTCTCTCTCTCTCTCTCTCTCTCTCTCTCTCTCTCTCTCTCTCTCTCTCTCTCTCTCTCTCTCTCGGATCCTCTCACTCTTGTCCTCCCTATTATCCCTCCCGATCCCCTCCCGATCTCTCTCTGCGATCTAACCGCCCCATTCCTCTGCGATTAAAACAACCGCACACGTCCCAACCGCCCTCCCGATCTCTCTATCTGATCCCCTTCCGTCCCTGATCTGCACACGTACAAACCGCCCGCTCGATCTGATGGCGCCCGCTGATCTCTCCTATCTCACAGAGCTACTTGGTTTCTTAACTCCTCAACCCCAGTGTCCATGTCATCCCCTCCGACACCAGCCTCGCAGTCCTCTCCTCCGATGACCTCCACAGGTTTGCCCCTCCCTCTCTTTGTCTTCTCTCCCTCTCCTCCGGTGACCTCCGCAGATTTTTTTTTTTGTTTATTTAATTTTTTTCAGCCCCTCCCTCTATCTTTCTCCCTCTCTTTCTCTCTCTAGGATTATTTTTCTTCGTTTTTGATTTTTTTCTTTCTTTGTAACAGTCTCCATGTCGTCTTTCCTGACACCGACCTCGTAAGTAGTCCTCTCCTCTGGCATCGGCTTCAACATCGTCGGTTGCCTCGACCTCCGTAGGTTTGGCCCTCCCTCTCTCTGTCTCCTCTCACTCCCGGATTTTTTTTTTTTTTCTGTTCCCCTCCCTCAATCTCACTCCCTCTCCCTCTCTTTATCTCTCTGGGATTTTTTTTTTCTTCTATTGATTTTGTTTTCATGTTGATTGTTTTTGTAACAGTCAACAACATGTTGTAGCCTATGGCACTGTCATCGGCCTTGCAGTTCTCTTCTCCGGCATTGGCATCCATGTTCTCGACGCCTGCGAACTGTGCCCAAATCACACCGTTACTTCGATAAATGAACATCAACACTGAGGTTTTTAGTAATAAAACAATTACATGCTATAGATATGTAAATATGTCCTCGACCCTTCTAATTTTTTTTATCTCTCTCTCTCTCTCTCTCTCTCTCTCTCTCCCTCTGCAGTGTGCTGCTACCGCTGGATCTTCGTTAGTATCCACCCGAATTGTGCCTGTGTTTTCGGGGTCAGAGGTAATATTGTATTTATTTAATATTTTTAGTTTTTTTTCTAGGCCCATAGGATTTAGCTTCTGTGAATTTTTTTTCTTCTTATTGGCTACATGCGTAAGAACTACATGCGAATTTTCTTTTTCGACAATTTAATTATGCATGACTAATATGAGATGCATGTGCCGGCATTTGACAATACCATTTTGCCATAACGTAACAATACAAATGTGTTTGTATGATGCCATTGCCAATGAATAAAAGTTGCATATCCAATTCTATTTTATTGCCATTATGATTTCATTTTTTTTTTTTTGCAATTGAATTAGGTGTAAATCAAGGTGAAAGAATTTTTTCCAACTCAAACAAAATTTTGGGTAATAGAATTGTTCTGATGTTCAAATTTTGGATATTGAGTAATGAAATTGTTCTAAAAGATAAGAGTAATGGAATTGTTCTGATGTTTAAATTTTTAAATTTTTTGAATATGACCAGTAATATACTGTTTGGTGGATATTGAGTAATGGAATTGTTCTGATGTTTAAATTTTTAAAATTTTTGAATATGAACCATTCTTCAATCTGCCCTTTGACTTTAAGTTTTTTCCTCTAAGATGAGTGCAGTTCCTCAAATCAGAGGCCCACAATTTCAGAGAGCTCCAACCATCTGGTTTTACCGTTCTTCAACTCTTTCAACAATGATGATATAAAGCCTCATTGCATAATACCATTTTCATGATTTGACGATCAACATTGCTAGGGGCTTGAGGAGGTTGCAATCAGTTGACACTCAGGGGTTGTACTTCTGGAAAGAAGAGAATCCAAAGTAGATGCGAAGGAATGAGGCATTGTTGAACCAAGAATCTTTTTTTTTTTTTTTTTGAAAATCCCTCATCAAAGAGGGAGGGTTAGGCAGACCCTGACCTGTATATTAACTAATCAGCCAATAATGCGGTTACAAAGATCTTTCGCCTCGATAGACATAGAGTTAACCCATGATACAATCCAGATCTTGAACGTAGAGACGACTAATCACATAAGCTCCCCATCAGTAGTCGTCTTACCATTAAAGAACATATGTGATATCATCTATGCAGTAGTAAGTAAAGTAAGCATAAAATAAATGATACCATATGTCTAATTCTAAAAAGGGACTGATAAAATCTCTAATTAGGTCTTGTTAAAAGCAAACTCCGCTAAGAGGATAGCCACCGTCTTGTGGAAAGAATCCACAAGGAACAGTCGTATGTATCAAAATTTATAAGGAATTTATGAAATGAATCCAGCAGTCTTGTGGAGTAAATCCATAACGATTTTCTCCCCTTTTTTGTCACAAAAGTTATGACAAAAGTAAGAATAAACATACTTCTCGAAAGAGTGCATGAAAAATATCCCCCAAAATATAATTCCGTCAAAGCACGGACAAGATTCTAGCAATCCTAGCATATATATGTAAAGTGTATAGTAAGGTGCTAGTAAAAACCCCCCCTCAAACATAGTTTGAGGTAGGACACCTCCCAACCTCCCTTTGAGGATGCAACCCTAAAGAGGAGTGTACCATTAAGAAACACCACCTTAAGCTCAAGGCTTAAGGTAGGTAATCACCAAACCACCACATCTGCCATATACATATGCCAACTAGTGGCATATATAATACGACATACGGGTTCACCAAAAAATATGGCTTGTATTATATATGCTTTAAGAACATTATGTGTGGCAAAATGAAAATTGAAATTTTAATATGCCTCCTCAGATTGAAAATCCCGAGGGAGAAATGGCAGGGGTGCACTCGACTCCCCCACATGCCCTCGAGTGGGATTTTTCCTCCTCGACTGGGTTTCGAACCTTACTTAGAGGGGAAGGAGGGGAAACCCGGAGGAGAGAAAAGGGAGCTTGGAGAGGAAGCAAGAGGACAGTGGTTTGTGTGCACGAACAGCTCGGATAGGGTCTTTTAAAGATCTAAACCATGCGCATGAGTTTAGGCCATTTTAATCTTGTGCGCACGACCTTGCTGAAATTTTAAATTTCTAAGCAAGATCGTGCCACGATCAAAATCCCGAATGACTCTAAACCAATTATCACATATCGAGGATCCCATAGGAATTGTGTGAGCAGTGATGGCACGAAAACCGACAATTGAAATGATCCGGGCACGATGGCCGTGCACAAATCTAAAAAATACAAACAGTGGTAAAATTATAAATTACTGGCATCTAAGGGTTCAAAACAACCTAAAGTCGTCTAAATTTGAAGAATATACCTAGGAGAAGCATTAGAGCGAGTAAACACTTTAAGATCAATAATATTATATCAAGTTGGACTTTAGATGAGAATAAGCATAATTTAAAAAGGATTAAATTATAAATATGCATAAGTGTGACCTCACCAATAGAGAACAAGCATATAATTACAATTCATATCATTTTGGCTTAAAATAACATAAATTTATACATAGCACAGTATCAATAATCCAAATAAGGACACTCTTATTTAGTTGAAATTCGATAAATGAAACAAACTACCATGCAATCAGGAATGAGCAAACATATGGACCATAATGCACAATCTTACACTGGAAGTGCTCCAAACCATATTATAAGAAACTCTTGATGATAGGATATGCCATGTCTAAATAATTATTGACCACTTTAACTGTTTGTTATAGATGTCCATAATGATTTTCTATGCATGAGCTTGCTACTAACAAATATATTAGACATCAAACCTCTTAGTAGTAAATCCCTAAAAAAGTAACGAGTATACATCATGTGTAGGATCTCTGGCCCGGTAAGTAGTTGAAACTTGAAATCAGTGCATACATGAAGGACAACAATCAATGCATACATGATTAGTAATATAGACTTGTTCATGCAGTTAAGATCATATATATTCATGTGAAATGTATCAATTGTTATATATCAATTGAAAATAAAAACTTGTTCATGCGAAATGTTTTATCTTTGCTGAGAAAGGGAGGATTTAATCTCTTTTACAAACCAAATCCTTTCTTTTGCAACTATAACCACCATCGATTAGCTACTTTTTTTTTCTTTCGTATCTCTTTTACAAAATCCCTTCAATAAACCTAATTGCAAGTAATAGTAGCAAAAGATGGCCGACCAAGAGATATATGTAGTCTAGATGGTATAAATTAACCTCCAAAAAATGTCTAGTGGACATTCTTGGATCTTTATTTTTTTAATGATAAAAAAAAATACATTTAAAAAGAGAAAAAAGATCGATTACAGTTCAAGACTTAACTCAGAGTTATCGAGTAAGCATAAAGGTTCTAAATAACCGATGAAAATGTCCAGATAATTAGCCAACAAAAAAACTAGGCCAAATAGGGCCACATCACAAGTAAGCATAAACGAGTGACCACTACAAAAAAAACAGTTATTACCGACGGACAATATCCGTCGGTAATATTAACATTCCGTCGGTAATGTTCTATAGCGACGGAAGATATTTCCGTCGCTGGCTGTCGGGAAAAAAGGCGTCGGGGAAAACAATACGACGGACCAAATATTACCGTCGGTAATAATAATTAATACCGACGGTAATATTAAAGCCGTCGGTAATATTTAATCAATTAAAAATTAATATAATATATTATTACCGACGAAACTTAAGAATCCGTCGGTAATATATAAGCATTTTACCGACGGTTATGGTCTATACTGTCGGTAATACTATATATATTACCGACGAATACATATATTGCCCGTCGGTAATAATATATATATTACGGACGGATATTATATGCCGTCGGCAAATTATTTATAATTTTTAAAAAATAAAAACATTATTACCGACGGAATAATTAATTTCCGTCGGTAATAAGTATGTTTTTTTTTTAATAAATTTACCTAAATAATGTTATTTAATTCCTGTGATTTACAACAATACCACAATATATTACCACAATTTATCAAATATTACCACAATTTATAAAATATTACCGCAAATTTTAAAATATTACCTAAATTGATAAAAAATTACAGCAAATTATCAAATATTACCACAGTACCCGGCCGACAATTATAGACAAGAACAAAAAATAACCACATATTAGAAAATAATATTTACACAATCCAGAACTGAGAGATGATACATGCCCTATCTCAACCACCCCCGCCCGCCACCAACGCTGGTGCTCTCATCGATCCCCTGACGCCGCCCTATCTCAACCACCCCCGTCCGCCACCAACACTGGTGCTCTCATCGATCCCCTGACGCCGCCCTATCTCAACCACGCCCGCCCACCACCAACGCTCTCTCGATCCCCTGACGCCGCCCTGCTCCTGCAATTAACATGTATTTGTTAAAAAAATGGTTTATATCTATAACTGAGTCTGAGCATTAAAAAATAATAAGTTAGCGTGTTTCGGTTTTGAAATAGGTTTGGATTCGATCGGATCGGCATCCGATAATTCGAAGTTGGAATTATTCCGTATTTCGGACTTGCGAGCGGGTTCTAATTTGATATTTGACCAATTTACGCTCCGATTCACCGATTTAGAGTATAAGTGTTGGAAAATCATAACTTAGCGTGTTTCGGATATGAAATAAGTTTGGATTCGATCCGATCGTCATCGGATCGGCATCCGATAATTCGAACTTGGAATTATTCCGTATTTCGGACTTGCGAGCGGGTTCTAATTGGATATTTGACCAATTTACGATTCGATTCACCGATTTAGAGTCTAAGTGTTGGAAAATCATAAGTTAGCGTGTTTCGGATATGAAATAGCTAGGTTTGGATTCGATCGGATCGTCATCGGATCGGCATTCGATAATTCGAACTTGGAATTATTCTGTATTTCGGACTTGCGAGCGGGTTCTAATTGGATATTTGACCAATTTACGATTCGATTCACCGATTTAGAGTCTAAGTGTTGGAAAATCATAAGTTAGCGTGTTTCGGATATGAAATAGCTAGGTTTGGATTCGATCGGATCGTCATCGGATCGGCATCCGATAATTCGAACTTGGAATTATTCCATATTTTGGACTTGCGAGCGAGTTCTAATTGGATATTTGACCAATTTAAGCTCCGATTCACCGATTTAGAGTCTAAGTGTTGGAAAATCATAACTTAGCGTGTTTCGGATATGAAATAGGTTTGGATTCGATCCAATCGTCATCGGATCGGCATCCGATAATTCAAAGTTGGAATTATTCCATATTTCGGACTTGCGAGCGGGTTCTAATTGGATATTTGACCAATTTACGCTTCGATTCACCGATTTAGAGTCTAAGTGTTGGAAAATCATAAGTTAGCGTGTTTCGGATATGAAATAGGTTTGGATTCGATCCGATCGTCATCGGATCGGCATCCGATAATTCGAACTTGGAATTATTCCATATTTCAGACTTGCGAGCGGGTTCTAATTGGATATTTGACCAATTTACGCTCCGATTCACCGATTTAGAGTCTAAGTGTTGGAAAATCATAACTTAGCGTGTTTCAGATATGAAATAGGTTTGGATTCGATCCGATCGTCATCGGATCGGCATCCGATAATTCGAAGTTGGAATTATTCCGTATTTCGGACTTGCGAGCGACTTCTAATTGGATATTTGACCAATTTACGCTCCGATTCACCGATTTAGAGTCTAAGTGTTGGAAAATCTTAACTTAGCGTGTTTCGGATATGAAATAGGTTTGGATTCGATCCGATCGTCATCGGATCGGCATCCGATAATTCGAACTTGGAATTATTCCGTATTTTGGACTTGCGAGCGGGTTCTAATTGGATATTTGACCAATTTACGATTCGATTCACCGATTTAGAGTCTAAGTGTTGGAAAATCATAAGTTAGCGTGTTTCGGATATGAAATAGCTAGGTTTGGATTCGATCGGATCGTCATCGGATCGGCATCCGATAATTCGAAGTTGGAATCATTCCGTATTTTGGACTTGCGAGCGAGTTCTAATTGGATATTTGACCAATTTACGCTCCGATTCACCGATTTAGAGTCTAAGTGTTGGAAAATCATAACTTAGCGTGTTTCGGATATGAAATAGGTTTGGATTCGATCCGATCGTCATCGGATCGGCATCCGATAATTCGAAGTTGGAATTATTCCGTATTTCGGACTTGCGAGCGGGTTCTAATTGGATATTTGACCATGCCAATTTACGCTCCGATTCACCGATTTAGAGTCTAAGTGTTGGAAAATCATAACTTAGCGTGTTTCGGATATGAAATAGGTTTGGATTCGATCCGATCGTCATCGGATCGGCATCCGATAATTCGAAGTTGGAATTATTCCGTATTTCGGACTTGCGAGCGAGTTCTAATTGGATATATGACCAATTTACGCTCCGATTCACTGATTTAGAGTCTAAGTGTTGGAAAATCATTACTTAGCGTGTTTCGGATATGAATTAGGTTTGGATTCGATCCGATCGTCATCGGATCGGCATCCGATAATTCGAACTTGGAATTATTCCGTATTTCGGACTTGCGAGCAGGTTCTAATTGGATATTTGACCAATTTACGTTCCGATTCACCGATTTAGAGTCTAAGTGTTGGAAAATCATAACTTAGCGTGTTTCGGATATGAAATAGGTTTGGATTCGATCCGATCGTCATCGGATCGGCATCCGATAATTCGAACTTGGAATTATTCCGTATTTCGGACTTGCGAGCGGGTTCTAATTGGATATTTGACCAATTTACGTTCTGATTCACCGATTTAGAGTCTAAGTGTTGGAAAATCATAACTTAGCGTGTTTCGGATATGAAATAGGTTTGGATTCGATCCGATCGTCATCGGATCAACATCCGATAATTCGAACTTGGAATTATTCCGTATTTCGGACTTGCGAGCGGGTTCTAATTGGATATTTGACCAATTTACGCTCCGATTCACCGATTTAGAGTCTAAGTGTTGGAAAATCATAACTTAGCATGTTTCGGATATGAAATAGGTTTGGATTCGATCCGATCGTCATCGGATCGGCATCCGATAATTCGAAGTTGGAATTATTCCGTATTTCGGACTTGCGAGCGAGTTCTAATTGGATATTTGACCAATTTATGCTCCGATTCACCGATTTAGAGTCTAAGTGTTGGAAAATCATAACTTAGCGTGTTTCGGATAAGAAATAGGTTTGGATTCGATCCGATCGTCATCGGATCGGCATCCGATAATTCGAACTTGGAATTATTCCGTATTTCAGACTTGCGAGCGGGTTCTAATTGGATATTTGACCAATTTACGCTCCGATTCACCGATTTAGAGTCTAAGTGTTGGAAAATCATAACTTAGCGTGTTTCGGATATGAAATAGCTAGGTTTGGATTCGATTGGATCGTCATCGGATCGACATCCGATAATTCGAAGTTGGAATTATTCTGTATTTTGGACTTGCGAGCGAGTTCTAATTGGATATTTGACCAATTTACGCTCTGATTCACCGATTTAGAGTCTAAGTGTTGGAAAATTATAACTTAGCGTGTTTCGGATATAAAATAGGTTTGGATTCGATCCGATCATCATCGGATCGGCATCCGATAATTCGAACTTGGAATTATTCTGTATTTCGGACTTGCGAGCGGGTTCTAATTGGATATTTGACCAATTTACGCTCCGATTCACCGATTTAGAGTCTAAGTGTTTGAAAATCATAACTTAGCATGTTTCGGATATGAAATAGGTTTGGATTCGATCCGATCGTCATTGGATCGGCATCCGATAATTCGAAGTTGGAATTATTCCGTATTTCGGACTTGCGAGCGAGTTCTAATTGGATATTTGACCAATTTACGCTCCGATTCACCGATTTAGAGTCTAAGTGTTGGAAAATCATAACTTAGCGTGTTTCGGATATGAAATAGGTTTGGATTCGATCCGATCGTCATCGGATCGGCATCCGATAATTTGAAGTTGGAATTATTCCGTATTTCGGACTTGCGAGCGAGTTCTAATTGGATATTTGACCAATTTACGCTCTGATTCACCGATTTAGAGTCTAAGTGTTGGAAAATCATAACTTAGCGTGTTTCGGATATGAAATAGGTTTGGATTCGATCCGATCGTCATCGAATCGGCATCCGATAATTCGAACTTGGAATTATTCCGTATTTCGGACTTGCGAGCGGGTTCTAATTGGATATTTGACCAATTTACGATCCGATTCACCGATTTAGAGTCTAAGTGTTGGAAAATCATAACTTAGCGTGTTTCAGATATGAAATAGCTAGGTTTGGATTCGATCGAATCATCATCGGATCGGCATCCGATAATTCGAAGTTGAAATTATTCCGTATTTTGGACTTGCGAGCGAGTTCTAATTGGATATTTGACCAATTTACGCTCCGATTCACCGATTTAGAGTCTAAGTGTTGGAAAATCATAACTTAGCTTGTTTCGGATATGAAATAGGTTTGGATTCGATCCGATCATCATCGGATCGGCATCCGAAAAATTCGAACTTGGAATTATTCCGTATTTCGGACTTGCGAGCGGGTTCTAATTGGATATTTGACCAATTTACGCTCCGATTCACCGATTTAGAGTCTAAGTGTTGGAAAATCATAACGTAGCGTGTTTCGGATATGAAATAGGTTTGGATTCGATCCGATCGTCATCAGATTGGCATCCGATAATTCGAACTTGGAATTATTCCGTATTTCGAACTTGCGAGCGGGTTCTAATTGGATATTTGACCAATTTACGTTCCGATTCACCGATTTAGAGTCTAAGTGTTGGAAAATCATAACTTAGCGTGTTTCGGATATGAAATAGGTTTGGATTCGATCCGATCGTCATCGGATCGGCATCCGATAATTCGAACTTGGAATT